>JAQJVL010000583.1:250389-538862 GCA_035578905.1 Stictocephala bisonia | reverse complement strand
CGACCCTTACACTGTTCACCATCTGATACCTTTTCTTCCCTTCCTATCTTTTTTCTAAAATGTTCTTCTAAGCTGTTCTCAACGGGCTATCTTTCTTCTCATCACATGTCCTAACTAATTCATTTTTCTTCTTCTTATAGTTTTCGGTGTTTCCCTCTCTTCGCCACTCCCCTCAGAACGTTTTCATTTCACCTCTACCTTCCCATCCTAGATTCTTCATCCTTCTAGGATTGCTTACAATCTCTTGTCGTCTTCTTCCCTAGAGTGCATATTTCCGCTCCATAGAGTAAAACGATCCAATTAGAATATTTCATAAACTTCCTCGTCTTCTCATCCAACGGTTCACAAAATAAACTTCTATTTTATTAAATCTTTCTCTTGCCACAGCAATAATTACTTTCATTTTCTTTCTGCAACTCACATTTCCTTGAACCATACTTCCTGGATATTTAAAACTACGTACTTGCTCTATTGGTTATCCTTTTAGTTTAATATTCACTCATTCCTCCTCACTTTCAATTGCCATAATCTTTGTTTTATTTCCGTTAATATTCATCCCTTATTGTTACTGAACGTCCAAAAGTAGCGCTACTTAATGGAACAGCATTTTCTTCTTTTGATGAATGTTATTTACAATTACTGGCTTGTTATAACTGTATAGGGAAAAACTGCATCCACGTTTATTTATGGACGTGCCTGCCTCACAAATGAATGTGAATAGTTGCATGGTCATAAATAAACCGGCTGTTGCATTAGCAGAGTAATGCCAGTGTTGTTTCCTTTTTATTGAAAGGAGTAAATAACGCACTTCAGTTCATTTTTTTACCTATACACTTTCCCGATAAAGCAAAATAATCTGCTCAAGCTAAATATGACTTATACGATATTGATTGTCATCTCTGTCCAGGTAAAACACCACAAGGAGACTTGTGGCAAGGACAACATGCGGTTGTACAAGTTTCAAGGGACTTTTATGAGGTATAATAATAAACCAATACTGTCGATCTAAAGTGCTAACACCTTTAAGTGTATCGAATTAATTGAATTAGCGATTTTTGACTCTAGCAATTTTGTAAGACACCACAAACCACTTTCCGTCTTCGTCGATAGTATGTGCACCGCTATACAGTACTAAGCTCTTGTTCTTCACGCACTGCAGGACTGATATTACAAAAACTATAGGCTTACAATTTATTTTACGATGACGTTGTGCCGAATACGAATCTACATAAACAAATATGACAATACTTGGTAAACAAATAATTTTTTCACACAAACGTTAACCGGTTTTTGCCAATCAGCAATCCTAACAAATCTCACAATTCATGCAAATCTCACAAGATCTCACAATCCTTACAGTTTCACTACCACAAAACATTTCACAATCCTATAAAACCCACGATCACAACAATCTGAAATCATTTGAAATCCACAAACTTAAAAAAAATCGCAAAGCTTATAAAAATCCGCAAACGTAAAAATTCACACAATATTTGCAAATTAAAATCATTAATTGTTTTCGGTCGTTGCAAATTAAAAATCATAAAAAACTCACAATTGTCAAAAATCCACAAACATAAAAAACTGACAATCCATGAAAATCCAAAATAATGTTTTCACACAATATTTGCAAATTAACATCATTAATTGGTTTCACGGTCGTTGCAAATTAAAAATCGTAAAAAAACTCACATTTGTCAAAAATCCACAAACATAAAAAAACCCATGAAAATCCAAAATAATGTTTTCACATAGGCTAATTGCTACAAATCCGAAATTGTCAGTCTCACAATCTTTGCTAATCCAAAATCACAACAATCTGGGTACCATCCATCACAAATATCTAACAATACTTGCTAATTCACAATTGCAAAAATGTGGCTATATTTGGAAATCCAAAATATTAAAAAAAAACTCGTAAAGCTTGCAAAATCCACAATAGTAAAAAAATCACACAATACAGTACTTTGAAAATTTAAATTATAAATTATTCTCAATATCACTGCAAATTGGCAAACGTAAAACTCTGTTAATCCGAACAAATCTACAATCGTAAAGGAAACGCAAAATTGAAAAGATTTCGCTAGTTTTGTAAATCCACGACCGCCAAAAATCTTAAAATTCTTGAAAATCCCCTCACGATAGTAAAATAAACTCACAATCATTCCAAAACTATGACAGCTAAAAATCTTCAATTCTTGTTAGTCCACAATCTTAAAAATCTATGGAAATCCACGATCCTAAAAAATCACAGAGCACAAAATGTACACCTGTAAAACACCTCACAATTCTAGCAAATCCAAAAATATCTCACAGTAATTACAAATTGACAGTCATAAAAAAAGGTCTCACAACTCTCCCTTACTTAGATGCAGTTTAATTAACTCTAACAAAAGCTTATCAGATATTTAATGTTAAATAATTACAGTAAATAAACAATAATAATACAGTGACATACAGTAGTTACTTATCGTTGGGCTGAACAAATTAAGCATCAATCTTATTTAAACACATCTTAGTTTTTTCCCATTTAACAAAAACTGTCCATTTAACATTATCAAGATTACACTTATTCAGAGTCAAATATTAATATTTTAACAATTAATTACAATGATCACCTATTTGTTGATACGATCTAATCTAACAATCAACAATCTTAATTATTAAAACACGATTCTTTTGTGACCATTTATTAACTCAAGTGAAATCTCGGCTATTAGGCTACAGTAGTCTATTTGGGCCAGTGGCCGACCTTGACCGGCTGAGATGTAAACAGCGCCGATCGTCAAGGCCAGAGATCCCATTAGGTAGTTTTGCGGAAACGCCTGAATGAAACAGGTTCTCACATTGATGCCTGCTCACCTATTTGGAATAAGTGTTGCAAATAAACTAATTGAGTACGAATATACGTTTCAAAATTAGAATCAGTCTTTATCCCACGTTTTTCATTTCCCCCATGTGGAGTATTGGAGAATATCCTCAATATTACCAGGTATCTATAATCCAATTTATAAATTTTATGTTTTTTATTCATTTTGTTTTATTTGCATCTAGAACTGCTATATTATAGAAATAATACTGTTTCAGATTACCTTTTTCTGTCGTAACAGTTCTTCAATTACATTACTGCTATGTACATTTCAAAGCATATAAAGCCTCATCATCAGGCTTCCAAAAACGTCACTGTTTAAAACATTTAACACTAAAATTATAAAACATTTAAACAAATTAAAACACGAGTACAACACATTTGCCGGCCGGCGACAGACACCAACTCATCCGGCCGGAAAATGTGTTGTACTGTACTCGTGTTTTAATGTGTTTAAATGTTTTATAATTTTAGTGTTAAATGTTTTAAACAGTGACGTTTTTGGAATCTTGATGATGAAGTTTTATATTTATCCACGCCTTTTTAGACAGCCACTTTTACCTTCGGAGAAAACTTTTATCAAGGGTTTACATGTTCAACATTAATTTTGATAAATCGGACCTTATATTTACGAAACTAGCGCTTGACCGAACTATGTCACAACAAGACAGCAATTGCATCAAGTATGTACGTAAAGTAAGTAGAGTCTAGATATTGAACTATACAGTTATCTGTGGGTAGGGAAGGGCAGACTTATTTGCGTGGGGTGGGTAGCAGCGCGCAGGATTAATGGAGAGACCATCTTGTACTAGTTGATGGGACATGGGTGAGGAGTTGTCGATTCATTCTGTCAACAGTGTCTGAGGCTGGTCCGGCAAATTGAACGGTGACTTGGTAACATTGCAATCTACTTTTCGTACATTTTCATGACTACATGTAAAAATTATCAAATCACTAAAACTTGTAGGCAAACTATTTTTTAATTGTTAAATTAAACACAATTTTAAACTAAAATTTATAACTTTATTCGTGAGGCCTTTCGATAGCAAGGCATCGTCAGATTATATTTTAAGGAAATATGGTACATTCTTGTTAACTTAATGTTTGTCAGAGTCTTTCATACGTTGTGCTTGTGCGATTACTGTACACAACGTATAAGCTAGTACAGAAATGTATAAATAACTAGCTGTACCCGCCCGCATCGACGGTCATAATATTGAGTTTGTTTATATAATCTAAATGTGCAACAAGCTTTCAGTTTACACTTTATCCAATTTCGAACAGCTAATGTTATGTATAATTTTACTACTGTACTCAATTATTTTTTATTTTAAAAGTTTGGTCTACCACAATTTTACAGAATTTCTTTTCATTTAACAACTGTTAAATAAAGTAAATCAACCAATTAATGTAGCTCCATAAGAATACCATGGGAATTTTGGAGGCCAGTGGGTTGGAATCCTGAGGTCGGAGAGGAAAATCCTTTCTTAGTTAGCATCTAGGGGCCAAGATAAACCTATGTACAAAATTTCAAGTCAATTGAGCGTATAGTTTTGAAGAATTAGTGATAATTGGTTAATTGGTTTTATATATATTAGATGTAAATTAAGAAAGTTAAATATATATCTTAAGTCTAAAAAGATCTCCAGACACGACGAATATGATTTATCAGAGTTTCTATCTAATAAAGCAACGCTGATGCAGGAAAGTTGATATATTTTTAAAAACATGTATTTTAATGAAAACATTCCGGTACACCGATATTGCGTCTCAATGAACTCGCTATAATTCAACACCTGACATAGCAGTTGGAACGTCTTACGGTTAGGTAGGGTTAAGTTATGTTAGGTCAGGTGATTCGCCAATTTTTTAGTTTCAATAACTTAGTTATTAACAATATATAACTTAGTTAATAACTAATTATATACTACTTATAGGCTAACAACTTATAGCCTATTGACAAACTAGTTGTTATTTATCATCACTTTTTTTGTGTAACCGCCATTAAGACTTCTTGAAAGAGTACATATGTGTAAAAAAAATCGGCGAGTTCGGAGGCTTCTAGACCAAGTGCGCAATATTTGCGACTACCTGAATAATTGTAGTTCGCAATATTATCCGTACACTTATACAAAACAATTCAGCGCAATATTATCCGTACACTCAAACAAATCAATTCAGTAGTTGGCTGCCCTAGATACAGATTATCGTCGTATATTGACCTAATTCTTTTTCTTGATTACTTTTTCTGAGTCGTTTCTATTTCTAGTCTCGTTTATGAGATACAACAGTTTAAAAACTTCTCTTCTTCTTCTGACTTGATTGTTCTCTGAAAAGAGCTATTGAAAGTTCAGTTACATTGTCCTAACAAAGTACCCCAAGCAGTGTGTTTCTATACGACTTGCCAATTGCTAGACTCCTATCGTATGTGTCGACCATACTATTAGAAATACTAAGAATACAATAATAGTAAAGGCTTAATAGGGAGACGCGCTTTATGGATACCAACACTTTTCGCTGAACGACAGTTAGGCCTACGACAAAAAGCGTCGATTGCGCAACATTTCCATTTCTAATGAGGAGTTAATTCCATTGAGACACGGCTCACGAGTCTAGTCTGGTAAAAAGTGGGTCGACAACAAAACTGCCGTTACTGAGAGTGAGAAATGTCACAAGGTAACATTTACTGAAGAGTGTGTAGGATGTATGGCGACGGTGAACGCTGAGTGTTCCAAAGGGCGTGCTTTAGGCTGTATCTAATCACTGTCAAGTCCAAATTGAAGAATATTTATTTATCAATTGTCAGCTGTCGTGTTTAAACCAATCAATATTGAGGTAAGATCAACAGTATCAACAGATTAAATTCAAGAAATGTTACGTAGTAATATAAGATACTTTATTTTACATCACGTAAATACAGCATATAATAAAATATTTTTTATTGTGTTAAAATTTTCTTTCATTACAAAATAACGCCAATAATCATATACAGCCAAACATCCTACTAAAATGTAAATAGGCCTAATAATGTATCAAGTAATTTTAAGAACTTTTTCTTGACAAGAGATCAGTATCACATTTTCTATTTTTGAAATACCACAAAGCACCGCAAAGCGCTCACTCATCAGTCATGTGTTTAAGAATAATTTATTATTTAAATTTTAGTACTATGTTGGTATGTATCTAAAACATTTATCTAACTTATGAAAACAAGTTTAAAAGGGGCTTTGATTAAATATATTTTTACCTTTGTGTTTACATGTGAATTTTTTAAGTAATTGCGACGGTTAAGTAACTATACCATATTATTATGATTTTGCCACACTAAAGGTTTTTTTTTCTTAAAGATAGACTAGCTAACTTGATTACTGCCAGTAAGTTAAGGCAACGAAAATAATAATTAAAATAGGATTAATTCATTTACCCTCTTTAGTATATTAAATTATTTTCTTCTTGAAGAATTCAGTGGTCAATAAGTCCAGTGTGTCAGCGACGTAATAATTATTTATAAATGCAAAGTAATATTTGAAGCTTATGCAACAGTGATAGGAACTGTGTGAACGCTAGCAAATATTGTATATTTTGCAGACAAGCAAATAGTAGATATATTTCTCATCAAATAAATACTGGTATCATTCAGAAACAGATTTTTAAAGTCCAGATAATTCTTATTAACGGATACTATTGTTCATTACCTAACCAAACACTAGTCTCTACCACCAAACACAATTCTCATTACCTAAACAAGAATTACTCCCGATTAATCAATAAACAACATTTCTCCTTAATTAAACTCACAGTCCCACGCAGTGACGACTTTCGCCTATCTGGACAACCAAACTCACAGTCCCACGCAGTGACGACTTTCGTCTATCTGGACAACCAAACTCACAGTACCACGCAGTGACGACTTTCGTCTATCTGGACAACCAAACTCACAGTCCCACGCAGTGACGAGTTTCGTCTATCTGGACAACCAAACTCACAGTACCACGCAGTGACGACTTTCGTCTATCTGGACAACCAAACTCACAGTACCACGCAGTGACGACTTTCGTCTATCTGGACAACCAAACTCACAGTACCACGCAGTGACGACTTTCGCCTATCTGGACAACCAAACTCACAGTACCTCGCAGTGACGACTTTCGTCTATCTGGACAACCAAACTCACAGTACCACGCAGTGACGACTTTCGTCTATCTGGACAACCAAACTCACAGTACCACGCAGTGACGACTTTCGTCTATCTGGACAACCAAACTCACAGTACCACGCAGTGACGACTTTCGTCTATCTGGACAACCAAACTCACAGTACCACGCAGTGACGACTTTCGTCTATCTGGACAACCAAACTCACAGTACCACGCAGTGACGACTTTCGTCTATCTGGACAATCAAACTCACAGTACCACGCAGTGACGACTTTCGTCTATCTGGACAACCAAACTCACAGTACCACGCAGTGACGACTTTCGTCTATCTGGACAACCAAACTCACAGTACCACGCAGTGACGACTTTCGTCTATCTGGACAACCAAACTCACAGTACCACGCAGTGACGACTTTCGTCTATCTGGACAACCAAACTCACAGTACCACGCAATGACGACTTTCGCCTATCTGGACAACCAAACTCACAGTACCACGCAGTGACGACTTTCGTCTATCTGGACAACCAAACTCACAATACCACGCAGTGACGACTTTCGTCTATCTGGACAACCAAACTCACAGTACCACGCAGTGACGACTTTCGTCTATCTGGACAACCAAACTCACAGTACCACGCAGTGACGACTTTCGTCTATCTGGACAACCAAACTCACAGTCCCACGCAATGACGACTTTCGCCTATCTGGACAACCAAACTCACAGTACCACGCAGTGACGACTTTCGTCTATCTGGACAACCAAACTCACAGTACCACGCAGTGACGACTTTCGTCTATCTGGACAACCAAACTCACAGTACCACGCAGTGACGACTTTCGTCTATCTGGACAACCAAACTCACAGTACCACGCAGTGACGACTTTCGTCTATCTGGACAACCAAACCCACAGTACCACGCAGTGACGACTTTCGTCTATCTGGACAACCAAACTCACAATACCACGCAGTGACGACTTTCGTCTATCTGGACAACCAAACTCACAATACCACGCAGTGACGACTTTCGTCTATCTGGACAACCAAACTCACAGTACCACGCAGTGACGACTTTCGTCTATCTGGACAACCAAACTCACAGTACCACGCAGTGACGACTTTCGTCTATCTGGACAACCAAACTCACACAGTACCACGCAGTGACGACTTTCGTCTATCTGGACAACCAAACTCACACAGTACCACGCAGTGACGACTTTCGTCTATCTGGACAACCAAACTCACAATACCACGCAGTGACGACTTTCGTCTATCTGTACAACCAAACTCACAGTACCACGCAGTGACGACTTTCGTCTATCTGTACAACCAAACTCACAGTACCACGCAGTGACGACTTTCGTCTATCTGTACAACCAAACTCACAGTACCACGCAGTGACGACTTTCGTCTATCTGTACAACCAAACTCACAGTACCACGCAGTGACGACTTTCGTCTACCTGACAACCAAACTCACAGTACCTCGCAGTGACGACTTTCGTCTATCTGGACAACCAGTGACGACTTTCGTCTATCTGGACAACCAAACTCACAGTACCACGCAGTGACGACTTTCGTCTATCTGGACAACCAAACTCACAGTACCACGCAGTGACGACTTTCGTCTATCTGGACAACCAAACTCACAGTACCTTGCAGTGACGACTTTCGGCTATCTGGACAACCAAACTCACAATACCACGCAGTGACGACTTTCGTCTATCTGGACAACCAAACTCACAGTACCACGCAGTGACGACTTTCGTCTATCTGTACAACCAAACTCACAATACCACGCAGTGACGACTTTCGTCTATCTGGACAACCAAACTCACAGTACCACGCAGTGACGACTTTCGCCTATCTGGACAACCAAACTCATAGCCGTTTGTCATACATGTATCTTTACTTCAAATTAAAAATTTACAGCTATTCTTGGCTGTTGTTTTCAGTCATTGAATGGTATAGATAGAGGGTAGAGTTAAGAGGCTAAACTGGTAGAGAATTTCATCGGATTTGAAAACCAATTAACACACACAGTGGCATTTCGCACAAGAAGTCTGTTAAATACTTTAAAATTTATTCCTTTATGTATTATAGATGAGATGGAATAATTTTAAGCAGACGGTAAATGTTTGGATATTCACAAAGAAACATAATAATAAATAATGTATTGATACGGCCGTGTCTCGTCGGCGCTGTGTCGCCAGCCTTTTAGGTACATGTTTGTCGTGCGTAAATGGACCTTATGTACTAAAAAATTTCTCCGTTGGGCAGATAATGGAATCTTCAAGTCCTCTTCATACTGTATTACGAATATGGACGCGGAATTTTTCTAGCAGTTTTGAACTACTGTCTCTGAAGTCAACAAGTTCACACTACAATGGTGTTAACACATTAAATGTTAATCACAATAGCGTTGAATTCAAATCACACATACATATAAAACTATCCATCACGACCTCGATCGTTCTAATGTACAAAACCATAAAATACTATAAATCCCTGAATAAAAATGTCTAATCCTGAAACAACGTTTCTTGGTTTCAAGAGGTTGTAAACTAATTTATCGGTCACGTTGTAATCTTTTAGGATTATATGGTTACGGTACATAACTTTTACATGCTTATGTAAATGAAGTTATTTTAAAATTGATTTAAATCAATTAAATAATTTTAAATTGATTTAAAATCATTACATTTACATATGTATATAAAAGTAATGTATCGTAAACTTTACATTTCACAAAGATTGTAACTTGACCAAGAAATTAATTTATGACCTCTAGAAGCCAAGAAAACATTGCTTCGGGAAATTGATAACAATTTTTTTCTTTATAAATTAAAATTATAAAATTAAAAAAAAATACTCCTATCAACCAACTTTTAAAATATTAATGCGATACATTACTTTTTTTAGTAATAAAAGTGTAAAGTTGATACCGTACACAGTGAAAACTAGTTAAAATGCCTGTACTTGTTTTGTTCCAATTACGATAAAAATTATTAAAACTTATAATAAAATTGAAAATTGCATATGTCATAACGCGCAATTAAACTAGAAAACAACGGTGTGGTTGGATTTTTTTTACAGGATACTGGTAGTACATAAATCGACTATTTTCAATTCCTGCAAATGCCGAAGAAGCAATTAGCCTACAAATTACTTTTAAAAACATCACAATTTTCTCCGTATTATACCGTAAGTTTGTATGCCGCCATTCGGTATGCTTTCAATTTCATCCGGATCGACAATGAGTCAAACAGAAGTCGTGTCCTTGAGAACAGCAGATTGCATGCAAGTATAGCAGCGAGGGTACGTCATCAAACCATGTGACGCCAAGCACGAGGCTGTGACTCACTGCCTTATTGTACCTGAATCATCATAGCCAAGTGTTTGACGATGCCGAAGTCCATTTGGGGGCGCGGGGGGTTTAAAACCGGTTGGTTGGAAAACGACAACCTTCCAGAGGAAGGGGTATCCGGAGATTCTTCTTTGGAATGTTATTTTTCTTTTATTTCCAACAGCGCACAAACATCCTAAAAGTGAGACTGAATAAAGAAGTACGCTATACTGTAATACACCCCATAAAATATTCAAAGCATTATTTTATTGTTGGACGGACTACTATAATTTCATTTTACAGTACATTTTTACCAACTAGAAGTTAACCCCACATATGTAGAAAATTGTACACACGTTTTTGAACGTGAATTTGAACTTCTGGACTGTCCAATCCTGCATAAATCTTATATTAAATTACACATATTTACATACAATATGATTTAAGACCTGTCAGAGTGAGATGTAATTCAATTTCGATTGTATATACCAGGCAGGGTTGCCACCCGTCCCGATTCAATCAGAACAGTTCCGACTTCAGACCCTTTTGTCCCGCGTCCCGACTTGTCCCTGGTCAGGACACATGTTGTACCGATAGTTTGCTTTCCAAAGTAAATTTATTTTTATCAGGCCATATTAAGAAAATGTGACAACTCACACGCACAATTTTATACATGGATAAAACTAATTTGTTTATTTTAATTTTACTAACGAAAACAGTGCCCTACTTTAAATTTATACAGTATGTTTTCAATATTTTAGTCGTCATCATAACCTCCGGGGGAGGGAGGGCGTGTACAACTCTAAGTGTCCTGCTCAATAACCTATGGTTCCGTCCCGATTTTTTCATTAGAAAAGGCAACCCTGATACCAGATAACAGGCTAAGTTGGAGCAGGCTCAGGCCCACCAAGTTTATTCTAACAATATTCCATCGCAGAATAACAAGAAATTCCATCCACAAACCATCTTCGCAATTCCCCGACTTTCCAATCAATGTGAGTGTGAATATTATAATTTTAATTTCTTTATTCAGTTCATTCTTCTAGATGGAACAGATAGATTTTAAGAACACAATCTGTGTTTGATCCAAAGTAATCAGTCAATAAAGTCTTGTAATTGATAAATAGAATAAAATTGTCCTACTTTTTTCTATTTATTTATAAAAAAAGTACTTATTGACTCACTGTCACAGTATACAAAAAGATTTTATTTTATTAAATTTTTATGTACGTGTAATTTCAAACAACAAATTTGATAAAGAAAATATAAATTGTAATGTTTACACATTGATTAAAGAGGAAAGCGAGCCTAATTAGATGAATAGAAGAATGAACATACAAAGGGCATTGTTTGAATAAAACCCAGCCAGGCATGTTGTACACCGGTTTGCCTTAGGTTACATTGAATAGACATGTCAATAGTCCTTACGCCTTCAATGCTGGTTAACAACAAGCAGGTGTGCACTACGTCTTGTGGACTACCTCTGACACGAGAACTGAATGAAGACGATTGTTGACTTTCATTCAGGCAGTTAAAAGACCTCATAACTCTGGAAACTCCAACACCAATCTAGTTTGCTAAACATGTGCGATTTGTTTAACAAAAACGGCCTCTGGACTTGAATGAAATATAATCATTGTTTAATTGTAAGTAACAAAGATTTAAAAAGAATGAACCATATGTGCTGTACATGCATTTTGAACAAGTTGAGATGCTTTAAAAGCATTCTACAATTTTTTATTATAAATGAAATTTATTTATTCATTATTAAGATACCGATTGTTCAAAATATAGGCGAATATGAGGGGCAAATGAGTTTGACGAGTGTACATGAATGACTGTAGTCGTTACTAGCTATCATCGACTGTTTCCCAAAAAGAGCTATTTGTTAATAACCCAATAGCCAAGGCAACTAAGGCACCTACAGCTTTACGTGGAATCCAAACCACATAGTGTTGGTCTCATTTTCAGCTAACTGACAAGCCTGACACTCAGTTCTCTTCCCTACACAACATCTGAACCTTGACTATCATCAAACAAGGACACCTCAGACTTCTCTAGAAGATAGCACTTCAATAGCAACAATTGAGCGTATGCTGTGTTGGTATTAAGAGGATCGAGCATAGAATCTATCGCCAACAATCTCCTCAACACTTAATATTAAATTTAAATTTGTTTGCCTGAATAGAATTTCAAATTAAAGAGCTTTGCAGCACCATTACCAAAAATAAATTGTGTGTTGTTATGTTTTCAACGCCTGGAAAATTATGTTGTTTGTTCTACCAAAAATGTTTAACGATTGGACCAATTTCAATTTACCTTAGCTCAATGGATTCTTTAGTTCACTACTAGTATCATATAAATGCTTCTTGGATTGCTCACGTCACCAGTTTAAGATAGGATATACTAGTTCAATCATAAAAATTATGAATCATACCAAACTGATAATTTTCAATATAAACTATAAGTAACAATGATGATTACGTTAAATGAAATTAAAGTTTAGTCACCTTACTGTACTTTATTAGCACTCTTTTTTAATGAGATTAATTACCAATATCAATAACAAATGCACATTAGAATTACAATAATTAATAACTAACACATGTTCTCTGTAACTCTGCTAGAAATTACTAAACTCAACAACAAAAGCATTGATGAGGAATTGAATTTAAGTCCATGTTCCTGTTGTGATTAGAATGTAAAGTTGTAGCAATTAATTTGCATTTTCCCTGCTTAATTAATTAAAACAGCATGAGAGCACCAATTACTTCAAAGATAATTTGAGAGTTGGGCTATTTCCATCTTTGTAGAAAAATGTTTAGAATAAATACTACACAATGTAATTATAAAAATAAACACTAACAAAAATCATATTTTGGCAAATATCTTTAAAACAAGGTCTTGGTTTCAATAATGTCAGGGGCACATATGATACGATCAGTTATTGGAAATCTAAAACAGACTTTCTACAAAACCAATTATAAGAAACATGTGGCCTATAAAATAAAAACAGCTGTTTTTGAAGATTATTTTTCCATATTTTTATTTGAATAAAAACTTCATAATTTTTTTATGTACTTGGTGTGAGACTCTACCGCATCTCTTGATATTTTCTTTTGCTATTTATATTTATAACTATTGCATATAATCATTGATTTTATATACACCAATAATATAAATCTCATATAATAAGAATATTGTGCCAGTAATTTGGTTAGTTAGTGAGGTCTGATACTTCATGTGGTTTACTACATTTACTTGGGACTACACTAGCGCTCCACAACTGGACCACTAAACAGTTGATATAATTTGAGACTCAAAATTTAACATTGGATGAGAAATCTATGTGTAAGTATAAAATCATTGATATAATCCAATAATTTATTTATAATTCTTTGTTAAGAAAAAGTTGAACAATTTGTTACTACAACAAAATATTAAATTAATCATTGTAAAAAAAGATAAATAGCTCAAAAGAAAACTAATATAAAATGAATTAATAAGATATGGCCTATAGATTTACAAGGCAAGAGAATGCAAACAACATATTTTTTTTCAATTTAATGTGCTTTGAATCAATTACGAGTACTTGTATAATATTCCAGGCTTATTCTGGATACACTGGGATATTGTATATTGATCTGCTAATTGATTGCTGTTACAATGCCAACACATACCTCATAAAAACCCAGTTTAGTATAAAACAAGTTTATAGAATAGAGCATCCTTAGGCTTATATATAATATGTGACACCAAATTTTGTTAACGCAGCTCCATCTTTATTTCTTGACCAGACATGAACAAATATTTCCTTATTGATAGTTGTGAAAAAAGGGATTATTTTCCAATACTTTCACCTTGAAGTTCATGAGAAGCCCTTAAAGTATGCTTTACGGCCATAAGAATAACATAGGGAGAGAGAGATTTGGATCAACTCAAAAGTAACAGCTGTTCATAGTATGTATATAATAATATATATAAAAATTTAACAGCTGTTGGATTGCAAATAATGATGTTTATATTATTTAGGTTATAAAGCTTTAATAATATTACAAAGAGTAAATTTATATTCAGTAGTAGTTTAAATTTATCTATACTTAAAATAAAACAAAAAATTAATGAGCAAATCTAAGGACAGTGAATAAAGTACTAAGTGGCAGTTCAACGATGTAGTCACTAAAGAAGAAAAAAAATATATATATATGTAAAGATATATATATATATATATATATATATATATATATATATATATATATATATATATATATATATATAAAAGAGTACAGTTCACTCTCTCAACAGTGCCAGAAGAAATAGGTTAGATGCTGGGGATATTGATGCTAAAAGATGTTATGTTATTCCAAAAGTGGGTGAGATGTTTCCTAAAATATTTGACAAAACTGTTGAGAAACGTGATGCCGAAACGCCAAGGCAATAATAGTGACAGATCAGTTGTATTGTCAATGTTACACAACCATCTACCTGCGCAATACGAAATCAATAATTTGGGAGGAATTCATAAGTCGATAGAGAAAATTAATATTAGAAACATTATTTTTGAAAGAGATTAAATATACTCTCGAAAAATCCTCTGGTAGCAATAAGATGAACATTAGTTGATTATTTGTAGCAAAACAAAACTGGATGGAATTTAATGTCCTGTAATATGTTTACGTTTTTGTTAAAATTTGTCTTTTATACACAGCAGACAATATGAGAACTACTAATATTCCCATTTCCATATTAAAGTTAATTTCATGGAGGCTCATGATACATTCAGGAGTAAAGGCTTCATTTTGAAGATTCCCTTTTTCTCAGCGACTTCTTGAATTGCGAGTCGTGCCGGGGTGAAAGTGGTCATCCTCTATAATACTTTTAATGGGCAAAGGAGTTATATATATATATATATATATTTTTTTTTTCTTCTTTAGTGACTACATCGTTGAACTGCCCCTTAATACTTTTATTCACTGTCCTTAGACTTGCTCATTAATTTTTGTTTTATTTTAAGTATAGATAAATTATATATATATAAGTAAAACAAGTTTTATATATATATATATATATATATATATATAACTTGTCGTCTTAGAGGTCATTGTTTAAAAAAATGTTTAGCAGATATTTTAAATGAATAGATTCAAAGATGGATGGATCTTGGTTATTAAATGGGTAAGTAGTCAGTTTATTATTAAATAGTGATTTTTAATATATTAGGCAGGTTAGGACACCAGCAAACTTACCTAAAAACACAAGTCCACCAATACACATTGCAGTAGTAAACAAAAATAAGAGACATTAGACTTCAAACGAATGTTCACTGCCGTTGGCACTTTCCTCATGTGAGTAGAGGTAAGTTGAAGGTGAGTAAGATCTACACTCACTTGAGGAAAGTGCCAACGGCACCGAACATTCGTTTGAAGTTTTATGTCTCAATTTTTGTTTACTACTGCAATGTGTGTTGGTGGACTTGTGTTTTTAGGTAAGTTTGATGATGTCCTAACCTGCCTAATAAACTAATCCCTATCCTAGTGCTCAAAACCTAACCTAAAATATGTTATAATAATATGTACAGTAGTTTGAAAAGCATTCCTACAACATTAACAATGTTAATGGTAACTCCAGTAAAAAACAGAGCAAGGGTGCATAAATTAGAATAAATCAACGGTTTTCAACAGAAGAAAAGTTACTAAGTATTTTGTGAATATATCATGTACCTTATTTTAAAATGCTGCATGGACACTAAATGTGTACGGAGAAAGTTTGTACCACATTGCCTAACATCCTTGTCGTAAAATCATTTCCATTTATATTCAGTCTTTATTAGAAGAGTTATTTACAAAAAAGGGTATCCAGAATAATGTATTAAATATATTTAGACTAGCTTGAGCCAATGATGAGAGAGAGAAAACCCCCTAGAGCCACTAAAGATGGAAGGATCATAGTAATACCCCCTAGAGCCACTAAAGATGGAAGGATCATAGTAATACATTAGGCAGGATATTTTCCCCCATATTAATTATTTTTCCTTCTCTTCAGGAGGCTGCGAGGCTTGGGAGCAGAGAGATATGTCCTACCCTTAGTCACTCCATTGTACCTACGCTACCATATTTCAGCTCAAAGTCTTGACTGCTACTCCAAATTAAACAAGAGAAAATGCATTAACATTCACTGAGGACCTGAGGAAAGCTTAAAGAAGCTATTCTCATCATTCTTTCATAATTAAACTTTAATGAACTATATTAATAACTAATGCTAACTATTCATTTATTGCCAATCATTATTATAACAAATTAAAGACATTAAATTATGATAAAGAGAAATTCCAGTTTATTATTGTTCAAGAAGCAAAGAATATTGTAAAAATTATATTGTTTTGCCAACACAACTCTTTCTTATTTTTATATTTGGTTGTACTTTTTAAACGAGTCAGTTTTTTAAAACTTACATAACGTTTAAAGAGGTATGAAAAAGCTCTCGTTCTCAAGTGACTTAAATTAACATTTATATTAAAAATAAAAAGAAAAAAAGGCCTGAAGAACAGGCCTTGTCACAAATAACTTTTTACAAACTTACAACTTATTACATTATTCAACTTAATATGAAAAAAAAGAAAAACAAAGTAATGCCAATGAAAAATTCTGAAAATGAAGAAATGATACACATTAACAAAACAAGTTACAAAAACACCCAAATCTTAAATGAATGCTGCTCCAGACTCCAGGCTAAGGGAGCTGGAGGGCATTAACCGACCATCCTTACAGTAGACAAAACAATGCTGGGCTGCCATTGAAATTACCCATCAGGCAGTTCGTTTGTAGTGAGTTAGAAGGGGTTGGTTACCTCCATGGGGCACCTGGGACGCAGCATCAAACAATGAGTTTTCTGGTGGGAAAATTTGGTACTAAATCTACTGAGCTATAGGGTTTGGATTTTTCAAAATCTGTTTTTAACAAAGGTAACCAGAGGGGACTTACTTAAATTTGAGTTTCATACAGAGGTGAAGTTGTAACTAGAGAGAGCTGTAGTTACAACTTCAGAGGAGTTTCTTACCTCTCAAAAGGTTGTGCAATTTAAAAACACAGACTCGTTGGAAAAGTCCAACCAAATACAAAAATAATAATATCACCAACGATACAATGAATTTCAAACAACTTTACTACTCTTTCTCTCTTTCTATAGATAATTTCTTATCCGAGTTATTTTGAGCATTGAATAATGAAACATGTCTGGTGGTATTTAAACTACCAAAATTGAATTAATATACAATACCATTACAAACTCTGAACGGAACACTGAATATTGTAATGACATGAACTCTGAACTCATTAAGGAATAATGTGAACCTACTATGCTACCGGTCAATTAATAACGAAAGTAAAATAATCAATTTGAAATGATTTATTTTTAATCAGTACAATATAATTTATTAATGAGTAACAGCTTATCATCTTGTCTCACCATGTTGGTTAAGTGTCAGTAATTTCTTATCACTCTTGACACCGTTATATATGACCATGACTTGGTAACATTTCCTCACACAGACTTTAAGATGAGATGACCTAACTTATTTACCCACTAAATATTAAAAATGCAAATTGCACATGTGCCACTGGCTTAACCTACTGAACTGGTTTATAACATTCAAATCCGAACTTTTTAAGACTAGCTAAATACTACTTGCTGATTAACTGACTCATCACAAGACCTAGAAACTGTTAAAATTGGCTAACTGACTCATCACAAGATCTACAATCTATAAAAATTGACCAAACTTGACTTAAATTTTTGAGAGAATGCAGATTTTATGTAAAAAATATATACTAAGAAATAATTTTTTCAAGTTTAATTAAAAAAAATTAGAAACCCTTTAAAAGAAACTTTTCTCTTATAAGAATAAAACTGGCAATAGTTGAATATATAAAAAAAAGAAAACATATAAAACAAAAATAATACAAAATGTTAGTTTTAATGGTACATATAGTATAGTTGATCTAATTATGTCGATGTAGTCATGAGTCATGGCAGTGGCGGCTTTTGACCTAGTAAAGTGGGGGTTCACACACCGGGGGTTTTGGGGTGTATGGAGTACCCCACAAGTAAAAGCGCACAATTAAAATGTTCTAAAAATTATACGCTTAAACATGCATTTTAAAATATTTTACAAGATATTTTAACGTAGTTAAAAACCATACTTAACCAAACAACAGATTTTAAAAGAAGTCGGAGTGGAGCACGCGGCAAGTGTGCACCGCTGGCTTCTATTACAAGACGGCCCCACCACCGCCTTCCAGACAGAACAGCTGATTAGGCCTTGCATATACGCTATGGAGCACAACCGGGACTGTGCGACAGTACTGCGGGATTAGCGGAAGCTAGCTGAAGGCGCATCTTTGAGTTTTCTTACGTTTAAAATCACATATTTCGTAATTTCAATGTGTAAATAATTTAACCTAAACTTTAAATGTGGTTCATTTTCTTTTTCAAATCTCACAGGGGGTTCACGTGCTCATGTGCTCTTATGGAGTAGCCGCCACTGAGTCATGGACTGATTTCACGAGCGCTAAGAGTAAGACTTACTACCAACATGTATTACTGAGGATGAGGTAACAGAAGTTAAACAAGTGATGGGAGTTACCATGCTAAGCCTATAATGGTGTTGCTTAGATGATGTATAACAACGCTTGTATGTTGAATTATGCAGAAGTAAGTGGCACATAACATTGATGGATAAGTTAGAAAAACATTATGTGCAGTTATAAAACATTTTATTGCTTCAACGTTACTAAACAAAATTAAGATTAATTTTCCAAGCAGATTCTAAAGATAATTTTTTGTTGCGTTAGCCAAACATTAATGATGATCACTTTATTTAGAATCATAAGATTAACAATTTGTTAGGCATTAGCAAGAACTTCAAAAGTATAGTTATTAATAATAATTAAGCTTTTTTATATACTGACTGTATCAGTTGAAATAATAATTAAATATAGTTAAACTTAATCAGCCTGTCAATAATTAATTAATTCTAGATTTTCTATAAATACTTCCTTTATAGATTTTTTGCAGGTGGCCTGTCTTCCGTCATCCAACTCTGTATTTTAAAAAATGAATAAGTTTAATGTGGATTTATAATATCTGATTCGATTTTTCCCCAGTATCAGTCTGAAGAACACTTCAATCAGAACAGAAAGACACTTTCACTGTAGGATTACAAGGGAAGGGGGTTGCTACTTACAATTAATATTTATTTAAAAGAATTTAAGTGATCGACAACTAAACTGGCCACCACATCAAGCCACTAGCTGACACTAGTATCTCCACTTTGTATGTTAATTTATGCAATGAGCTCATAGATGCGCTGTCTTTTAACATGTATATATACAAATTAATTAAAAGGTAACAATGGCATTGTCATTGCTTTGCGGTGGGAGAAGTATGATATATAATTGATGTTGCTTCCACTGAAAGTCCAGACCAAGCAGTACATGATTTTAATGTACTTTGCTATCAATGCTAGTGGACCACAACAGCTTCTATCCTTAAATGTTATGTATTTAAAGTAGGCCTACTTAACCCTACTAGTGGCAGGTCATTTTACCCTCAGTGGCAGTCTGTTTTTGTGGTTAGCAAGAGGTTTTTACTAAAAATAAATAAAAATTTAACCAATACAGTATATGTGTCTTGTAACATACACTTCCTTTCAGAATTAAGTGGTGAATAGTAATTTTTAATTTAAAAATTAACTATTATTTTGTATATATATATATATATATATATATATATATATATATATATATATATATGTATTTTTTTAATTTCATAAATGAAAAATATAATTTTTTTAAAAATATAGTGGGGACCATGCCTAGAAAATTTACTTCTATCATGTTATTCCTAAAATCTGAGATAGCCAACAATTTTCTATTTTATCTAGGTTTTGAAAATTTTTAACATTATGGGTATACATAAAAGTAAATTGAAGTTATCTTAAAAATTTTAACATTTGTACTTTCCCTATTGCTTGGGTCTCACGCAAGTTTTTGCCATAAATAAAAAGAAAAATAAATGTTACAGTATGTATATATACATACATATATTTCTCTTAAGAAAAATATAAATAACAACAATATTTGATTTAAAACAAAATTCAATTTCTTAAAAAGTTTATAAATTTTTGTATTAACAATTTATAAAATGTTCCAAATGAATAAATGGTTACTTTTCCTTGTTTTATTAGATTCAGTAGAAATATAAAATTTCACTATGTGAAATTAGGTAAACCCATACAAAAGTTATAAAAAAGCTAAACCATAACAGGAATTTAAAATTTTTAGTTGAGGTATGTACAGTACAATAATACCCATTGAAAAATGTTTACCTAATTTGATTTATTATATATAGTTTTTTAATTAGCATAATACGTGTTAGTTCATATACAGTAAAAGTAAACGTCACACAACACAAATATATTACAATATACATTTACTTGTATTTTATTATATAACAACATATACATGACCTATAAAATTGACATTGATTGAGTGAAATATATACGGTACATTAAAAAGTTAAAAATAAAAAATTTCTTTTTTTATAAGTGAGTCGATCAAGAAATAATAAAAAGTAACCACATAAAAATACTAATATTTTTGTCAAAAATATCTTCAACACAACAACACTGATTTCATTATAAAATCAAAACATATCTAGCATAATAATATACATAAATACATAATTCATAAACGATTTAGTGTCAAACATCAATTGTGGTGTGAATACAGAAAATTATTGTGTTATTTGTTATCACACCATTGCAATACCAAAACAGCTGAAATGTAGAACAGGAGACACATAGCGATATAATATTACGTTTCCAGTGCCAGCAAGATTGCGTCGCTACGATACTGCCATACATTGTAATAAAATAATTACTCCAGACGGGTCCACGTGAGCCATTACTTGCAAACCATAAGCTGTCTGCAGGTGACGGCTAGCCGTCACTTGCCACCAGTAAAGTTAAAAAGAGAGTTTTAAAACTAACAACTACTAAGTTTCAAAGACTGACTTTTTAATTAGAAAGGCTGCATTTGACCTTGGATATGTGATTCTTATCAGGTGACCTTACCTGCAAGCACAACAGATCATGGATACAGTACCTAATGTTAATTTCAAACCCATAATTCATCATCTTCATTCATAATATTCCATATTTTGTCATCAGGCCTGTTTCCTCAAAGTAGAAAAAAACTATAACACAACAAACTTATTCAAGCAATTTATGACATTACTTACATTTGGTCTGATATAATGCAACGTAGTATGTCATGTGAAATAATAAGGCTTTCACTAATTACACTTGTGTTACAAAAAAAGTTGTTTCAGAAAAAGATGTCAACTATAACCAGCACAACGATCTGAAATCTGCTATTTTTTAAATTAATGTTCAAACGAAGTTCAAAACCAAAAAATAACAATGCCGATAACAATGAGTAAGAAAAGGACCATTACAGACAGGAAACACATGGGAACTGTTTGGTGATGAAACAATAGTATGCAGCTCTTTTATTGTTAAACAAAGTAATGGAAGAGTACCGAGGAATAATAGTACGTTTCACAAAACTTATCATCCCCCCTCTCAACAATCATATAACTCAAAAGGAAGACTAATTCCATTGCTTTACAAGGCCAATCACTCCAGAGATCCTGATCAACTCCAATAACAATGATCAACTGTCCCCAGAAAAAGAACACCCTCCTTATATCAATTAATCCTAAATATATTTTTGTTTATAAAGTGTATTTGTGTGTTATTGATAAAACTAACAACAACAGAAGAGGAGACAACATAACCTTACTCTACATTTTAAATTTAGACCCCCATGAAAAAACTAGGTGATACCTCTACCATAGGTCTAAATTTTACGAATCCTGAAGGATTTGTAGAGATTACTATTGAAGAATTTCTTTTCATTCACAGTTGGTTGGTGGAACTAATAATGTAAATCAACATCTATTTCATGCTGCACTGATATTAAGTGTTGGCAACAACTATAACTATGCAAATGAAATTGGTTTGAATAAAAAGTACAATCAACTTACCTGGTCTTAATCTAGCCCATGTTCTTGTAGTGTAAGTTAAGTCCGAGAACGATAGATCTAGTGACGGCCGTTTTGGAAAATGATGTTCTACAAACTGGTAATTATTATTTGTTATTTGATCAAGAGGCGAATGATTCTTCTTGAAACTGATTGAGTTTTGAGTTTCAGCCATTTTAAATTACAGCACAGTTAATTACTAAATAAGATTTTTATCGCATTTCACTTCTAAACTTTAGAAGTTTATCTTGATCACTTTGTTGGCACTAAAATCTGAAACAAAAGAAAAATTTATTAATTTAATAAAATCTGGAGTTTGGTACAACTTATTAACACAAGATCTGCAGTGAATGACATGCAGATTCAAACATGAAATTGAAATCAATTTTTTTAATTCCATGTTATATGTATAAATTGTGCAGATGTGTTTAACTTTAGATTTAGAGTTAAAAACATAAAACATCAAATAAATCGTAACTTACTAATTGTTAGATTACTCAGTGACATTTTTGCATTTGATGTTTTAAATTTTCCAACAACTAACTGTTTAAAAAATGATTTGATATTCTCAATTGTAATATTGTTACCATATTTTACAAACTCTACACCAAACGACTTAAAAAATAATGATCACTTCTTCAAATAGATTATACAATTTTAACTAACTCTTAGGGTAGTAAAAATTCTGTAGTAAAGCATCGCTTTTTAGATCCCTATGAAATCACTTATTGATTTAGAAGAGTGGTTAAAAATGAGATAATATTCTAAGTTCGTATTGTTTTCTATTGTGAAAAACTCATTTGTCAATGGTAATCGAAAAACTTATTTTACCAAATAATAACAAAAGATTCACTCATTTTAACTGTTACAGTAGAGTTTCACATAACAAACGTCTGGGTATTAATTTTATACATACATATAGATTTCTCATTACATTTTGTCTCTCAAATTATCAGCTGTTTTAGGGTGCAGTCCCTTTTTTAGAACACTAGTGCGTGTATGGGTGGTTGGGTGGGTCAATACCACTGAACGTGTTTGGGTGGCGGGTGGGTCAATACCACTGTGCGTGTATGGGTGGGTGGGTGGGTCAATACCGCTGTGCGTGTATGAGTGGACGGGTGAGTCAATATCACTTCAATGGTCATCAGCAGTCAAGATGGCATCAAAGGATGAACATTTATGTAAATTTAGAAGATTATTAGTACAGTAAACCAGATGAAACAGGAACAATTAATTAGAAAGTTATTATATTATACTGCACTTTAGAATGACTCTCCAGGCAGAAGACTCATGCATGCAGGTGAACTCCTTCTTTCACCCCTCTCGGCCACCTTTTGTATATTTTGTGTTATATGAAGAATGGAAAAAAATAAATAAAATTTTGGAGTGATAAGTGTTTTGCCCTGGCTATTGGGCTATTAATAAATAGCCTTTCTGAGCTAGGTCAAACTCACACAATAACACTACTATTCTACACTCACAAATTTGTAAGTCCCATGTAAATGCAATGCAGTTTAAACCAACTGTGGTAACAGACTTCACCAAATAACCAAATTACGGTCACAAATGTTCTTTAGATGAGACATCTATTGTGGATGTATTCAATCAAGGATCTGGAAACTCAAACTTGTAGGGCAAAAAACCTTTTATACCACAGTAGTGACTGATGCACTTTTTATTGTTTTATACTGTAATAACGTCAAAATATTTTTTCCTGATAACCAGAACATTTCATAAAATCGGACACCATTTGGTTCACATTAGTTCAGGATTGTGGGACTATTATATTTTATTTTCCATTAAACACATTTTATAAGTCTATCATGGTAATGTATTCATTTGCTATATAATTATATTTTCAACACAAAAACACAAATATTCACCAACCCTAATCTAAATCCATAAAAAAATCTATGTCCTCAACAAAACTCTAAAATAAAATTCCCAGCTTTCGGAATGGACTGCCGGCCACTTCTAGCATTCCTATTACCTATTCTAGTACCTGTATTAGAATTTTCTAAAGTAATTTTCATACAGCTACAGTGGTATTGAACCACCCACCCTCCCATACAGGAAAAGTGGTATTGACCCAACAGCCCTCCATACATGTACAGTGGAATTGGCCCACCTAAACATGTAGTATACCCTCCAGCAAAAATAAACAAAATTTTGAATTTTGTGGTTCGGTGTTGCTTGTATTATCTATCATCATGCACATGACTGCAATAAATTATTCACCACACAAGATGCATTTATTGTGTCATTTCAAGAAATACTTGTGGTAGAAAAAATAGTTTTCTAATGCGTTTTCAATGTTAAAACCCATTTAAAAATAAAAAAGCAAAAAATGAATTGTTTACCTAAAAATTTACAGTAGATAACAGATGTGTTTTGAATATTTTAAAAACAATAACACACTTTAGAATTGAGTTTCTACGGAATAATACCATAATCTCTGAAAATATACACTTATGGATGATAAAAATATCAAGATAGGAGAGAGATCTGGAAACTTCATGAAATGCCCCTAATATAAATGTTTAGGAGGTTTACTAGATCTATATATAAATAAGGAATAAATGCTAAGAAGGAATGTGAAGGTTGATGTTTCTTAAAAATAGAGAAATATAAATATTAACATACCATACATCAACATACCAATAAATCAAAACAGTAACGAAACAAAGTAGTATTAATATAAATATGTTAATTAATTTTATTTTTGTTTGAAATACACACAATATTAATGATTGTAAATCATCACATTAAGTAATGCCATTGATAAATACTATAGAGAGTGAGTTTTCAGGGTAACAAGAATAGAAATTACAAAAAGTTGACTGCAAAATAAGCATTTTCAACACAAGTGGGAAAATAACATATTTTAAAATACTGAGTTTTGTAGTTACTTTTAACAGTTAGTTAACTGTTGCATATTGTCTTAAAAAAACAACAGGTTAACCCTTAAGTAAATGCGAGGGGTGTTCAAGGCGAGCGACAGTGGAGCACCTGTCAAAAACACATCAAACTGTCAGCAAGGAAATAGCACAACTGTCGGCATCCAGTGTGACAAAGGTTAAAAAACTAGGGCTTCTTCATGGGATGATTAGATTGTATTTAACTTGAGAGTAATCTAAGTGTAGTTGATACACATGTTTATTAAAATAAGCATACATATTATTTAGCATACATAAGATCCAGGTTCGATTTCCGGTTTGGTTCACAAAAGTTCACTTCAAACTTCTTTAGAAATAAAAAAGCCTTCTGGCATTGAAATTGTAAATATAAGCTATATTAAAATAAGCTGTTATAGTCAGATTCATTGACACGCTTCTAAGTCATAGAAAACGAATATTGTATAAGACGTAAAATTGTGGATTGGTTGGCGTTTGACGTATTCCTAAGTACCTATTTTTCATAGTCTTTTCCATTAAATCAAGGCTAAGGAGGTTAAACTGTCAATATTGTATAAAAGATGCATTTAAACCAAGTAATAAGTTGATAGAACATCTGTTTGCGTTATATAATTTCAGTTTTGTTATAAAACGAAATAATACTTTTAACATATACTGGTCTTATAAAATTAATTTAAATAGTAATCAGTCATCATTAAGACACACCCAATACATTATTTTCATACCAACCAACAAGTGACAACCAAATATTTCGAATGCTTGAAGTCTTTAGATAGCGTAAATTATCAAAAGGCATTTGTGTTAAGCATTAAAATATCAATTAAGTAAAATAACATGTTCCATTTGAATTTCCATATTTTGTTTGTTTTAGAATATTGTAGACTTCAGATTGAGTGTAAATAGTATTTTTGTTTGAGTTTAAGTATACATAATTTTTTTTTTTTTTTATTTTAGATTGTTTTAAATATTAGTAAGTGTAATCCAAACTATTTAGTTTAAATTAAAATGTATATTTATTATTTTAGAATGTTATACATATTATTAGGTGTTAAAACTAAGTGACTACTTATTCGTTACTTACAAGCCTATTTGTAGTTATTGATCTTTTTTGTAACTCTTCCTTTTCTTTGAAACAACTTGCCAAGTAATAAAATTAATTTAATTTAAAAAAATCACTGCTTAGTTTTTATGAATTTGCATAAACTATGGTCAATATTTCACAATTAATACTCATGGGTTAACGGGACATGTCATGGGCAAAGGAAGAGTGTCTACGTGTTCCTTTTTGATAAAACTAAATAGTATCAAGTTTATAATTTCTCGAAAGATGACTATAAATACATCATTATCTTAGTCTTTGGGAGTTGATGTGGTAAACGTGATGGGATCCAAATCTGAAGACCAAGATAGTTGGAGTGCATAAACAAGCGTGGATGTCTTTTATCTGAAGGATTACAAACTTGTTTTAAAACAAGTCTGCAATACTTTAACCACTTATTAATTCAAATAAAATGAAACATGATTAATAGTTTTGATTGGTCTTTTAGGATAATCCCTTACTAGGACATATCAACTACAGAATCAATGTTACACTTACTCCTACAAAATATTCAGTGCACTTTTTGTCGTTGTTTAACATGGGAATTGGCTAACCTGCTCATACTTTCAGTACCTTCAAACTACTGCCTGAGTCATGCCAAACAGGTTTTCGTTATGTTTTTGTTAGTTAATAATCTGCCACGTACTGTCAAAGTTGTCTGGGGTGTCCGTGTCACCCCGTGCAGGTACTAATTTCATTGTTTGAGAAGCATTTATGTACCTATTATTTATGAACCAAATGAAAATATATTTAAAAATCGGATTGTAGAGCAAAATTTAACTCATATTTAAAACATAAAAAAAGGAAACAAAATTTTCAAACGTCATTATTGTATAAAAATTAATATTGATTCTACTTTGTAAAAATTTGCATACTTTTGCAATTTATTTTTTATTAGTGTACATATTTTTATTTAACAAATTGTAACTATTTAAATGGTACACAAATTGTTATGTGTTAATTGTAAAAACTCAATTTAAAAAAAAGTAAAGTAATTATAATTATATACTACATTTAGTATGGGTGCTTCAAACACCTTGCGCGGGACTTGACGTTACAAATATCTTCATGGGTACTTAAGAGTTGAGATTTGATAATTGAGATACCAATAAAAATTAATTAACATTTCTTACTCACTTAGTACATAGATTTTTAGGATTTATCATAACTGTTTTCTCAACATCAGTTAAGTGTAATTTAAAAAAAGAGTAATAAGTTTTTAATTTATTACTCTTTACAACTTAAACGAAATATCTAATCGAACCTGCTGGAAATTTCCTTTTTGACCAATACAGGACTTTTTATCATTTATTTATAATTACATCTTATTAACAATTATTATTAATTATCATTGATAAAAATAGGCTCTAAAATAGCTTAAAATATATTTTATTCATTAATCTGACTATTTTAAAGTGAAGAACAGCCACAAACACATATGGAGCCAATTTGGGGGAGGGCGATATACTATTTATTATTAAAGATATGGTCTACTGTTCATTGACAACCTTAATTTTTCAAGTAAAAAATACCACTAAAGTTGAAAGAATAGAAAATGTTATTACTGTCACCATAGTTAATTATCTTGGCAAAAGATCACTACAGAATAGAATATATGAATAATTACTGTTTTTCATTATACCTTTTTAACTTAGTTATTAGGGTAACTAACCTTTTTCTAAACAATTATTTTGGACCCAAGAAAATTGTTTCACTGGACACAATGTTTTATTTCTATTGAGTAGTAAAATATATGTAGCCTACTGCATATATAAATTTTTTAATCGTACTATTTTAACCTAAACTAAATCTTATGTTAGCTAGCCTTATTTGAAATTAAGTTAGTTTTGAAACATTGAATGTGAAAGGTGCAGATTTAAAAAAATTCATTATCGATTGTATCTAAAAGTTGTCTATTCTATCCTAAATGAACCTTTCCAACAAATGATTTTCAAAGACGCCTGTAAATCCACAGCTCCTATGACTAAAATGTTTTTTTTTTTCCATTTTGATGTGTATACATATAGGTACATTATAAAATTAGAATGACATGCATTAAAAGTTAGCATCTCAATACATACATAAGCTGGTAATATAATTTTTTTATTTATTTATTCAGACGGCAATACACCATTTTACAAGTTGAAACAGTTAAGAATAGTAGAATCAGAGATCAAGTAAGTTATAATGTATCATAATATACCAAGTATGTATATTATTTAGTCTGTGATAGAATATATCCGAGAAATTTTTCTTACAATATAATTATACACAGACACTTTAGATTAGAAGTATTAATCTATATCTGCAGTTAGTTATATGCTCACTTTGGCATAAATTTTATGTAAAATTAGTACAGGCTTAAACTTCATACATAAATACCAATAAATCATATGAACTAGTGGTAGGGTAGTCTTCCAACATTTTTTGCCTGTCAATAACAAAAGCGCTGCAAATCACTTGATAGTTTCACTAGCCTAAATGAAATGAAATGCGTACCGTTCTTTAAATGCAAACTATAAACAGCAATAAAAGCACATTAACTTGATAGTATTACCTAATAATAAAAGTACCGTAATGTTTCCACACAATTCAAGGGTGTGATTAGGACACTACTTTTTAAACAGTTGAGAATGAGTAGTTATATACAAAAACATTACGTTAAATTCATGCATACATACTAGGCCTAGTACGTAAATAAACAATTGCTGCCCAAGGTTTTTAGATAAATGCTTTCACGAAGCAATAATCAGTAAAAGACCTAACCTGCTTTCAACATATAATACGACCAACTACGACCGACAGATGACGAACTGCAGTCAAACTGATCAGCTGATTCAATTGAAAATAAAATAATGCCCATGCCACCATGCCCGTTACTCAGCTGTGTCCTTTGTGAAGTGAACACCGGAATGGGAAGTGGAACAACACAACAGCTGCTTCGTGTAGCGACTAGAGAGCCCGAAATTCCCAGCGCAAACGTCAGGGCTTCATCGTTTTGAAATGTTTATAATCTTAACAATACGGCTGATATCAAAACGTAAGTGTTCCTTGTGAGAATATAATACAAATATTTCCTAATGCTATTTTATGACATACGGTGAAACACTGTGAATAATTCAAATGATATTGCTCTTTTTTCTCGAGGAATGCAGTTTTTCACTCCCTTATTTTATAAGGAAGAGGCATGCGTTACTTTTTAACGTACTATTAATTCTTTTAGCAATAAATTTAATTTCTATCATATTTTCCTCGCCTCCGACACAAATGTTTCGTTTTACTAGTTTTGATCATCTCCTGGATTAAAATTTTTTCTGTGCTATCTCATTTATTTCTTTTAATTAATTATCCAAAATTATAAATCTCTTACTTTAGTTGTTAAAGTAAACCCATTAAAATACTTTTGAAAATCAGGAACTGTTACAAATCTATAGACACTGGGAATCATTCTTAAAATCCTATATTACATATTATTTTATACTAGTCAGTAGTACTATGACTTACTCATATCTATTTTACTATATATTGTAGTAAAATATATATAAGTATATAAAAAAGTATACTTGTAGAGTTATAGGCTATATTCTCTACTACTAATATAGTCTTTTTTTCTCTTATCATACAATATCACAAATTCGAATTGTACTGGTGTCGCTTTCTCTTTCTTCATTTCTTCTTACTAATATTCTTTTCTTGTATTCTGTACTCTATTCTCAACAACGTGTTCAGAGTATGCATAATTATTTTATTGTAATTTTAACAAATAATAAAATTGTGAATGTCGTTCGTTACTTTGTATCTATGAGAATCACTATAATATCCCTCCAAACTGAAGGAATTCTTCCGTTCTTAAATATAATTCCTGCATCGGATCAGCACATTGCTTACGGTCACTCATTAATTTTTCAAACTGTATATTTTATGTTTGGTCATGTTTAGGTTAATAATTACAAGTAAATACGATAAATATTGCTCATGTAGGACCCAGTGGTACACAATAAATCCTCTCCCAAGACTTGGTTGCGGGAGTTGCTCTGATATTATTTCGGATTCTGGATTGCTTCACTTCATATCATGCCAGATGTGAAGCAACTATTTTATCGTCTTGCCTACGCCTACTTTCCCTTGTTCTTGTTCGCTCGACATCTTCTAGCCGGCGGAGATTGCCCAAGAAGTTGCATGTGAGCAACGTGTCAACGGTGGCTGCACACACAAATGTCCATTTTGTAGAGGGTATGAGCTACTTATCTATGAAACCGTAACCACTAGAAGATTTGTGCGAGTCTCTATGAAATGATTTAGGCATGGGGTTACCTGTCTCTATGTCTCTAGTAATACTTAGACTTTTAAGGAGTCTTGCTGTACCACGACCACAATCGAAGGTGTAAAGATGGTGTCTTACACACTTATAGTACAACTTTTTTTGTCAGCTAAAACACGTCTCAGAATCTGTTCTTAGTTACTAGAGCTTAGTATCACAATGTTTATTGCTTGTTCGAATTGAGAGGGCTTTGGATTAGGTCCAAAATGAAAGAATAATTTTATATTTATTATTATTATCGTAATAATAATAATACGATTTATTGCATAAAAACATGGTATCACAAAAGTCAATATAAAATACCTTTAAAATACATTAAAGTCATTTTATTCATTCATACATAGTTCATACAAACATACAAATATGACATTCATATTCATTATTCATTTCGACATCAGGCCCCCCCTTTGATGTGGATGATTTGCAATAAGTTAATTCCAGTGGCTCATCATGAACTCGTCGTCTGAGTAGAACGCGATTGTCACCAAGAGGCGTTTTAATTAACGTTTTAATTGATTTTTGATTTTGTATTTGTTTGGCGCCTTCAGGAAGCCTATTGATTAATCTGACCCTAACCTGTGATGGCATGAGCTCAAAAGCCGATTTTCTGTGTTGATGAGTCCGCAAGTTGTCCCTGCCTCTAGTTTCATAGTGGCGAGTATCCCTGCCCCGCACCATGGTGCACTTGGAGCGGCACAGGACCACATAAAAAATATAGAGACAGGGCAGAGTCATAAACCCAAGCTCCGAGAAAGCACCCCGACACGACTCTCTAAATTGTATTTTATTTTATTATTCTGAATGCTTTCTTTTGGAGTAGAAAGATTCACTCTAGTTCGTATTTAGAACAGCCTCACCAGAGTCTTACACCATATGCCAAATGAGGGAATATCAGCCCATAATAGGCTATTTTTAAGACTTCTACGGAGCAAACTTTTGAGAGTCTACGTAAACAAATTTTGATGAAACTTTAGAACAAATTTGATTAATGTGGTAATCCCAGGTAAGTCAAAAGGTGCATCCCAAGGAATTTGACAGATTTAGTTTCCTTCAGAAACTCATCATCAATCATAATGCAAGGTTTATATTCATCTTCTTGCTGTTGAAGACAAAAAATAATAAAACTTGTTTTAGTTACATTTGTTTTCAAATTCAGTTCATAAAAATACTGAATGCATGAATTAAGTTTCATGCATGATAGAACTTTCAGGTTTTCCAGAAAGAGAGTGTTGTGTCGTCAGCTTATTGAACTAATTGTCCATTATGGACGATGGCATTTAAACTGTTGACATAAATTATGAATAATACTGGCCCAAGGATTGATCCCTCAGGATCTCCATAGGTCAGGTTACCTTTTTTGGATGTGGCACCCGAGATCTGAACATATCGGTATCGGTCTTTTAGATAAGACTTAAGCCATTAGAGTGGCAGACCTCGCACGCCATATTCATCCAACAGGCGCAGGAGTGTCTCATGATGCACACAGTCGAATGCTTTGGAGAGATCGAGAAATATGCTAAGCACATGCTCTCGTCTGTCCAGCCCCTCGACAACATTGTTCATAAAATGAGTCACTGCATCAATTGTGCTTAGATTTTTCCTAAAACCAAACTGTCCTTCGCTCAGAATGTCATACATAGGTTTCCAAAAAACTGAGAAGTCTTGGCAGTGCTTTGTTTCTGTGGAGAAGCTGAGAGCTCACATATCTGCAGCCTGTTGGCGAATGTGTGTTCAGCCAGCAGAAACACGAAAATCCATTACAGAAGTGTTGACAGTTTTACAAGTGACCTTTGCTGAGCAAACATTCTTCTAGTGAGTACCCATCTTGTGGAACTAAATATGTATAACATCAATTAGGCTAAAGTAACAATGATTAGCACTCATCGAAATGTTGTTTGCCAAAAAATAAGAGCACAATGCTTATGTAGAGAGACCAGTTTGAGTTCACCACATAAAATAAAAGTGACTAGGGCACGCTTCGTGCGACCCTGTCACTCTCTGCGCTCGATACACCTCCGCCTGTGACTTTTGACCACAAATATTATTAGGTAAACTGTATCACGACTTTTGACCAAAAATATTATTAGGTAAACTGTATCACGTAATGAACGAGTCACGTAAAATCACAATATTACGTTTATTTACAATATTTACTCATTTGCATTGCTAGTTATTTATTAGTATAAACACCCTATGATAGTACTTACTTACCCTATTTCAAACGTGTTCATTTAATTTGCTTTTCTTTAACAGCTGAAGCTCAATTAAATATATAACTCATGGCTTGTAGGGGAAAAAACCCCTAATTAAATATAATAAAAACGTTGCTGTTAATTATTTATTATAATATTTAATTATTAATAGTTTGGAATACTCATCGACTAAAATTGTCAATAAAATCATGCTTCAACATTCCCTGGTTTTAACATTATGAAAGATCTAACCTCTTCAAAATTACAAACACTATTATATACTTTCCAACAGATGTTAAAATTTTATGGGTATCATTACATTTCAACATCTATTATTCTCCATGTTATTCTTATGTCCGAAAACCCATTGCATAACTAAGAACAGAGGCAATTTTGTTGACACCTCAATCAATTGGTAAAGAAATAAGGGACGTGTTGCGTTAACGGAAAACGGCTCACGTATTTATTTATATGGATTTACAATATAGGAACACCCAACAATAAATAATGCACGTGTTCCCATAGTCTACTCGTGATTAATTATTACGTATCAAAAATTTCAACTTAATTTTTATTCTTAACGGCCTTGAGGTTTTATGATTATCACTTGATTGCCGATATGGTTTTTACTTGGTAATAAAAGTTATTTGCCAACACTTTTCCGCAGCTAATTTATCACCACACGCAATTACGTATCTTTATGGGAACTATAAACTGTCATTAGCCAATTTTGGCATTCAGACCAATATTTACATTTCTGTAAATCCCAACAAATATTCTACGACTTCTTCAATGTACTCTACGAGACAAAAGGTACAATTTGAGACATGCGTATATCTCTTTAGATAATACTATTTGATTTTAACTAAATTTTGTAGAATTTATTTAACTTAAAATGCACCAGCTAAGCAATTATGCGTTAGGGATGTCCAAGGGTACCTTTGAGTATCGATGACCTGACTCGACAGGAAAAGATCTTGTTGGAACAAAAATATTGGCTATTTTATTTCTAATGGGAAAAAATCTACTTTTTTATTTGAGGGGCTAAGATTATCAGTTTTTATGAAAAACTGCAAAATTTTGATTGGAATTTTATAAAGTTTAAACTCATTTTCTTTTACAAGTACTTTTTAAAATATTTTAATTTTTATAAAATTAATGTAACATAACATTGTTACAGTCTATAAAATTAAAGTCATTCTTTTCAACAATCTGAATATATATCCAATGATATTATATATATATATCATTGGAAAAGCTTTGGATAATAGAAACTGAACTTTAAGGCAGAAACAAACTCATAGTTACATATAAGTTTATATATAGTTATATATACTTAATAAACATGAATAACAACTATTTCAAATCGTGAAATAACCAATTGTATTTGTATTAGTATTTTAACAACTAAGGTATTAATAACTTTAAAAGATATTATTTTTATATTTAGGCCTATATATTTAAAATAATATGACGAGTTATTTATGAAGCGTTACTGTAATTATGTAAATGTTATGTGACAGTAAACAATATCAATTTCATTTAAATTAAATATGGAAAATGCAAGTATTATTTAACACTGTATGATATTATTATTAATTGGGCCGGACAGTATGCGACCTGCGTGTTATATTTAACGCGTGTAGGAGTTCTGGCGGCAGAGGGGAATTTGTTCACCGCTGAGCTGCTTTGTTTCTCGGGCGTACTACTTCCGCAACAGTGTTAAGTTGAAAAAAATAACTGTAATGAACTGTAAGTTTGTTTAATTGCTGTGTATTGTTTACATTATTATTCATGGTGTTGTTTGTAGTATTAATTGTTATTTGATTACTGAATAATTATTTTATTTTATTGTTTTAAACTGTTCACATAATTGCTGAGTGCACACAGTGCAGTCACTTATTTATGAACAATTTCCTTTTAACTAACAAATTCATTAAATTACACCAAAATAATAGAAAAATATAATTTTCTACTACATTTCGTTTTATAAATTAGATAACAGTAATTTATAAGAAAGCCACAATTATTTAAGTCTGCTCAGTGGGAACATGCAATATTTTGTAAGACATTTTTATTTTTGTTTACGGAAAACGAGTGAGAATTTTGTAAATACGATTTCTTTGCTGAGGAACAAATTACAAGACTTCCGTTCTAATTGTTTGTAACTACCTTTTTACAATGTACATCTATCTATTATGAATCTATAATTAAAAGATAAATAAATAGATTGAATTCAATCAAATCGTTGAAATCACATATCTAGATTCTCTTTCTCTCCCGTTCATTATGATGACACTACACATTGACCTGCAGATAAGGTGCCTTCTCCAGGTGCACAACGCGCCAGTTTCCACTATGGCACTATACTATGAACGATATGTGTGTAGGTTAGTTATCTCCTGTTGGTGATGAAACTCTCGAGTTGCCCTCCGTGACAGACGTAAATTTTAATGAATAGTAAATAGTAATCATCCATCCTACTTCCACCCATGGACAACGGAAGAGTGGGTCAAAGTCCGCTGCACCGTTCCGCTGCGCTGTGACGTAACAACGAAAGTGAGGTTATGTCAGTAAAGACCGGTTTGTAGACGCGTTTATACCCTGTATTTGCCTCCTGGTTGCTCTCTTGCCTCTTTTATGTCCCAGGAATTTAGGCTCGTGCCGTGTCAGGAAATTGCCCACTTTATTATATGAAGAATGCTTTCTCCGACAATGTTCGCATCTAATTCTCCCTCTTCTTAATTAATAGTGTAACTGATGTGAGTGTGAAGCTAACATTTAGTGTACCGTCTAATTGAGAGTTTTCGCACTGTACGTTAAATGAATACGATGAACGCTATACGTTATTTTTCTACGTTTAGCGTTTACCGTACTAATAGGGAGTCTTTGCCTTCTCACAAAATTCACGTTAAACGCTAACCATAAACGTTAAAATTGACGTTTAACGTTTAGTGTAAAAGCTTACTTCAAATAGTTTTTGCAGCTCCATAGCTGAAATGTACGTCATATTTACCGCTAAAACAGATGTTTTTTAATAAAGTTTACCCTCATTCAAGTTTGTACTTTACTTCTTGTTCCTGCCGTATGTTATGGAAGAAATGTTGCAGCTTTAGGAGCTATAACATATCAAGAAATATAAGATGACGTTTTACTTGATTACATGCATTCGATAAATAAACTGGAAAATAGAAATATGTTGTTTTCACACAACACTTCTTTAAATAACATTACATGTTTATCTTTGGTAAATCTCAACCGCTATTTTCCATGTTTAGCAAGGTAAACGTTCGAACTCAGTTTTCATGGGACACATACACTTGACTTTCAGGTTATGTTTATATCAACTGCAGGGTTTAACGGTACGCTACAACAATACGGTAAACCACGTGAAATAGCATGCCCGTGAGACGTTATGTAGCACGGTAAACGTTCGATCTCAGTTTTCATGGGACACATAAACTTGACTTTCAGGTTATGTTTATATCAACAGCAGGGTTTAACGGTACGCTACAACAATACGGTAAACCACGTGAAATAGCGTGCCCGTGAGACGTTATGTAGCACGGTAAACGTTCGAACTCAGTTTTCATGGGACACATACACTTGACTTTCAGGTTATGTTTATATCAACAGCAGGTTTAACGGTACGCTACAACAATACGGTAAACCACGTGAAATAGCGTGCCCGTGAGACGTTATGTAGCACGGTAAACGTTCGATCTCAGTTTTCATGGGACACATACACTTGACTTTCAGGTTATGTTTATATCAACAGCAGGGTTTAACGGTACGCTACAACAATACGGTAAACCACGTGAAATAGCGTGCCCGTGAGACGTTATGTAGCACGGTAAACGCTAAACGTAGAAAAATAACGTATACCGTTTACCGTATTCAATTAACGTACAATGCAAAAACTTTAATACAATTATTAAATTCAAGGCCTTTAGGTTGAAAGTAAAACTATAAATTGTATGGAGTTTCTTCTAATAAATAAGATTTTAAATTGTACTAGGGGCTTGTTGGGGTAAAAGCCCCTATATAAATAAAATTAAAATGTTGTTGTTAAATATTTAACCCTTTGACCACCAAGGGCCGATGAGATCGGCTTTGTAGTTAGTATCCAAAACCGCCAACGGCCGACCACATTGGCTTCGTAGCCAGAACCGCCGAGGGCCGATCTCAGCGTCACGCACTGTCGGACCAAAACCGACGCGAGCCGATCTTATCGACTTTTAGTAATTTTGCCCCAGTTTTGTTATTTATAGGAATTTTGGTGTTGATGTCTATGCAAAATCAGCTGTTTTGTGCATAATATAAACACACAGTCAATATAATGTATATAGTGTAAATAAAATGTTGTTTCTGAAAAAAAATTTTATTTACCTTATAACTTAGTGTTTCAGTTTTTTTATATAAATATTTGTATTGAAAATTATTTTTTCTACGCACTCCTGGGAATTTTTGAATTGTTAGCATAACAATTTACATATATTTTGAGATAAATAACGTAATTATAAGTGATGTTTTTATTAATTTGTATTAATTAGTTTTTTATTACATTTCAGGCACTTCTGGAGTAATAAGTTACAATGTTGATAACTTATGCAAGTAGGCTACATAAGTAAGCATTATATAGATTTAAACCTAATAAACAAACTTCCTTAAAATTAAAAACTCGATGTTATTTATGAGTACTTTTCACTCAAATTCACAGGTAACGTTCTTCATTAGTTGTTTTGCAATAAAAAGTGAGAGTGTTATGTTTATTTTTAAGTATTAATAATGTTATTGAATTTAAAAAATACAAAATTATGAAAATTTACTTAATCGTGTTAGTTATTTTTTATTTTTGACTCTAAATAAATTAAAAACATAAAACCATCTTCATATATATTTAGAGAAAATCTTCACAAAAATAATGACACCAAAAACATATTCTATCTTTAAAATTAGCGAAACTACAAATATTTATTTGTACTTATGCAAAATCGGCTGAAATGGCTTGGCGGTTCTGGGTAACACATCGCCGAGGCGGCTCGGCGCCTGTTGGTAGTGCTAGCGCAACTGGGTCCGGCGGTTCTGGGACACAACGTAAGTAATTCCTCGGCGGTCAAAGGGTTGTATAATATTTAATTATTTATAGTTTTGTAAAACTCATCTTCATATATAAAGATTAATCAGGTATTATTGTTGTGTTAAAACTTCTCTGTAAAGTATATTTTTGTGTAAGGATTGTCTATTTCGTTGTTTTTGTCGACTGTATTTTAAATAAACAATTATTCAATAAATTTAATTCCGTTTGGGGATTTTACTCTACTAAATGCATGTGTAAACACTGGTTTGTTCAGGTTCTTAAAGGATTAACAGCTGGAATATTTAATTTGTCTTATTGACAGCTGGACTCAATAATTCAAAACAAACGTTAGAAACCCTCTTCACAAAAGATTAACATAGGAACTTTGAAGGCCAATGAGGCGAAGCTCTAAAGGCGAATTGCAAAACTTTTATTTTTCCCACCATCAGAGCTTTAAAATGAGCCATTTCCGAAGGCCGTAGGTGAAATGTAGCGCTTGGAATTTTGACGCAACCGATTCGCCTTTCAAAATTAAATATATAGATTTGAATTTAACATAGGAACTTTGAAGGCCAATGAGGCGAAGCTCTAAAGGCGAATTGCAAAACTTTTATTTTTCCCACCATCAGAGCTTTAAAATGAGCCATTTCCGAAGGCCGTAGGTGAAATGTAGCGCTTGGAATTTTGACGCAACCGATTCGCCTTTCAAAATTAAATATATAGATTTGAATTTTTAAGTTCAACAATATCCCGCGACCCCCTAAAAAGAGCCTGATAAAGCTTCATACCCATGTATTTTGGCGTAGATTCAAACAAAATTATTCTATGGTAATGTGCACGAGTGCCCTTAAATCGTGTATTACACTAATGGTTGGTAAATAGCGGTTGAATATTTTGGCTTTTGGTGTGGAGAATGATTCGAAAATGAATAAACCTGGGATAGTTAATTCTTTGAAGGCTTCTCTACAAGTAGAGTTTATTGGCAAGCCAAGCATATACTCATGATGATGTTCCATAACATACGTGAGTAACAACAAGTAAAGTACAAACTTAAATGAGGGTACACTTTGTGTTAAAAACATTTGGTTTAGCGGTAAGTATAACGTACATTTGGTTTAGCGGTAAGTAAAACGTACATTTAGTTTAGCGGTAAGTATAACGTACATTTGGTTTAGCGGTAAGTATAACGTACATTTGGTTTAGCGGTAAGTATAACGTACATTTGGTTACATTTGGTTTAGCGGTAAGTATAACGTACATTTGGTTTAGCGGTAAGTATAACGTACATTTGGTTTAGCGGTAAGTATAACGTACATTTGGTTACATTTGGTTTAGCGGTAAGTATAACGTACATTTGGTTTAGCGGTAAGTATAACGTACATTTGGTTTAGCGGTAAGTATAACGTACATTTGGTTACATTTGGTTTAGCGGTAAGTATAACGTACATTTGGTTTAGCGGTAAGTATAACGTACATTTGGTTTAGCGGTAAGTATAACGTACATTTGGTTACATTTGGTTTAGCGGTAAGTATAACGTACATTTGGTTTAGCGGTAAGTATAACGTACATTTGGTTTAGCGGTAAGTATAACGTACATTTGGTTACATTTGGTTTAGCGGTAAGTATAACGTACATTTGGTTTAGCGGTAAGTATAACGTACATTTGGTTTAGCGGTAAGTATAACGTACATTTGGTTACATTTGGTTTAGTGGTAAGTATAACGTACATTTGGTTTAGCGGTAAGTATAACGTACATTTGGTTACATTTGGTTTAGCAGTAAGTATAACGTACATTTGGTTTAGCGGTAAGTATAACGTACATTTGGTTTAGCGGTAAGTATAACGTACATTTGGTTTAGCGGTAAGTATAACGTACATTTGGTTACATTTGGTTTAGCGGTAAGTATAACGTACATTTGGTTTAGCGGTAAGTATAACGTACATTTGGTTTAGTGGTACAGTAAGTATAACGTACATTTAGTTTAGTGGTAAGTATAACGCACATTTGGTTTAGCGGTAAGCATAACGTACATTTGGTTTAGCGGTACAGTAAGTATAACGTACATTTGGTTTAGCGGTAAGATAACGTACATTTGGTTTAGCGGTAAGTATAACGTACATTTAGTTTAGCGGTAAGTATAACGTACATTTGGTTTAGCGGTAAATATAACGTACATTTGGTTTAGCGGTACGGTAAGTATAACGTACATTTAGTTTAGCGGTAAGTATAACGTACATTTGGTTTAGCGGTACGGTAAGTATAACGTACATTTAGTTTAGCGGTAAGTATAACGTACATTTGGTTTAGCGGTACGGTAAGTATAACGTACATTTGGTTTAGCGGTAAGTATAACGTACTTTTAGTTTAGCGGTACGGTAAGTATAACGTACATTTAGTTTAGCGGTAAGTATAACGTACATTTGGTTTAGCGGTACGGTAAGTATAACGTACATTTAGTTTAGCGGTAAGTATAACGTACATTTGGTTTAGCGGTACGGTAAGTATAACGTACATTTAGTTTAGCGGTAAGTATAACGTACATTTGGTTTAGCGGTAAGTATAACGTACATTTGGTTTAGCGGTAAGTATAACGTACATTTGGTTTAGCGGTACGGTAAGTATAACGTACATTTAGTTTAGCGGTAAGTATAACGTACATTTGGTTTAGCGGTAAGTATAACGTACTTTTGGTTTAGCGGTACGGTAAGTATAACGTACATTTAGTTTAGCGGTACGGTAAGTATAACGTACATTTAGTTTAGCGGTAAGTATAACGTACATTTGGTTTAGCGGTACGGTAAGTATAACGTACATTTAGTTTAGCGGTAAGTATAACGTACATTTGGTTTAGCGGTAAGTATAACGTACTTTTGGTTTAGCGGTACAGTAAGTATAACGTACATTTGGGTTAAGGGGTAAGTATAACGTACATTTGGTTTAGCGGTAAGTATAACGTACATTTGGTTTAGCGGTAAGTATAACGTACATTTGGTTTAGCGGTAAATATAACGTACATTTGGTTTAGCGGTAAGTATAACGTACATTTAGTTTAGCGGTAAGTATAACGTACATTTGGTTTAGCGGTAAGTATAACGTACATTTGGTTTAGCGGTACGGTAAGTATAATGTACATTTGGGTTAAGGGGTAAGTATAACGTACATTTGGTTTAGCGGTAAGTATAACGTACTTTTAGTTTAGTGATAAGTATAACGTACATTTGGTTTAGCGGTAAGTATAACGTACATTTGGTTTAGCGGTAAGTATAACGTACATTTGGTTTAGCGGTAAGTATAACGTACATTTAGTTTAGTGGTAAGTATAACGTACATTTGGTTTAGCGGTAAGTATAACGTACATTTGGTTTAGCGGTAAGTATAACGTACATTTAGTTCAGTGGTAAATATAACGTACATTTGGTTTAGCGGTAAGTATAACGTACATTTGGTTTAGCGGTAAGTATAACGTACATTTAGTTTAGTGGTAAGTATAACGTACATTTAGTTTAGTGGTAAGTATAACGTACATTTGGTTTAGCGGTAAGTATAACGTACATTTGGTTTAGCGGTAAGTATTACGTACATTTAGTTTAGTGGTAAGTATAACGTACATTTGGTTTAGCGGTAAGTATAACGTACATTTGGTTTAGCGGTAAGTATAACGTACATTTAGTTTAGTGGTAAATATAACGTACATTTGGTTTAGCGGTAAGTATAACGTACATTTGGTTTAGCGGTAAGTATAACGTACATTTAGTTTAGTGGTAAGTATAACGTACATTTGGTTTAGCGGTACGGTAAGTATAACGTACATTTGGTTTAGCGGTAAGTATAACGTACATTTGGGTTAAGGGGTAAGTATAACGTACATTTAGGTTAAGGGGTAAGTATAACGTACATTTGGTTTAGCGGTACGGTAAGTATAACGTACATTTGGTTTAGCGGTACAGTAAGTATAACGTACATTTGGTTTAGCGGTACGGTAAGTATAACGTACATTTGGTTTAGCGGTAAGTATAACGTACTTTTGGTTTAGCGGTACGGTAAGTATAACGTACATTTGGTTTAGCGGTACGGTAAGTATAACGTACATTTGGTTTAGCGGTAAGTATAACGTACATTTGGTTTAGCGGTACGGTAAGTATAACGTACATTTGGTTTAGCGGTACGGTAAGTATAACGTACATTTAGTTTAGCGGTAAGTATAACGTACATTTGGTTTAGCGGTAAGTATAACGTACTTTTGGTTTAGCGGTAAGTATAACGTACATTTGGTTTAGCGGTACAGTAAGTATAACGTACATTTGGGTTAAGGGGTAAGTATAACGTACATTTGGGTTAAGGGGTAAGTATAACGTACATTTGGGTTAAGGGGTAAGTATAACGTACATTTGGGTTAAGGGGTAAGTATAACGTACATTTGGGTTAAGGGGTAAGTATAACGTACATTTGGTTTAGCGGTAAGTATAACGTACATTTGGTTTAGCGGTACGGTAAGTATAACGTACATTTGGGTTAAGGGGTAAGTATAACGTACATTTGGTTTAGCGGTAAGTATAACGTACATTTGGTTTAGCGGTAAGTATAACGTACTTTTGGTTTAGCGGTAAGTATAACGTACATTTGGTTTAGCGGTACGGTAAGTATAACGTACATTTGGGTTAAGGGGTAAGTATAACGTACATTTGGGTTAAGGGGTAAGTATAACGTACATTTGGTTTAGCGGTAAGTATAACGTACATTTGGTTTAGCGGTAAGTATAACGTACATTTGGTTTAGCGGTACAGTAAGTATAACGTACATTTGGGTTAAGGGGTAAGTATAACGTACTTTTGGTTTAGCGGTAAGTATAACGTACATTTGGTTTAGCGGTAAGTATAACGTACATTTGGTTTAGCGGTACAGTAAGTATAACGTATATTTGGGTTAAGGGGTAAGTATAACGTACATTTGGTTTAGCGGTACAGTAAGTATAACGTATATTTGGGTTAAGGGGTAAGTATAACGTACATTTGGTTTAGCGGTACAGTAAGTATAACGTACATTTGGGTTAAGGGGTAAGTATAACGTACTTTTGGTTTAGCGGTAAGTATAACGTACATTTGGTTTAGCGGTACAGTAAGTATAACGTACATTTGGGTTAAGGGGTAAGTATAACGTACATTTGGTTTAGCGGTACAGTAAGTATAACGTACATTTGGGTTAAGGGGTAAGTATAACGTACTTTTGGTTTAGCGGTAAGTATAACGTACATTTGGTTTAGCGGTACAGTAAGTATAACGTACATTTGGGTTAAGGGGTAAGTATAACGTACTTTTGGTTTAGCGGTAAGTATAACGTACATTTGGTTTAGCGGTACGGTAAGTATAACGTACATTTGGGTTAAGGGGTAAGTATAACGTACATTTGGTTTAGCGGTAAGTATAACGTACATTTGGTTTAGCGGTAAGTATAACGTACTTTTGGTTTAGCGGTAAGTATAACGTACATTTGGTTTAGCGGTACGGTAAGTATAACGTACATTTGGGTTAAGGGGTAAGTATAACGTACATTTGGGTTAAGGGGTAAGTATAACGTACATTTGGTTTAGCGGTAAGTATAACGTACATTTGGTTTAGCGGTAAGTATAACGTACATTTGGTTTAGCGGTACAGTAAGTATAACGTACATTTGGGTTAAGGGGTAAGTATAACGTACTTTTGGTTTAGCGGTAAGTATAACGTACATTTGGTATAGCGGTAAGTATAACGTACATTTGGTTTAGCGGTACAGTAAGTATAACGTATATTTGGGTTTAGGGGTAAGTATAACGTACATTTGGTTTAGCGGTACAGTAAGTATAACGTATATTTGGGTTAAGGGGTAAGTATAACGTACATTTGGTTTAGCGGTACAGTAAGTATAACGTATATTTGGGTTAAGGGGTAAGTATAACGTACATTTGGTTTAGCGGTACAGTAAGTATAACGTACATTTGGGTTAAGGGGTAAGTATAACGTACTTTTGGTTTAGCGGTAAGTATAACGTACATTTGGTTTAGCGGTACAGTAAGTATAACGTACATTTGGGTTAAGGGGTAAGTATAACGTACATTTGGTTTAGCGGTACAGTAAGTATAACGTACATTTGGGTTAAGGGGTAAGTATAACGTACTTTTGGTTTAGCGGTAAGTATAACGTACATTTGGTTTAGCGGTACAGTAAGTATAACGTACATTTGGGTTAAGGGGTAAGTATAACGTACTTTTGGTTTAGCGGTAAGTATAACGTACATTTGGTTTAGCGGTACAGTAAGTATAACGTACATTTGGGTTAAGGGGTAAGTATAACGTACTTTTGGTTTAGCGGTAAGTATAACGTACATTTGGTTTAGCGGTACAGTAAGTATAACGTATATTTGGGTTAAGGGGTAAGTATAACGTACATTTGGTTTAGCGGTAAGTATAACGTACATTTGGTTTAGCGGTAAGTATAACGTACATTTGGTTTAGCGGTACAGTAAGTATAACGTACATTTGGGTTAAGGGGTAAGTATAACGTACATTTGGTTTAGCGGTAAGTATAACGTACTTTTGGTTTAGCGGTACAGTAAGTATAACGTACATTTGGGTTAAGGGGTAAGTATAACGTACATTTGGTTTAGCGGTAAGTATAACGTACTTTTGGTTTAGCGGTACAGTAAGTATAACGTACATTTGGTTAAGCGGTAAGTATAACGTACATTTGGTTTAGCGGTAAGTATAACGTACATTTAGTTTAGCGGTAAGTATAACGTACATTTGGTTTAGCGGTAAGTATAACGTACATTTGGTTTAGCGGTAAGTATAACGTACATTTAGTTTAGCGGTAAGTATAACGTACATTTAGTTTAGCGGTAAGTATAACGTACATTTGGTTTAGTGGTAAGTATAACGTACATTTGGTTTAGCGGTAAGTATAACGTAACATTTAGTTTAGCGGTAAGTATAACACATTGGATTTTATAATAGCATGTAAGTTATAAACTACATTTTGTTATTAGCGTAGGTATCAACGTACATTATGGTTTAAGCGGTAAGTATAAACTACATTTGGTTTAGCGGTTAGTAATATACGTACATTTAGTTTAGCGGTAAGTATAACGTACATTTGATTTAGCGGTAAGTATAACGTACATTTGGTTTAGCGGTAAGTATAACGTACATTTGATTTAGCGGTAAGTATAACGTACATTTGGTTTAGCGGTAAGTATAACGTACATTTGGTTTAGCGGTAAGTATAACGTACATTTAGTTTAGCGGTAATTATAACGTACATTTGGTTTAGCGGTAAGTATAACTTACATTTGGTTTAGCGGTAAGTATAACGTACATTTAGTTTAGTGGTAAATATAACGTACATTTGGTTTAGCGGTAAGTATAACGTACATTTAGTTTAGTGGTAAATATAACGTACATTTGGTTTAGCGGTAAGTATAACGTACATTTAGTTTAGTGGTAAATATAACGTACATTTGGTTTAGCGGTAAGTATAACGTACATTTAGTTTAGTGGTAAATATAACGTACATTTGGTTTAGCGGTAAGTATAACGACAATTTGGTCTAGCGGTAAGTATAACGTACATTTAGTTTAGCGGTAATTATAACGTACATTTGGTTTAGCGGTAAGTATAATGTACATTTGGTTTAGCGGTAAGTATAACGTACATTTAGTTTAGTGGTAAATATAACGTACATTTGGTTTAGCGGTAAGTATAACGTACATTTAGTTTAGTGGTAAATATAACGTACATTTGGTTTAGCGGTAAGTATAACGTACATTTAGTTTAGTGGTAAATATAACGTACATTTGGTTTAGCGGTAAGTATAACGTACATTTAGTTTAGTGGTAAATATAACGTACATTTGGTTTAGCGGTAAGTATAACGACAATTTGGTTTAGCGGTAAGTATAACGTACATTTGATTTAGTGGTAAGTATAACGTACATTTAGTTTAGCGGTAAGTATAACGTACATTTGGTTTAGTGGTAAGTATAACGACAATTTGGTTTAGCGGTAAGTATAACGTACATTTGATTTAGTGGTAAGTATAACGTACATTTAGTTTAGCGGTAAGTATAACGTACATTTGATTTAGCGGTAAGTATAACGTACATTTGGTTTAGCGGTAAGTATAACGTACATTTGATTTAGTGGTAAGTATAACGTACATTTAGTTTAGCGGTAAGTATAACGTACATTTCAGTGATGGAGCTGCAACAACTATTTGAAATAAGATTATACACTAAACGTTAAACATCAATTTAAACGTTTAGGATTAGCGTAGATTTTATGAGATGGCAAAAACTCTCTAACACTTACGTGCTTTAAGTTGCAATTACTTTGTCGAATATTCTGACATCTTTAAGATTCAAAATAATAATTGGGTACAGTTTGAAGCAGATTTTTCCCTGGGAAATTTAATAGTCTGATAATATTAAATAACATTAGTAGAGGTTTTAGTATGTTAAAATCAATTAAATTATTAGAATTAATTTTAATTTTGATAAACATTTTTATCGATAACTTCTACCTAATTTAACAGTTGAAAATGAATTAAAACTTATTCATATTAGCATTTTCTTATACTGCCTCGATTCTCGCCTTGGACCTTGGATGCACAAGAGCGGGTTTTGGGGGAAAGCTACACCACATGATATGGTCCAGCAATCAATGGTTTATCGGGTGGTGAGAGTGGTTCACACTAGCGGTAATCTGTGGGACCTGGCGATACCAGGAACAAGCAGAATGTGCTCATATTCCTAATAAAAATTTAAAACTTTTACAAAAATATTGAGATCCCGTCAGAATAGCGATTTTCTCTCCTTTACTTGGGAGCATCGATAGCAAACCCCCTTCTATAATTAGTTATTACACTTCCTCATTTATCCGATTCTGAGCAACTGAACCTTTTTGATGCCAACCATTGAGTATGTTTTGAAACATAATATTTTCTTTAATTGTTCGTTCATTTTAATTTTGAGGCAATGTGGCCTACCATATATGTTTTTACTTTTCCAAAACATCAAGGTGTATTAGGACTTGGGAAGAAAGTTCCTCAGTTTCGTGTGCTGTCAGTGTATGTGGAAGGGACGTCCACAATCGACCTTCGTGCGCTCTTAACACGAGAGTATATGTGCTTAATGGTTCGGCCAAGGCCATTCAAATACTTCAGCCTGGCCTTGGTTTAGCGCACTAAAATAAAGATTACGTCCAGAAGACGAGCGGAGAAAAGAGTTAGGGACATCCAAGCCCTGAACTTAATTTTTTTCAAATCTACAAATAAAATTAGACGAGATTAAGACTGAAAACATTGAAATTTTTCTTGACTCGAGTTTAGGTTGGCTATCTTAGAATATTTGAAGATTTTTCCTTGTCATGAAGTGCCTTTGAGTTCATTTATGATCGTGAGCGGATACATCTAGCTTTACGAATGAGTTGTGATGCAAATCGGATAAACATTATGTTTCACTATCACATTTTCAAATAATATTGAAATAATGGACACTATGTCATATGCCACGTCCATGTAACAAATGATATAAACCAGAGACAAATTTTAATTAAAAATTTAGTTTTTTGTACAACATTAACAACACTTTTTATATTCATACAAAATATTAAAACCCTATTATTATATAATGTGTTGAAAAAGTATGGAACCGCCTTCATTTCTCTTAAATGGGTCCAGATAAATAATTGAGATTTAATACACCTCTGTAAACAGTTTTTTATATCTTCCGATGCAGTTTGTAATTTTTTCAGCCTAGAGGTAAGGGCCCTTGGAGGATATAATAAAAAGTCAAAATCGAAGACTATGATGAAACACCCATCATTTTAAATCCTATTTGTTTCTGAATAAGACGCCACAAGTTTTAAGTCAATAGAACTACCCTATCAGAAATGGTACTGGTTACCTTTCTCAGCAATGATATTTGAGTGAGAATTCAACATGTTGTAAAAGCCAGTTATGAAGATTGGTATTTGATTAAAGAAATGGAAAATTATCTTAAAAAGATATTATTGACATAATGGTACAAATAACTTATCAACAAACTTCAGTCGAAACTATAAAAAGATATTGACATAATGGTACAAATAACTTATCAACAAACTTCAGTCGAAACTATAAAAAGATATTGACATAATGGTACAAATAACTTATCAACAAACTTCAGTCGAAACTATAAAAAGATATTGACATAATGGTACAAATAACTTATCAACAAACTTCAGTCGAAACTATAAAAAAGCTTACATATTATGAAATGAATATTTAGAAATCGACCATCTTAATTCAATGCGTTTTACATGTTGCTGATTGGAATCTATGGCTCATTATATTTATTTGCAAAATAACTTACTGAACCTCACATTTGTTCCAAAACTACGTTTTATTTTTAATTACGTCGATAAACGAGCCCAGACACAAGACATCCAAATGGTACGAGAGCACGATTTCAAACTATTTTTAAAATGTAATTAGTGATAAAAGTGTAAAAGAGGATTCAGTAGCCCTAACCTCACCAAATGAATTATTTGTTAGGTTCGGCTTATGTTTTTCATTTCATATTTGCAGATCCATATAGCCTATAATGGAAACATTGCTTTTGGTGATGCCTCGCAGCAGCGCTCGTAAAATAGTGATTAAAATAGGATCAAACCATTGCCATTTCATTAAAATGGAACTTGTTTTTGTTCTCTGTGGTATTATATAAGGACACAGCATGATGTTCTGTAGTTAGCGATGCATAGTTGGTATGCTTATCAAATACTTACATATTTGGCCTTTAACAAATTCCTAGAGTTTGTAGGCTGGGCTGACCTATATATGAAATAGTAATCCATCAGTTGATTACGCAGTTGTAGGCCTAGTTATTACCTACTGATCAAGTCCCGATAAAACTTACAAGGTAAGACTACCTAACTGTTTTTCTCCCAGAAACGGTAATGATCTATGTGGCCTAGTTATTCCGCTCGCCCATACGGTTCGCTGTACACCTTTCACCAGCTTCCTTTATGTAACTTCCACGTTAAATTTGAAAATTTAACTCCAGTTATTTTAAACATCCTTTGAACATCCTAGCCCATCAATAGCTGGACACAAACAACTCCCAACACCGAAACAACATGTGACAGAACAATCCACCTGGTAGTTAAATGAGGCAAGACTGTATAACATCTACTGTACATTGCAAGTTTGTACCACGTACTTTGTGGTGACAACCTATTTTTCGTGGCCATTGTGTTTAGCATATAAAAAAATTGTTTGCAATTTAAGTCTCATCAATTTTCCAAAATCTAAATCATTTTTAATTGCCCATTATTTTATCTTAGTCCATAATTGTATTACAATTAAATATTAGTATATTTAACTGTAGATAATTTAGCCTCAAAATTTGAGTGGCCGAATGGCCAATGGAATTGGCAGAAAAGCAACTTTGATTTTACAATGACAACACATCCCTTTGCAGAAAAGCAGCCTTGACAATGGAGTGGCCATTTCCCCATTTGAAGGAAAACAAATTAAATATCAAAATAACAATTTGTAGAAAAACAATTAATTTTGAAATAAAATGACCACACTACTACCCTTTGCAGAAAAACAGTCTTGACAATGGAATGGCCGATTGTGCATGTGCAAAAAACAACTTTGTTATCAGAGTGACCGCACGTTTCTTTGCAGAAAAAACAACCTTCTTATATTTTATTTTGCACTGCAGCCTTATATATCTAGTTTCAAGACAATTAACTTGCGCGTTTAAAAAGTTTTAATTATGAAATAAAGACATATTATGAATTCAATTACAGTTTACACTGTTGGACAGACATTTTCTATCAGCAGCTTTAAAAGTTCGTGGTAGGAGGTTTATGAAGAGGTCCATTATCTTGAGGAGAGTAAATCACATCGATATGCTGACATCATGGCATATGATCAAATAACAAGAAAATGTGTTATCCTCAATCCAACAGTTCACTTTAAGATATCATCCGTCAACTGCAGCAATTAAATGAGTTAAAGAGGGCCAATATACGATTCAACAACCCATTATTGAGAACTTCTTTCTCTTGGGAATGAAGGTAGTACAGTAGGAGGATAATCGGAGCGGGAGGTGCTAGCCCTCACATCCTCCATTGAAGGAACTGAATTTCCCTATTCCCTCTAAACTTTGCAAAAACCATTACTCAGAACACCGTTCGGATGTCTAGTCGAACTGTCAAAACGCACCTTTACGCTCTTATCCGTTTACCCGTCACCGAGCATCCTCATCTCTCAAGAAACCTTTCTTAGTTCTCCAGCATACAATTAGTCCATCATGTCATCATCCCTCCACCGTAGCGTCATCAAGAATCATATTGAGTGGCATCCTTTGTCGTTAGTCAGTGGAAAAGACTACTCCAGGACATATTGGTGGAAATTCCCAAATCATGTGTATACCTTGATCCTGGGATTATTACGGTGACCTTAGCGATGTGGTTGATTTATATATACCGGGTGTCTTTGAACTCTCTGATAATCTCTCCTGGTTATTGTTTCTGGTTCATTTAGGATCACAAATATAATATGTAAAGTGTCAGAAACATCTCGGGTATCCTTGCAACCGACAATATTTTTTTACTTTTAAATTTATATCTCAAAAACAAAAAGCTTACTACGCTGGAATTTTGTATATTCCTTAATAACATTTATTTAAGAAAAATTATTGATTTTACTGTATCGAAATGGTGGTCATTTAAAATTTAAAATCATAAATAACTCATAAAATAATTATTATACTGAAAATTACACAATATAATATTTTTAGAACATTTAAATACAAATCAAATGATATAACGTTTTTAAAATTTGGATGAAAACTAACATACAAACAAAGAAAATATCATTTATGTGACAGTATGTACAATGCAATATACCACTAAAATTTGCAATAAATATGTAACAGCTGATAACAATAAAGTAATTTGTGATAGTTTTAAATCAGATATTTACATGTAAACTTTATTGTTGTACTAGTAAGCTTATTTAAAACTATCACAAATTATTTTATTATCAGCTGTTACATGTGTGTTGCACAGTCCGATGTACTGGAAAATCGCATTGTACCCAGGCTTACTGTAACATAAATTATTTTTTCTTTGTTATATTTCATCCAAATTTAAAAAACGTCATATCATTAGATTTGTAATTAAATGTTATAAAAATCATTTTGCTGTGTAATTTTCAATGTAATTATTATATTATGAGTTTTTTAGGATTTAAAATTTTAAATGGCCGCCATTTTAAAACTTTTGATACAGGAAAACCAATATTTTTTTAAAATTTATGTTTATGTTATAAAGAACCACATGAAATTCTAGATTAATAAACATTTTTGTTTTTGACGTATAAATTTAAAAGTAAAAAAGTCTCTGCGAGGGCAACCGAGGTTTTTTGAACACTTTAAATATGATATTTGTAATCCTAAACGAACCAGTAACAATAACTAAGAGAGCTTATCATAAAGTTCAGAGACACCCTGCAAATCAGTGTAATAAATGAAGATGCACGACAGTAGTCTTTGATACTAACAGGTTAGATTTCTTTAAAGCCACTTAATAGCTAGGGCATCAATGATATGATTTAAATGTGTACTAAATTTCTTTTCACATGTTTAGAGCTGTCATACATTTTCACATTCATTAGCATTATAAATGATATTTCACACACGCACCATAGACGGTAGTAAGTAACCGCGGTAGATTCAGAGCGAGTCGAGCGTAACGTCTAGTCATTAGTAGGTCTCGCATAGTAAATACAGTGACCTATTTACAACCTGGCATTATGTGTCCCAACTTTCGTCTACATCTGTCTACTGGTAATGAAAGAAAAGTAGTAAAACCCGCAATAAAATGTCCAACTAACCAACTTCACGTATAATGTACAGGTATAACTAAACGTGATTAATTATATAACAATCTGCTGGAACCAAATTGTATTTGCGTTAAGCAAAGAGCAACTAAAAATATAGATATTTTACTAATGTTACTGTAAATATTGCGTTTGAAAAAACTCTGTAGGTCGTGTAAAACATAATTTAGCCTGACAATTTACAATTGCAATTTTGTAAATAAAGCAATTTGGCACTTCAAATTAAACTCTTTATCGGCATCATGAAGTTATGTGGTCTTTGATTTGTTCTTAATGATATTTATATATGAAACGCCAACACCTCCAGATGACGAGTTATATCAGCTGGTAACAAGTTTACTTGGCACATGTACATTTACTACACTAGCCAAACAGTCTAGATACCAGGTACTCTCGTTTAGAACTACTCATGGGGTAGGGACAGCTTTAACTATTTGCTGTAGACGCGAACATCACCCCCATTTATACTTTCACTTAACGGTTCACATGAGATTGCGAGTACAGTCGGGGCCGACGTAAATTCCGTCCGCCCATACTGTGCCCATACACTTACAGTGGTAATGACCCACCCCATTCAAACACACTTTGTGTTTGAATATACATGTAATAGTATCATTCACCATTTTTGTAAGAGTTATCAAAGTCTCATTTTTGTTTTCGTGCATTTTGGTCATAACTTCAAAATGAGGTACTAATCGACCTTACGCAATACACCCCCCAATAATTTCATACAAACATCAGTGAAATTATGTAAAAGTATTGCTTTAGCTGCTATACATAAATACTAAGTTATTAATCTTATCCTAAAAACTAAAATGTTATTCATTGTAGTGCAAACTTTAAGATCCCAAAAAATGATTTATCTAATTGTACCGAATATTTTATTGTTTCAGCATTCAAATGAATAAAACGAACGTATCGATCTTTTTGTACTGTTTCCATCAAACTGGGGATGCAAAAAAACCATGAAGATTATGTTACTGTTAATAACACCTCAGCCTTCTTGGACTGTACGGGAGTTTATTCGACCAAGAGAGAACAACTTGTCTGCACTATACGGGAGTTTATTCGACCAAGAGAGAACAACTTGTCATTTTTGACCAACTAAAGTTATGTTCGTACAGCTAACTGTGTCACAGCACAATAGTCGGCAGGTATGTCAAGGTACCAGGTACTCGAGATGACGCGTCTAGAAAACCCAGGTCATGAATTGCAAAACACAACTACAATAGTGCATTTAATTATATTAATGCAAGTGTTCAATTAGACTTGCTATTCTGGTGGCAGTAATTGAGGTAAATACTGACCCTCGACTGACGAGAACTATCTCGACTGCCTAGTCATACTATGGCGACCGACTGATGAGAATTATATAGACTGCCTAGTCATACTATGGCGATCGACTGATGAGAGCGATCTCGACTATCTAGTCATACAATGGCGACCGACTGACGAGAACTATCTCGACTGTCTAGTCATACTATGGCGATCGACTGATAAGAACTATCTCGACTGCCTAGTCATACTATGGCTATCGACTGACGAGAACGATCTCGACTGCCTAGTCATACTATGGCGATCAACTGACGAGAACTATCTCGACTGCATAGTCATACAATGGTGATCGACTGACGAGAACGATCTCGACTGTCTAGTCATACTATGGCGTTCGACTAGTAAGAATTATCTCGACTGCCTAGTCATACAATGGCGACCAACTGACGAGAACTATCTCGACTGTCTAGTCATACTATGGCCATCGACTGATAAGAACTATCTCGACTGCCTAGTCATACTATGGGGATCGACTAACGAGAGCGATCTCGACTGCCTAGTCATACTATGGCGATCGACTGACGAGAACGATCTCGACTGCCTAGTCATACTATGGCGTTCGACTGGTAAGAATTATCTCGACTGCCTAGTCATACTATGGTGATCGACTGATGAGAGCGATCTCGACTGCCTAGTCATACTATGGCGATCGACTAACGAGAGCGATCTCGACTGCCTAGACATACTACGGCGATCGACTGGCGAGAACGATCTCGACTGCCTAGACATACTACGGCGATCGACTGACGAGAACGATCTCGACTGCCTAGACATACTACGGCGATCGACTGACGAGAACGATCTCGACTGCCTAGACATACTACGGCGATCGACTGACGAGAACGATCTCGACTGCCTAGACATACTACGGCGATCGACTGACGAGAACGATCTCGACTGCCTAGACATACTATGGCGATCGACTAACGAGAGCGATCTCGACTGCCTAGACATACTACGGCGATCGACTGACGAGAACGATCTCGACTGCCTAGTCATACTATGGCGTTCGACTGGTAAGAATTATCTCGACTGCCTAGTCATACTATGGTGATCGACTGATGAGAGCGATCTCGACTGCCTAGTCATACTATGGCGATCGACTAACGAGAGCGATCTCGACTGCCTAGACATACTACGGCGATCGACTGACGAGAACGATCTCGACTGCCTAGTCATGCTGCTATATTCATGGTAGCATGATCAAGTAATAATTATGAGATGAGTTATATGATAAAGATGGTTGCTTATTGTTTATTGATGAGCTTGTACATAAGCCGGATACTTATAGTTGACGTACCTTATGTCTCATTTAATTACTCAGATATGAGATACTGACTCAATTTTGTGCGTATTTTAAGGCGAATATGAATGATAACTTGAGTATAGGATGACAGTAGATGACCTGTGTTGTCTGGTTACTACTCAACTAGACATGTGCGGTCTAGTTCGACTTGGACTAAGAAAGGGCCATTTATTAATAGACCAATAACCAGGGCAACTAAGGGACCTACAGCTTTACGTGAAATCCAAACCACGCAGTATTGTTCTTATTTTAAGCTGATTTACAAGCATCATTCTCAGTTATCACCCTTAGACAACATCCGGACACTGACTATCACCCAACTTGGACACGTCAGACTCTAGTAGTATCCACGCCGATAGCAAATATTTAGCAGACACCATGTTGGTATGAGCAGGACCTAGCATAGAACCTGTCGACTACAATCTCCACAACACTTTGTCCCCAAGCTGGGTTACAGCACCACGCTACTCATTCCGACAAATTATTAAATTAAAATTAGAAATTTAATAATTTGACAAACTTCTTTATTTTAAAAATAAAACTGCTGTTATCGCCATGTCCATGTAACTTGTCACTAACATATAAATATGTAGCACAAAGTAAAATGGAAATTCCATTCCTAAGGGGTACAAACAACCCTCAAAATTTCCTTTTTTCCGTAAGAATAACATAGAATTGATTTTAGTAAATTAATAACACATATTTTGTAAATAAATGAACATGTTTATTTTGTATATTTGATATTGCCCTATTGATGCATTGAGAGTTTAATCTTCAGCTGTTGAACAAAAACAAATGAAATAAACGCGTTTGAAATAGGCTAAGTAACCCTATACTAATAAATAGGTAGCGACGCAAGTAGTGTGAGTGAAATACTGTAAATAAATTTAATCTATATATGATTAATCTAATATTATCTGTAATCAAAAGTCAGATGCCGAGGCAGAAGGGCGAGGTGTTCGTGCCCGAGCGTCGGAGTTGGCATGCGAAGCGTGCAGGAGTGTCCCCTAGTAGATTACAAAATATCATGATTAAATTGAAAATAATTTATTTACGTTTGGTTAGATAGACACCAGCTTACATGTCAAGGTTTAAATAGAAGTAGACGAAATACAAACACTAATGTTGTCTAGATTCATATTTTTAAAAAGAATGCTCGAAGTACATTTTTGTAGCTAATTCAAAGTGAAAGTTGGAAGATAAGTGAAGTGGAATAGCCTTCACGTAAATTAGCAACTAAAATGTCGAGGCTATTGGCGGAGGAATATATTACCTAAAAGAATAACAGATGTCAGTTGTAATTATAAATTACTATCGACTATCACCACTAAATTACAAATAAAATGCAAAATTTGAATGTTACACATTTATCCAAACCAACACAACTCATCCCTTATTTCTAAGCCAATTTAAACGGTTAAGGTGTCAAACAATTTGTCTTAGTTCGTGGTTGTGCTATTATGTCTTAATTCTTCCATATATTTGTCCTGAAGGATTTGGGAAGCCCTCAAAGTACGTTTTCAGGTATAAGAATAACATGGGGACTGATTTAAATGAATCGACACCTAACAGCTGTTCAAATGTATATGATGATTTCCAAAACGTTTTAACAGCTGTTGGAATGTAAACAATTAATTGTGATTGTAATAATTAAGGAGGTTAGATCTTACATTAGAGAATGTTGCAAGCATGGTTTTATTCACATTCGATTGTAGGACTTCGCTCTACTGGACTCTACTAAAGGTTTCAAACGTAATCTAATGCTTTCTAATCTTCAGCTTAAAAAAAAAATAAATGAACACGTAATTTAAATAGACTAAAGTAATATAATTGAGTATTAATATTAATAAATGGGTAGCGACACAAATAATGTGAGTGAGTTACTGTCAATAAACTTAATTTTAAAATTGTAATTTTACCTTATTCAGTTAACCTACAAAGTTGTAGTCAAGTCGCAGTTGTAGTCAGTACAAAGTTGTAACGAGCGCAGCGAGTGACGGGGTTGGGACGCAAAGCGTGCAGGGGTATCTTCTAGTATATATTGATAATCGTCATGGTATTTATAAATAATAATGTAGTTAATTACTGCACAATTCACTAAAATAAGCCTCAAAGATTCAAAGATTTATTTTGGCCATTCAGTACATTGCAATACAATAGGCTAAGTCAAAAGATATTATTCTAAGTATTTAATAAAATTTATTAGTATTTAATACTAATCATGCTAAAAAATAAAACCAAACTAAAAAAGCACAAAATCACACCATGCTAAAACTAGTAAGTTATATCAATAGATTATCTAAAACTAGCAAGTCACACAGCTAAAATAAATAAAAACAAACCAAAACAAAAGCAAGGCAAGAATGCATGCAGCACCCCATGCAAGGAGAAGAAAACCAAGCAAACACAGACCTGAACTAAGCATTCACATGCCCAATTAAACCTGAGAAATCAGCCTCAAAATATTCGCTTAAGCTATAGAAGGGGTTCTCTAAGAGCCAAGCTTTCAGCAATGGTTCCAGCTTAGGCCTAGCTAAGGTTCTTACAGCTAATGGCAGGTGATTAAAAAACCTCACACCTGAAACAGGAAAGCAATTTAAGAACGTCGGCTTACGACTCAACAGTTCATTTCTTCTGATCGTAGCGGTACCTAACTGTTTCAGAACAGGTAATAACAAAACTAACAGATATATAAATGTTTAAACAGAAAACAACACACACGATACAGTTGTTACGTAGGTCCCATGAGATATGGTTTGTCATAAACCGTGTCTTACGTTGGCTGAGCGTCCTCTAGTGGTAGGTCTTTACGTAGACGATAGGTACGTAAACATAGTAAAGATAGATAGGTCATAGTTATACATAGGTCACATGTATAGACAGGCCATAGTTATATATGGGTCACATGAATAGATAGGCCATAGTTATACATAGGTCACATGTATTAGATAGGCCATAGTTATAAATAGGTGATATGTATAGATAGGACATAGTTATAAATAGGTCATAGGTATAGATAGGCCATAGTTATACATAGGTCATATGTATAGATAGGCCATAGTTATACATAGGTTACATGTATATATAGGCCATAGTTATACATAGGTCACATGTATTAGATAGGCCATAGTTATAAATAGGTGATATGTATAGATAGGACATAGTTATAAATAGGTCATAGGTATAGATAGGCCATAGTTATACATAGGTCATATGTATAGATAGGCCATAGTTATACATAGGTTACATGTATAGATAGGCCATAGTTATACATAGGTCACATGTATAGATAGGCCATAGTTATACACAGGTCATATGTATATATAGGCCATAGATATACATAGGTCACAGGTATAGATAGGCCATAGTTATACATAGGTCACATGTATAGATAGGCCATAGTTATACACAGGTCATATGTATATATAGGCCATAGATATACATAGGTCACGGGTATAGATAGGCCATAGTTATACATAGATCATAGGTATAGATAGGCCATAGTTAAACGTAGGTCACATGTACAGATAGGCCATAGTTATACATAGGTCACATGTATAGATAGGCCACAGTTATACATAAGTCATATATAGGCCGTTTTTATAACTAGTCTACTATCCGTATACAATTAGATAATTATTATATGTAGGTAAGTGGTAGGCAGTGCTTGAGACTTCGCTCCTAAAGAGGCCTGACACTCTCTAGAATGTTGTCACGATTAGGCATACTTCATGTATTTGGATTCCCGATAAACTACTGTGGGCTTTTAGCCCTATATTGGGTTTAGTAATTGGATCTTGCAAATAATTCTTTCTGACAATAAATTTATTTCCACATAGGACATCTTCATTAGTCCTAAATTGTTCATTCATTCAATGTTTATTAGTTCATTATTTTTAACCCTTTGAGTGCCAGGCAATTTTTGGGGTGATGTACTGAAAAGTGCCGGGTATTTTTCCATTGAGTGTACCGAAAAGTGCCAGGCCAATTTTGACAAATTTGTAAGCGTTTTTTTAAAAATTCCTCGTTTGGTTATTTATTGAGCTATCAACCTAATTTTTTTTTATTTTTCTTTACACACATTGCAGTTTACCAAAAAAATAATTTAAACTACCATGCAACTATATCTAGTAATAAAAAAAATTGACTTACCAAAAAAAAATCCAAATTTTTTTTGTTTTTCTATTTTCACACTCAATAACACCAATGTAAAAAATACTAGTCTTGTAACTATGTATATAAACTGAAAGAACATTTGTTTTTGAATATGTGTACAAAGTTTCACTTCAAAATCTTAAAAATTAACTATGTTATGTCACTTTTACCGAACTAATGTCAAATGTTATAAATCAGCTGTGGCAAAAAAGAATGTTCAAAGCTGTGATTATTGTTATTATAAACTAATAAAATTACAAAAAACAAAATGAAACTCAAAATCCTCTTCTGATATAATACAATAAACAAAATCTTGGGTAATATTTATAGGCTATATATATATATATATATATATATATATATATATATATATATATATATATTATGTATATATAGCTATATATACAAACTCGGAATATAAATCTAAAACTAATATATACACAAAATGATACTCAAAATAACCTAAAAGTACAATCCCGCAACGGGAATGACAGTAAACTGAAACACGACATCATAAAGATCAGCTGTCAATGCTACCTAAATCATTCGTCATCTTTGCTATCATAAATTGATTCTAAGGCAACTAAATCGATATATTATGAAAACAACAACTCTTTATGAACAAATATACGCAATAATAAGGTCAAAATATTAATATTTGGATTTTATACGAATATTTTTCCAAACGTCCGGTAAAATCGGACGTTGGCATTTTTCGGCCAACTTTCGACGTCCGACAGAATCGGACGTTGGCACTTCTCAGACATCGTTTTGACGTCCGATAGAATCGGACGTTGGCGCTCAAAGGGTTAAAATCCGTCAAATCATATTCGCTTAATAAATGCAAACATGTGTGAGTGAGTCATATCTAAAAAAAACTATGTGTGCTATAAGTAGAGTCAAACAGCCCAGTCATATTATGTCTGCTAAATATAATAAGACAATCCAATTCTAAAATGCTTGGTCGTAAATAGTCATTAAAAGCGAGTCAACAAACCTCTTGTCAACAAAAGACAGTTTATTATAGTGACAAGCAAAATATTTACATTAACTAACCTCCTTGTTTGTATTTACAGTTTTATTTTAGTGTTTACAAGTTACGTACATTTTTAAGGCATCGTTCTTTATTTATCGTTAATCGTTAGTTCATCCAAGAGTTATTTTCCTTTATTAAGATTTTGATACAAATAAGATATTTTCATAAATTAATTAATGTACCAAACCTTTTGCAAAGAGTTAGTTTCAAAACTTATTTTCATTTTTTAGTACCGATAAAATTTTAATAGCTACAGAAAGAAGATAACTTTTTAACGATCTGAATAAGGGTTATCGCTCCTAAACGTATCAATGTATATTACGGAAGGAACTTGACCAAGTAGAGATAGATTTTTGTGTCAATGGCAAAAATATCAGCTTTGTATTTATTAGTTGTTATGTCGTCCTTTCAGTAATTGGTTTGGAACGTCCTGTCACAGTTACGTTTGTGACAGTGACCAATATTTATCAGCTATGTACTATTTGTCATCACGCCCTTTCAGTAATTGGTTTGGAACGTTCTGTCACAGTTACGGTAGTGACAGTGACCAAAATATCAGCTATATATCGGTTATTACGTCGTCCTTTCAGTATTTGGTTTAGGAAGTCCTGTCACAGTTACTTTGTGACAGTGACCAATATTTATCAGCTATGTACTATCTGTCATCACGTCCTTTCAGTAATTGGTTTGGAACGTCCTGTCACAGTTACGGTTGTGACAGTGACCAATATTTATCAGCTATGTACTATCTGTCATCACGCCCTTTCAGTAACTGGTTTGAAACGTCCTGTCACAGTTACGGTTGTGACGGTGACCAAAATATCAGCTATATATCGGTTATTATGTCGTCCTTTCAGTAATTAGTTTGGGAAGTCCTGTCACAGTTACGTTGCGTGAGGATATTGCGGGGTATTACCTCATACACGCTAGTTCTACTGCGTCATACAATATAAATATGCAATAAGGAATATCCATTTCCACCGAATATGTCACATTCCTCTTATAGCTTGGCGTTTAACTAACAAGGAAAACAGATTTCTTGTGACGTACAGTATTTTAAGGAACCAAAGTAAGGAAGGAAAACCTGACTTCGTCCCCGATGTAGTGGCTCCGATGCCCTTAGCATCCTCACTATTACAGACTTTCATAATGTTAAATCAGGAAAGGTTGCAAGCATGGTTTTATTCGCATTCAAATGTAAGGTTCCGCTCTACTGGACTTGAAGGTTACAATGGTAATTTAATCAATGCAGCTATTTTAATTATTTAAGTAATCTTCAGCTGTTAACAAAAACAAATGAAATGAACACGTTTGAAATAGGCTTTATCCTTGATTATATACAAAATCAACATTGAGAGTTAATCTTATTATCTAAAACAAGCCACGTCCGGACGAAATTTTTATGGCTCCAAAGATTTTTAATTGGGGCAGAGGGGGGTTCCCGCTCACAAGAAATCGATTGACATTGGTTTCAACAATGGGAAACATCTGATTTCAGCCCCAGAGGTTACTAGATTCCTAAACGTCCTGTATGGGAATTATTTAAAAATTTATTGTTTAGAAAATCGTGTGTGTTTTGTTTACTCACTGGTCCATATGTTGTGAAATTATTTAATATTTTATTATTTTTTAACCAACTTTATATTTTATCAGATTGTATTTTCCCTATCACTGTTTTTCTTTTTACTCATTATTAATTAATGTGTTTATATCCTATTTGTATTTATTTTCATAATTGATCATTAATTGGGGTTAAGTGGACTTTACAGTCATAACTTCAACCTATTAATAAAGGAATTTTTCATTTAATTTCATTAAATTATCTTGTTACTATCCTATTATCTAATACAAGCAGCGTTTGGACGAAATATTTTTGGCTCCAAGTACTTTTAATTTTTTACGGGGGTTTTCGACCTCGAGAAATGGATTGTCACCAGTCTCAACCCGGGGAAAATATTGATTTCTGCCCCAGAGGCTCTTAGACTTTCCGTTTTATCAACTTCTAGCAGAAAAAACAATATGGGACCATTTCGTTCTCCCGGTACTACTAATAAATAGGTAAGGTAACAATGCAAGCAATGTAAGTGAGATGGTGCAAATAAATTTAATATTGTGATTTTACGTTACACAGTTAACTTACCATTACTTGTAGTCAATAATCACAGACCGAGGTGTTACGAGCAAAGCGAGTGACGAGGTTAGCACACGAAGCGTACAGGGGTGTTCCCTTGTATTCATAGAATGTTAGCAACTGATACTTGTTTTGAATAGTGAATTATTCTATTTGAGAGAGTTCTTTGAAAAAATCCAATGATTTAGAAACTCATTTAATCCTGTTTCAACAAATCACTTCAACTTTGAAGAAGTGAAATGTATAATGAAAGTAAACATGGCCTGAACTTTTCAGTAATGATTGTATTAAATTGCACAATCATGAAGATACTGAGAGATCTGGAAGAATTGATTAGAAATGTAAATTTAAAAATTCAACCGATAAATACATTTTTAATCGTATTTAAAACCTAGGCATACTCTAATTCCACGACTATTTTGAAATTATTTATTGGGTTTGTGTGATTGAAATTGTTTGAAGGGCATGTTGAGGGTGATTTTATATCCCCCGTAATAGATACAACCACACCTAACATTAAACGGAGAAATGTTTCAGAATGTTTACAAAAACATCCTGAGAATATGATAACTTTTTTGTTTCATCAGAGATACAAATTTAAAAAATAACTTTCTTCTTAAAATGAAAGTATTTTTAATACAGTGGTATATTATGCTAAGTTTACTATATAACTTTAGTAATAATCTGACAACAGTGATCTGTACCTAATGTATCATTTTAATTAGTTTAATTTTAGAATCACAATATTGAAACTACCTGTAACTTAATTCTAAGTAATTTTATTGACTCGTTGTTTTGTGGGTTGTTAGAACACAGACCAATGTCGTTCGTTGGGGCCAAGCCTCCTTGAAAATATTAGGTGTTTAACATATCAAAAAAACGTTAGGTGTTTAACATATCACAAATTTGATGACTTACTCGAGGTATAAAATAATAAGACATGGTATGTCCCATCTCATTTAGGGAATATAATAATAATAAAACAAAAATAATAACTAACTTATTACAGAAATACAGTTTTTGTAAGAATGTGGACTTTTTCCACGATTCTTTTGGATCATTCAGGAAAAAACTATTCACACTTCAACCTCGTCTACTTCGACAATAAATCAATCCACTCTTTTTCTTCTAAATCTTCTTCGTCTTTTTTACCCGACCACACAAATAATTGGTTCCCCTGATCCCCATTTCTACTCCACCTTCTCTATACACCTGTAATGCAACCACTGTATCAAGTTCATTATCTGTAGATATCTGCATGTTTTGTATTGATTATTGAATGATGTATCTATTAATTTATATTATATTATAAGTATTAATCTGTTATATACTGTATCTATTGCACTCGTATGTTTATTGTAAGGTATTGTTTTATGTGTATCCACACAATTGTAAATGACACTGTCGTTGAAAATAAAAATAAAAAAATATTAAAAACTAATTCCCCATTATTTTTTTATATCAGATGGTAAGAAAAATATCGGAAATGTCTTCATCATATAAAATCAAGATGAAGATACCTACTTATTCAAAATACGGTATACCTCTTTGTATAAATCGTACATGCATGAATGACAGAGAAGAATTAGAGGTTACGTTAGTAACTCAAACTATAATGAACTATGAGGAACCCACATTCTAAGGTAAAAGAGGAAGAGTTTCACAATTCTTGCCTCATGAAGATTACAAAGTAAAATGTCAGTCAGTTTACAACAGTTATTCTTTAGAAGCCCACTTCAGCATTGTGGTTTTTGGTTTAGGATAATTTATAAGGCAGCTAGGTAAGCTAAATTCTTTGAAACTGTGCCATTACTGTAGTTGTGAGATCGTGACTCGTGACACGTGCGGGACTGATGGTTGCCCAAGTGGGGCAGGCGACTGTCGAGTCCAGTTGTCCTTGGGCGACCGTCTCACGTGATGCTCTACATTAGGATGCTACTTGAGGATGAGCCGTGATCGACTGAATACCGCCTCACATGTTGTTCTACACGAGGACGTTACTTGAGGATGAGCCGTAATCGACTGAATACCGCCTCATATGTTGTTCTACATGAGGACGCTACTTCAGAATAATATGTGATCGACTGAAGACTGTCTCACGTGTTGTTCTACACGAGGACGTTACTTGAGGATGAGCCGTAATCGACTGAATACCGCCTCATGTTGTTCTACATGAGGACGCTACTTCAGAATAATATGTGATCGACTGAAGACTGTCTCACGTGTTGTTCTACACGAGGACGTTACTTGAGGATGAGCCGTAATCGACTGAATACCGCCTCATGTTGTTCTACATGAGGACGCTACTTCAGAATAATATGTGATCGACTGAAGACTGTCTCACGTGTTGCTCTACATAAGAACGCTACTTGAGGATGATACGTGATTTTAATGCTAAGAATCCTTAATTAAATGCTAAGGAATGCGTTAAATTAAAATCATGGGCAATTTTAAGAATAACATTTAGATATTTCGTAATTATTTATTAGATGTATGTTAATTCATACTAATAGTATTGTTTATTTAGCTTATAAATATACATTTAACATTAAAATGTAGTTTTTATTTGTTCAATACGATATATACGCTATTAATATTAAAGCTTTTGTTAAAATTTAGTAGATAGGAAACGTAAGACACTAAACTATAAAACAGTATTGTAAACAGGCCTAACCAAGAAGGTTTGAGAAAATTTTCATTGATCTAATTTTGCTGGCCCTTAGAAGTACTGATTCTTCGGTTGGAAACTGGCTTAGCTTGAAGACCACAGAAGTGACAATTCAGCTACCAAAATTGTCGTTTGTTTAGCACCACCCATTGGACACTTACATCTTAAGGATTGCTGTGGACGGGAACAACATCATCCTCCAGGGGGTTCTTTTCAGGGGGGATTAGCTGGTCTTCATTCAATCGGAGAAACAGGTGTGAATGGTTAAGAAACCTGGATTTAGCTCTATGACGGGAGATCAATATTTAATCCTTTGAACTGTAGATTTTATTTTATTTAGATATTTTTATCTAGGTAAGATTTTATTAATTAGGTAGCTGGCCCATGAAAGCCATACGGTATATATTGATGTTATATAAAGTTAATGACTGTTCACTTTCCAGTTCATTAAGGTTAGGTTGATCACAAAATCATAATCGTTGCAATGGAAGTATAATTTTAATTTTAAATACAAATAAGTTAGGTGGTTTTCGCAATATTTCCTTCTCCAATTGAATGTGCCCTGAGAGAAATTACATGTTTAAATAGCCGTATTATCGTGAGATGTGTTAATTTAATACAGGTATGATTTCGTTATTCACAATCATTGAGTAATAACTGTATCAAGTGGTAGAGAGGTGAAATACGATGAACCAGAATGTTTTGCGAACCTTTAATATATATTAATATCGATGTAAAATATATCGACTACTGAGCATCGACTACCTTCCACGTGTGCTACAGTGCCCACCTAGTCACGCTGACATTGAAGTGCCGTTGAACCCGCTAGATACCCTGCTGGCGGCTAGAATACCTGAGCGCAGTTGTCCAAATGGAGAAAGTCGAGTTAGAAAAGAATAGCAATCATATAAGAACGCCACTACCGTTATTTATACACGTAAATTGTCGTCGTTATTTCCAATTAGTCAACTGCAAACTTTATAAAAAGAGGTTTTTAACAGTTCATGCAATCCAATTCAAGTTTTTGTTTTTTCCAGTGTATCCTCTTATCCTCAGCCATATCACTTACTGAGCACCCTCCACCAGCGGATCCTTAGGCATCCAACTCTTTGACAAGTTTAACTACGTCCACAAATGTATAAACTATGTACAAAACAATTTCCGTATCGTCTAGGTGACAGTTACACTTGAAAATAAAGTCCTAACATCGAAGCCACATTAAACAGTGACTCACACAGTCAAACAGGATGTCTACATAACGTGACTAAGTGTGACTTCTCCGTCACCCAGTCTTTGTTGTACCGAACTAGGGGGTAGTTGGCTATTTGAACGTCTCTACTCAATGTCCCCTCCCATTCGTGTCTCAATATTACTGTACAGCTACAAGCGATCCTAGTTTCGTATCCATTGATTCTTATTTCACAATGATCCGGAAATCGTCAGCAATGTCCCTCCGTACACCCTCATATGTTTTAAATTTCGCATATGAGAGTGTACGCAGTTAAAGAATTTAAATTGTTTTTAAACGTTATAAAAGTTTTAAATGTTGTAAACGCACAATGACATTGAAAACACGCAAAAAACACAGAAAACTTGTCAAAACAGTATCGAATGTCGTAAATTCGATATTAATTCTATACTAAACTACAAAATACGAATTATTCTAAGCAAAAGTCGATGGTGAAAAATACTAGATCTCGACAAAGTGGCTACAGATTGTAATAACTGTTTAGCATCTGTTGATCTTCTTAATGATAAGAAAAATTAACTGTCATCCAAATATGGCGTTTCCATTTTCTAGGTGCACACCAGTGTGGACGAGATGGAGGTGGAAATGTCAATCGAAACATGCGTATGATGTCAATGGCTTATCAGTGTGGCTACTCAAACAGGACTACAGGCGCCTTCTGAAACAACTGGCAAAATTAGTTAATATGTCTTTAATATTTAATTATGCGTATTTCCAACTAACCTAAAAACTGCAAAGATCACACCGATTTCCAAGTTAGACGATCTTGTAACTGCGAGCAATTAATTATAGTCTAACTTCTATTCTCCCAGTATTCATTACGGGTGTTGAGAAATGTTTTATTGAAAGATTTATTGATTTTCTTAATCAATTTGAAACTCGGTCAAAACCAATGTGGTTTTCGACAAGATAAATCAACCATCGACGCTGTTGAGTCTTGTTGAGGAAATCATAGATGGCTTGGAAATACGGGAACTCTTAGTGTTTTCCTTAGTCTCTACAAAGCTTTTGACAATGTCCAGAATACAAATTTGTTGTGAGTATTGGATATATATGGGATCTGGTCTACCACTGAAATGAATAAAATCATGCCTCATAACAAATACAGTACAGATTAAAAAATTTGAATGCCCAACTCAATTTAAAGCTCAACTAAAACACATTTTCATGTCTAAAGCGTTCTATTGTAATGATACTGTACGTCTAAATTTCGAAATCAGGGGTCAAAGAACAATTGATTTATATTCATTTTGTTGAATGAAGAAGACCCAACAAATGAGCTACTAGTTACAGAAAACGAAGATTCGATACTAATTTTGTGAAATTTATTTCTGCAATATCAGCATATTAATATGATTTACTCAATGATACAAAGTCATCGTCACTTTAGCTATTATGTTTTCATGTACCGACACTTGTATTGTCATTAAAAAAATAGTATTAGGTAAAATAATATAATAATACATTTTATAAAATTAAACATTAAGAACTTACTCTTTTACTACTGAGAAAAATAACTATAATTTTAATTTATCAAAGGCATAGGTGAACAAGTTAATGGTAATTTTATAAACATTTTTGAATGTACAAATATGACATTTTAACATCTCTTAAATTAAAATAAAAGCTGCTTTAGAGGGAGTTTGAGATAAATTATTTGTTTGTAAAATTAATCAATACAAAAATATTTAAATCATTCCACAATTAGCATACGTATTGTGATAAACTATAAACTCGTCTAACATCATACAACATATGTTTATGAGTTAGTATAACAGAGTAATCGGACTCTTCACGTCCAGAAATAGTCCAGCTTTTGTTAATATCTAGTTTGAGGATGATAAAAAACTGAGGACATAGTTATATCATGAAAGATCGTAGGGAATTGATCACGCGCGACATAAATGTTTTCCACAGTTTTCTTGCATTGACAGATTAAATTAAATCCATTATTATTTATGAGTTTATGACATCTAATCAATGTTAGGTTAGTTTTGAAAAAGTTCCCTATAAATTGAATGCGCGTTCTTTAACGCTTCATCAGGCGTTACTTGATGCTCCATTGATGCGCTGTTTTTGGAAGGTTATGTCTGCTAATATAGGGAATATTAGAACAGAGATGATGACGTAGACAATACAGATAATACAATAGGATAAGAAATTGAACAACACGAATTCTGATTGTATACACCACTAAAGAAATGAAGATATTGTATAATATCATTCTGAATGTTGGCATAAATCAGTCTACACAGCGTTTGTATGCAATGACAATGGTACTTCTATGACATTGTTTTAGAAATAATAATAATTTCTGTCGGATACTTTCAGTTCTCTTCAGTAATTTTATATTAATAAGTGTTGTGAAATACTGTCTTACCTTAATAGCGAAACGATTTCAAAAAGGCAAGGTGGAGATCGTAAGTAATTTAGGCCAAAGCATCACTGTGGCTCTCCTAGAAGACTTCAAACCTGCTATAAAATAAACACATAAGCACCACTGTGGCTGTATGTAGAAGTCTTCAAACCAGCCATAAAATAGACACATAAGCACCACTGTGGCTGTATGTAGAAGTCTTCAAACCAGCTATAAAATAGACACATAAGCACCACTGTGGCTGTATGTAGAAGTCTTCAAACCAGCTATAAAATAGACACATAAGCACCACTGTGGCTGTATGTAGAAGTCTTCAAACCAGCTATAAAATAGACACATAAGCACCTTTGTAGCTGTATGTAGAAGTCTTCAAACCAGCTATAAAATAGACACATAAGCACCACTGTGGCTGTATGTAGAAGTCTTCAAACCAGCTATAAAATAGACACATAAGCACCACTGTGGCTGTCCTAGAAGTCTTCAAACCAGCTATAAAATAGATACATAAGCACCACTGGCTGTATGTAAAAGGCTTCAAACCAGCCATAAAATAGACACATAAGCACCACTGTGGCTGTATGTAGAAGTCTTCAAACCAGCTATAAAATAGACACATAAGCACCACTGTGGCTGTATGTAGAAGTCTTCAAACCAGCTATAAAATAGATACATAAGCACCACTGGCTGTATGTAAAAGGCTTCAAACCAGCCATAAAATAGACACATAAGCACCACTGTGGCTGTATGTAGAAGTCTTCAAACCAGCTATAAAATAGATACATAAGCACCACTGGCTGTATGTAAAAGGCTTCAAACCAGCCATAAAATAGACACATAAGCACCACTGTGGCTGTCCTAGAAGTCTTCAAACCAGCTATAAAATAGACACATAAGCACCACTGTGGCTGTCCTATAAATCATCAAACCAGGTATAAAATAGACATATAAGCACCTCTGTGGCTGTATGTAGAAGGCTTCAAAAGCTACCAAATAGACAGTAAAAAAGGTTTACTGCAGGAATAAAAAGCAGCACTGAGACTGTGCTAAACAAGCATCTAAAAATATATAAAACTGACATAAGAGCACCACTGAGACTGTGCCAAACGGGCATCGAAAAATATACAAAACAGACATAAAAGCACCACTAAGACTGTGCTAAACAGGCATCTAAAAATATACAAAACCGACATAAAAGCACCACTGAGACTGTGCTAAACGGGCATCTAAAAATATACAAAACAGCCATAAGAGCACCACTGAGACTGTGCTAAACGGGCATCTAAAATTATACAAAACATACATAAAAGCACCACTAAATAGGGTCTAACCATATAAAAAATTGACATAAAAGCACCACTGAGACTGTGCTAAACAGGCATTTAAAAATATACAAAACAGACATAAGAGCACCACTAAATAGGGTCTAACCATATAAAAAATTGACATAAAATCACCACTGAGGCTTAGCTAAAAAGGCATCTAACCATATACAATATTGACATTAGAGCATCACTGAGGCTGAGCCAAAAAGGCAACCATATTCAAAATTGACATAAGAGCGCCACTGAGACTGAGCTAAAAAGGCATTTAACCATATACAAAATTGACATTAGAGCATCACTGAGGCTGAGCTAAAAAGGCGACCATATTTAAAATTGACATAAGAGTTCGACTGAGGCTGAGCTAAAAAGACAACCATATTCAAAATTGACATAAGAGCACCACTGAGACATCTAAACGTATACAAAATTGACATAAGAGCATCACTGAGACTGTGCTGAAGGGTTTCCAAGCAGCTACCAAATAGTATTTAGACATAAACAAGATTGAGTAAGAAAAATGTGAAAACACGGCTCAAAAGCCTTGAGCGAACGGATGACAAGAAACTAAGTACTAACCTACGGAGATGTGCTCAGTTCCTCCGTAGTCTGTGATCGTATATAGCACTTCCGCCCATTCGTCGCAGTGCGCAGTGACAATCATGACCACTCTGGTAGTTAGGCGTGTTCGATCACATTATTTTTGGCATTTAATTGATCAAAAATGTTAGTCTTCTTATACGCAATAGATTTGTTGCGGACAATTTTTAAAAACCCCTTCTATGTACATTGCTCACTAAGAAACTGTGCGATATATTTTATTTAAATTTTGAGAATATAGCGGACAAGAGGTACTTACCAACCTAGTGTAGAACTATGAAAATAGTTTTTTTCTAATGTATCTAATAATTTTGATGTAGATGATGACATCTGTACAAACTTTGAGCTGAAATTTGTACGACTTTCTCAGCTTGAAAGAGTAGTTTTATAATACACAATAAGCTCATTGCTACAGTTTACTATAACTGAGAGTTGTGTACTTTTTTAAACAGTTTGTGAGGTGGGGTAGGTGGGGAGGAAAACACGTTGTATGTGTGCTTTAGGCAGGCTCTTTGCTGCTCCTAGCGACAGTTGCGTGAAATCTAGAATTAAATTCCTTTGAGCGCCTAGCGGGACGCTTGGATGAACACCAGTTCAAACTACGAAAGAATGGAATGAAAATACTGTACAATCTAAATAAAATATTTCATGTAATTTTTTTAATATTATGACGCTTTTCAAGAGATACACTACCAGCTTTTCATTTAGGACGTTTTGGTGGTTGGCAGTACTGAAGATCCCACAACATATAGAGTTGGGCCTTAACTGAAACATTGTATTATCACAAGTAGTCAAATTCTCGTTGGTTTCTCCTTTTCTATTTCATTTCATTAACTTGCATTGAGACGTAGTATCAGAATAATGTTAGACATGATACCAACTGTCAAAATATTGAATACTTTAACATACCGTTACTATGTAAAGAGTTTACCTTTCCTTATAACATTTGTGTAAATTGAATTTTTATATTCTTAAGGTATTTTAAAATAGTAAAGATCACACACTACTATCAATTGTATGTATTTTTATGTTGCATACACTAAAATCTCTGTGTCTTATATGGATGTCACACTTGACTGTCAATTAACTTACTCTGTACATTGTTAAGTTAATACATACAATTTTACATGTATGTAGTGTACATCAATTACTTTATATGTATGTATGTGTTTGTGTCGTCACTAAAAAAATTCATTGTAAAAAACCATCCCCTATTAAGTTGCTCTACTGACACTAAGCAGAGAGCTCCATTCAACTTTATAAACTCCTTTTTTTTACAACGAAGCAAAAATCCTGCTATTGTAAATAGTGTTTTGCAGCTTTTTCCAGAAACTTACTTAGTCTACATTTGTGAAATAGCAAAGAAAAAAAAAAGAAATAGAGGTCGCTTCCTTATGGCCTCAGGCAACGCCTCAATTACTTGGAAATATATTACCACTAATATACATCTTTATGGAGGATTTGGTAATAAGGAGAAGCACTTTTTATAGTTAACATCACAGCATAGACTTCATAAACCAGAAAGAAAATTGTCAAAATTGACACTAAGATTGTCTATAGAAATTTTCAAATGGAATCGCTCTTCCGTCTGCCCGGCTAACTGGAGAACCAACTACTCGACACTATTGGATGCGACCTCTGTTTTTATTCTCTGACGTAATACGTCGTCATAATACTTCACGTATCACAAACACCACAGTTGCTCGCTATAGATAACTAAAACAGATAGTTAACTACAAGAACGTATTGAACTTGATCATGCAATGATAACCATTGTATAGTTGACTCATATATTACCAGCTCGAGTTTCTATAGAAAATCTAAGTGTCAATTAATTTTTACAATTTTATTTCTGATTTATGAAGTTTGATGTTAGACGTAAAAAAGCCATTTGATGGTAACGATTACAGCTTCGTACACTTAAAAAATATGATTTCTCGTCAAATTTTCATTTTATTTATAGTTTAATTCTTAAGATGGATAAAAGAAATGATGAGTGAAATAAGAGGATATTTAAATCGTAAATACTTCATTTCCAGTTTACAGTTGTAATATTTAATTTATAAGTAAAGTCTTAAACGGTGACCATTTATTACCATGTACTGCACTTTCAGCGACCTAGGAAAATATCAGTTCAAGCAAAGTTTACAAAATATATTTATTTGCGTGGGGAAAATGGGTTAACGTTTATCAAATTAATTTGTTTTTAACCATAAAATTAAAAATCTGTTGGTTTCTTCGTAGCCTTCTTAATTAAACTAAGAAGTCACGGGTTATACCAAATTCTAAAAATTCTATCATAATTCTAAAAATTAAACTTAAAATGCCATTGGCGTAGGGAGACAAAAAAGAAAGTTTCAATTTGCTGTAAACATATATTTTCAGTCTTAAGCTAAATGCATTTATCACTGGTATAAAGAACTTTCACTAATTTGTATCGGCTGATGACGCCAATGGAACTGCCAAACAAGTTTCGACGTCCTACCAGTTAAACCGGATAAATGTATGGTCACTATTTTGCAATGGTCAGTTCAACATGGTAAAGGACTTGAGAATACATCGCTTCCACACTTTCACACACATGCGTGAAATATATATATTGTTTTTATTATATCTCTAATTTGAATGTAATCTAATAAGTAATAATCTACTTTTAAATATCCCAGACCTCGACACATATTTATCGTATGGTTTTCGAAGCCAGCCACCAGATGAATAAAAAATTAACATACCATTAACACTGTATAAATAAAATATAATTTAAACTGCAACGTACTTGTGTCTTAATGTTTGAAGACTGAAAATAATGATACATCTGTGAATGTAAAGAGAGACATCTTTTTACATAATAACATACAAATACAGTCTTATTTGTAAATTAAGACCTGTACATTGTACAGGTATATTGACCACCCACTTACTCATACATGTACAGTGGTATTGACCCACCTACTCATACACGTACAGATATATTGACCCACCCACCCACCCATACACGTACAGTGGTATTGACCCACCTACCCATAAACGCACAGTGGTATTGACCAACATACCCATACACGTATAGAGTATTGACCCACCTATCCATAAACGCACAGTGGTATTGACCCACCCACTCACACACGTACAGGTAAGTAAATTCATTATTATTCAGAATGTCACTGAGCTAAGTCCAGGTTTCGTAACCATTCAACACATACTTCTCCATATTTAATGAAAACAAGAAATCCCCCCTGAAAACAACGCAATGGTCAGTCGTGAACTATGTATTCCATAGTTTGAACTTCGACTCCGTGATCACATGATTGATAATTTGCCATTCCCATGACTGATGAGGAATGATGTTGTTCGCGTCACCAGTAATCCTTGAGCTGTCGTTAAGGGTGGTGCTAAACGAACGACGCTTTTTTAGTTGAACTGTCACTATTGTAACCTCTCAGCTATGCCAGCTGCCAACAACACCACGATAAATCATGGCATATTAGTGATTCAATCCTTTAACCTATTGATTGAATCACTAATACGGCATTAAAGTCACCATAAAACTCTTCACAATCCTTGAGTTATTTTAGTAACATTGTTAGCCATGTTCAGTACGTTTCTTATCTAGTACAATAAATATTTACTACTAAACTTGACAAAGTTATTTCGTTATTGCAACTTAGATAATAGTGTGATATTCTAGTGTAATCTGTAATCGTGCTTCTGAATAGTCATTTCAGAAGTGTTCTTTTCTTTACTGTCTGTAAATTACCACAGATTTCATAACTTCGTTGATACCATAAAAATTACACAACTGCCAAAACTACAACAACTAATTATTACAATAATTAGCACACAAAGTTATTTTAAATGCACAACCATAGGCACTAAACAATATTTTCTCTGAACCATTGGTTGGTTAACCTTAATGGTGGTACTGCTAATATCTTAAAAGTAGTTTATGTATACGGGTTAATAACATAAGCGATATCTCAACTGTAGCGTTACTGAAGCGATTGTAAGTAGGATAGTAGCCACAAAATGGAAGCAATAAAGAGGCATAACTGAAACGCTAATGTCCTACTACCAAATATATTTCATAAGTCCTTCTATACCCCCTATAATAAATTATATAGAAGGGCTCCACTGAGGTCATTTTATCAAGCCACCAAATATACGACCTACTGATGCGACAATCTTGAGCCCAACTATAACAAAACAGATGATTTATTTTGGTGCTATGAGATGCATCTAACTACAAAATCTCTGCAACAATAGGAGCTCTTCATCCAACTTTCCACAAATTAGATGCATTATTTTGGCGTCACTAAGAATCGTGCTATAGCCGTTCGGCCACATTAGACAGATCACATCCATGGTCAGGGCTATAGCCGTTCGGACCACGTGAGACAGACCACGTCCATGGTCAGAGCTATAGCCGTTCGAACCACGTGAGACAGACCACGTCCATGGTCACGGCTATAGCCGTTCGGACCACGCGAGGCAGACTACATCCATGGTCACTGCTATAGCCGTTCGGCCACGTGAGACAGACCACATCCATCGTCACAGCTATAGCCGTTCGGCCGCGTGAGACAGACCACATCCATGGTCAGAGCTATAGCCGCTCGGACCACATGAGACAGACCACGTCCATAGTCAGAGCTATAGCCGTTCGAACCACGTGAGACAGACCACATCCATGGTCACTGCTATAGCCGTTCGGCCACGTGAGACAGACTACATCCATGGTCAGGGCTATAGCCGTACGGACCACGCGAGACAGACTACATCCATGATCAATGCTATAGCCTTTCGGCCACGAGAGACAGACCACATCCATGGTCAGAGCTATAGCCGTTCGAACCACGTGAGACAGACCACATCCATGGTCACTGCTATGGCCGTTCGATCACGTGAGACAGACCAAGTTAATGGTCACGGTTGTAGCCGTTCGGATACGTGAGACAGATCACATCCATGGGCACGGCTACAGGCGTTCGGCCACATGAAACATACCACATTCATGGTTATGGCTGTAGGCGTTCGGACCACGTGAGACAGACCACGTCCATGGTCACGGCTATAGCCGTTCGTACCACGTGAGACAGACCACATTCATGGTCAGAGCTATAGCCGTTCGAACCACGTGAGACAGACTACATCCATGGTCACTGCTATAGCCGTTCGGACCACGTGAAACAGACCACATTTATGGTCACGGCTATAGCCGTTAACCACTCGAGACAGACCACATCCATGGTCACTGCTATAGCCGTTCGGACCACGTGAAATAGACCACATTCATGGTCAGAGCTATAGCCGTTCGAACCACGTGAGACAGACTACATCCATGGTCAGGGCTATAGCCGTATGGACCACGCGAGACACACTTCATCCGTTTTTTTTCCATGATCAATGCTATAGCCTTTCGGCCACGTGAGACAGACCACATCCATGGTCAGAGCTATAGCCGTTCGAACCACGTGAGACAGACCACGTCCATGGGCACGGCTACAGGCGTTCGGCCACGTGAAACAGACCACATTCATGGTTAGGGCTGTAGGCGTTCGGACCACGTGAATCAGACCACGTCCATGGTCACGGCTATAGGCGTTCGTACCACGTGAGACAAACCACATGCATGGTCAGGGCTATAGCCGTTCGGACTACGTGAAACATACCACGTCCATGGTTACGGCTATAGCCGTTCGTACCACGTGAGACAGACCACGTCCATGGTCACGGCTATAGCCGTTCGTACCACGTGAGACAGACCACGTCCATGGTCACGGCTATAGCCGTTCGTACCACGTGAGACAGACCACGTCCATGGTCACGGCTATAGCCGTTCGTACCACGTGAGACAGACCACGTCCATGGTCACGGCGCTGTCCTCCGTGACTGTGGCATACAGCATACAGAGACAAATAACACACGTGGACACAAGGATTAGCTTGTCAGTTTCACCATCACCATAATGATCACTCTTGGTAACGGTGATGATCACGCTTGATAAATTGTCTTCTAAATTCCAATAAATAAAGTGTTTAGTTGACTAACCTTCTCGTTATGAAGTATAAAATCATCAGGCCTAACACAAATAGTACAAAAAGAATTGATATTACTGATTTTTATTTAATTTGTTTACAGTAATATAATCAAATAAATTTCATAACTTTTTTAAATAATACAATCTTAATAAATAAAAACTCCAAAACGAAGTACTCACTCGTTATGAAAATCTCCAGAACCAACGATCATATTTTAATGAAATTTGGAGAGAAGCTGTTTTTGTATCATACAGACAAACTAAGAAAGGATTTCTTGAATTCCCTTTACCAAGTGGAGGAAACAATCCCTCAACGATTCAACTTTGCCTTAAGTTAATTGTTACATTAAATGAAGGCATTCATTTAATGTAACAATTAATTCAAACAGTTGATGCAAAAACTTAAACATGACCCAAGCTTGACTAATTTGGTTTTTATTGTGAAATGTTACTATTACTAACTACTAACTCTGACTAGATCGTACTACTTTGCATCCCCCTAAAGTAGACTTGTAGGGTGTAACTGCAGAAGGCTGAGCTTCTTTATTGATGTGATGGCTTAGAAAGAACTACGGAGGAGGTAAGCAATCGTAGAGAAGCAAGGACCGTCGGATGCCACAGTACAATTTTTATAACTGTAGACTCAGCAGTGCACTACTAACCTACAAAAAAGTAAACTGCATTATAAACTAATGAATGCAGTCCGATGATAAGTCATTCCTTCATCTAGTGATCTAATTTGAGCGAATGTTTGTAAGACGCCCTTTACCCTTCCTCGCCTACCGCCGCTTCCGGAGCCCGAGTCTACCATTATAAAAATTAAAACTATACTATAAAAGCATTGTGAATAAATAACGTAATATAATATCTAAACAAGTTACATAGGTAATAAAGGTGAATATCTAAATGGTCCTGGTTCATTGTTCATAAGGAGGTCTTCACTTTTATAGTTTCCACGATTTCATAAGCGACTCGGTATTTACGTCTATTTATTTCTCTTATTATTTATTTATTTTACTAAACTATTTATATTAATATGTCCACCTTTAACTTCTACACTATCCCCATAAATCCAGACAATATTTATATCAATAAGCAATATTTTATTAACATACAACAGTTCTACAGGATCACCTCGAGTTTTAATAAATCAATTTCAGCACTTTTAATACCATGAATGTAGTAATTTTTGTGCTCGAGTTAGCAGTAAAATAATATTAAAAATGATGCTTCGTTATCTAGTTGTAATATAATTAAAATGTTATGGGTAGATTTCACAGCCCAACGATACTTCACAACAGTTTAAAGGTCGTTCCTTATGTAACCCTAGGTCGAAGCACTTCTGGGTTTTACGTTTGAACACGAATTTGATGTAATTTTACATTCCTGTTCAAGCATGTTTTATGCTTTGAATAAATTACGTAAAACGGGTGATTAAGTAAGGGTGATATCGTAAGGTAATACTTATATAAAACCTAGCTAAATATGCATCGCCAAGTCTGAATACAAAGGCAAATTTGTAAACGACGTTATAAATAATTAAAACCGATATGAATGATAAGACACATTCATTAAGCACGTTGATGGCTCCAGATATCAGATTTATTATTAGATCCGACAATAAAAGTTCTATGAAAAGATTAACTATAATATTTATTATTTTTAAAGATTATTGATGCCAGAAACATATTATTTGGACATGAAATTAAACAATACTAAAGACCAAGATAAAATGAATAGCCAACATTAGTTTGATGATTAATAATAAATATAATTTCACAAAATGATTCATACTTTGAAATACATTACCATTCGAAGCCTTCTTCTTTTTTTTTAACAGAACAGTCTGCTCATGAAACAGCTGTCGAGTAACATCAAAGCCGAACTTCTGTTTGGAAGGACAAAGGTCACACATGATTCATTCCCAGAATTACTTATCTCTATTGAACTACCATTGGAATTTTAAATACTGCAAAATCTAATAAAATCTGTATATACAATTAGAATTAACAAATGAGGGAGACAAAGGTAGTTGGACATTTGCCATAATTACGTGAAAATTACGAATCACGACGTTTCGATTTGGTAAAACCCAAACCTTTATATATTGGTTATATTAATTTTACCCTGTTAACATTTTTATATTTAGTAGACGTTCATTTTGTTGTATCCCATTCTAGGATCTAGGTTAAAATGTAGATAATTATTAAAGTAGATAAGTTTACTAGTTTAAGAATGTAGTTTTATAACATGTTTGTGTAGATGTAATTTAGTTTTTAGTACTTGAAAAAGGTTTGGGTTTTACCAAATCGAAACGTCGTGATTAGTAATTTTCACGTAATGATGGCAAATGTCCAACTACCTTTGTCTCCCTCATCTGATACTCCATCATTAACAAATTTTAAAAATAGAATTAACAAATTGCAAGGACAAACTTAAAATAATGCAGCATCAACCTCTTGTTTTCGAATAGGAAATTCGAAAAAAATTTGAACATACTACTATATACTCCGTATAGTGAAATGAAAAATGTTCTTTATATACAAGTATTGTAAATCTTTAGACAATTTTTTCAGTCAAATCTTCTTAAAATCTTATATTTTAAAGTTCATCCTTCTGTTCCAACTACCTCAAAATCTGTAATCAACTCCCGGAACGAAACTCCCAGCTATTCCTTATGTATTTACTTTTTTTAGCAATGATACCCACTTTTACTAGCATTTCTTGTATAACAGCCAATGGCCTTGACCGGAGAGATCCAATGTTATCGATAACGGCGTCAATAACATCGAACTTGACTGTTCTGTGAATGTGTGGCCGGTGAGAAATCCCGTACTTATAGGCTAATAAAAATTAAGTTTATGTATATACAGTAAGCGTTATCCACAGAAATTATCTAAATAAACTAAAGAAAATTGTTGGGACATAACGGAGTTTACAACTTCCATTATTTAGGATGTATTACAGTATAATAATTGTTATCATTATCACAAGTAAAAGTTATCATTTGTAAAAATAGAGAGGCCAAATACATCAATTTGATCTCTGTTCTATGGCAATTAATTCACCTATTAACAAAACGTATTTGAATCACTATTGTTTAGACTAATTTACATTTACATTTAAGATAATTATCTATCTACCAAACAACACTATGGTTCAGAAGAAACCCTTGTGCAATTGATGCTTTCCAATGTATAACTTCTAACTGTATTGAATATCGGAACGTTGTTTGCTTAAGAAAGATTTATTACTCAAAGCTCTTGAAACTATTTATCGCAAAATTCTTCTTCAAAAATAAAATTATTCATGCATAAAAGTATTCCTTAAAATTAACGAAATCTTACTTGGAACATGGATTTCAATATGTAGAAATTAAAGGTCAACTTTCGGACGGCAAAGAAGTTAATAAAGGTGTACCACAAGGATCTCATTTGGGTCAATTACTTTTCAATATTTATACTAACGATATTCTTCAAAACGTGAACTCCACATATATTAAATACTTTCTTTATACTGACGATTTTAAAATGATATTTACTTCAAATTGTTATGAAGAATTAAAAGAAGTTATTTGTTTTACAACAAATAAATGTAATAATTGGTGTAATGCTACTAAATCAATTCTTAATTTTAACATAATATATGATATAAATTTCACTTATTCACATAAATTGAGACTAAACCTAAAATTCGATTCCGAAAAATGTACTGGAATTTTCCTTAATCATAACCTCCCTTGGAACAATCATGTGGATTATATGATAAATAAAGGTTATATTGTCTTAGAAGAAAAAACAAAAACAAAAAACAATTTTAGTAAAGATATATTATTACAAATGTATTACGCATACATATATAGTAGTGTATATTGATTTCTGGAATTATTTTGTGGCCAGTCATCGAATTCAATTAAATTATTAAAATTTAAAATAAGAATTAACCAACTGATTTGTGAAATACCTTTCTAAAACTCCATGCCAATCCCTATTCAAGAAATTAAATGTTATGACTTTTTCTTCACTACTTATATTTAAAATCTTGATACACATAAAAATAATTCACATATACCCTTTAAAACAAAAATATCCATTTGTTTGAAACAAGAAATTGATATCAAGTGAAAATTCAACACTCTAGATACTCAATAAAAAATGAATCTATGGTAATTAAATTATATAGTAAATTGCCTTATCAAATAAGATATCTAGAAATGAAACAATTAAAAACTAAAAGCAAGACTCTATGAAAGTATGTTTATATAAAGTTGAAGAAATCTTTAAAATTCTACTTTAATTTATATAAAACATTAATCAAATTTGGGGTCTGTTTCAGAAGAGGACCCCCACGCTTGGTTAGGTTAGGTTAGGTTAGGTTAGGTTAGGTTAGGTTAGGTTAGGTTAGGTTAGGTTAGGTTAGGTTAGGTTAGGTTAGGTTAGGTTATAGTAAATTTTTCAAGCGTGGGGGTCCTCTTCTGAAACAGACCCCAAATTGGTTGTTATTTTATAACATTGTTACACCTCGATTGAGGTTTTATACAATACAAATCATTATTATTGAATAATATATATATATATACCCACGTTCATATATTTTCAAAAAATTAATACCCAAATCCTCAATGTTCAAAAATACCCATTTAGACTTTTCTAAACAAAACAAAAAAAATAAACTTTTCAAAACCTTGAATAACTTTAAAACTTATAAGATTTATAACTTATAAGACTATTCTGTAGTTGTTGAATCTTGAGACTAAAGTATAAACTCTTACAGAATCAACCTATAAACCAATGAAAGCTTGGCACAGAAATCTCATGACAGAAATCTCATGGCAACAAGTATTGTAAGTAGAATTCATGTAATGTGGTGCGCTACAATGGGTACTTCACTATATTGCCTACACCGGGTGATTCAAAACAAACATTGTCAGCTTTCATTTGGCATCATTTTTCTGTATAACGAAGCTCTTCCGTACACTGCTTAAAGAACCAAATAAACTTTCTGTTCGCCAAAAGTTATTCAAAACAGTTTTTTTCTTTTGTGCAAAATTAATAAACCCATACACGTATAGTGGTACTGGTCATGTTGACTATGAATTTTTATAAAAAAACTTTTGACAGCATATAAGATTATGAATATTAAGTACACAGCTGATATTTGAAACTTTTTAAATCAATAAAAACATATGGTCAACTGTCCTCAACTTTTTAACTTTCCCTGTAACTTTGCTGATAAATCATCAAGTTATGGACACCTCGGATTGCGGTGAGTGTAAAAAGATATTTATGTATGAGGTGACGTGGTTTTGTTATAAATTAGCACATTTTTAGAAATTGTTGTTAATTCATAGTCTAATGATTAAATGGACAATTATTGAATCGCCCGTCTTCTTGTTAATTCAAATTGATTTCGATTTCGGTTGGGAATTAACTGGAAACCTGGTCTTTGTATGTGAAGAAGGGCTTCATTGGAATACGCTAGAGAATATCTTTCCGAAATGCAGAGAATTTTATGCTATAAATACAACTACTATAATATGCCACATTACAAAATAATATTGTCTTGAATAAAATTACAATGAGTTTGAGAATTTAAGCATCAACTAAATAAGCTAGCATTTCCTCACTTCTGTAGTTATTTTTCAGCAATAAATACAACTTTTGTAAAATTTCTCTTTGCAAATCAACACATGAATTTCTTTAACAATCAATAATTAGATAGCATTTAAAATCTGGTTATAAAATGGTGTTTAATTCGTGTTTACAGGTGCCAATCGTCTCTTGCCTTGAACCTCAGTTCTAGGAATAATGAACAATTTCATAAGGAAACATGTTCTTAATTGTGCTGTTAGCGTGGCTGTGTGAGTTGTACTTACTAATAAACATGTTCTTGATTGTGCTGTTAGCGTGGCTGTGTGAGTTGTACTTACTAATAAACATGATCTTGATTGTGCTGTTAGCGTGGCTGTAAGAGTTGTACTTACTAATAAACATGTTCTTGATTGTGCTGTTAGCGTGGCTGTGTGAGTTGTGCTTACTAATAAACATGTTCTTGATTGTGTTGTTAGCGTGGCTGTGTGAGTTGTACTTACTAATAAACATGTTCTTGATTGTGCTGTTAGCGTGGCTGTGTGAGTTGTACTTACTAATAAACATGTTCTTGATTGTGCTGTTGGCGTGGCTGTGTGAGTTGTGCTTACTAATAAACATGTTCTTGATTGTGCTATTGGCGTGGCTGTGTGAGTTGTGCTTACTAATAAACATGTTCTTGATTGTGCTGTTAGCGTGGCTGTGAGTTGTACTTACTAATAAACATGTTCTTGATTGTGCTGTTGGCGTGGCTGTGTGAGTTGTGCTTACTAATAAACATGTTCTTGATTGTGTTGTTAGCGTGGCTATGTGAGTTGTACTTACTAATAAACATGTTCTTGATTGTGCTGTTGGCGTGGCTGTGTGAGTTGTACTTACTAATAAACATGTTCTTGATTGTGCTGTTGGCGTGGCTGTGTGAGTTGTGCTTACTAATAAACATGTTCTTGATTGTGCTGTTGGCGTGGCTGTGTGAGTTGTGTTTACTAATAAACATGTTCTTGATTGTGCTGTTAGCGTGGCTGTGTGAGTTGTGCTTACTAATAAACATGTTCTTGATTGTGCTGTTGGCGTGGCTGTGTGAGTTGTACTTACTAATAAACATGTTCTTGATTGTGCTGTTGGCGTGGCTGTGTGAGTTGTACTTACTAATAAACATGTTCTTGATTGTGCTGTTGGCGTGGCTGTGTGAGTTGTGTTTACTAATAAACATGTTCTTGATTGTGCTGTTGGCGTGGCTGTGTGAGTTGTACTTACTAATAAACATGTTCTTGATTGTGCTGTTGGCGTGGCTGTGTGAGTTGTACTTACTAATAAACATGTTCTTGATTGTGCTGTTGGCGTGGCTGTGTGAGTTGTGCTTACTAATAAACATGTTCTTGATTGTGCTGTTAGCGTGGCTGTGTGAGTTGTGCTTACTAATAAACATGTTCTTGATTGTGCTGTTAGCGTGGCTGTGTGAGTTGTGCTTACTAATAAACACTGATTAAAACGTGGTTCATACAATCATTTTAATCTAGCCTTGATGTTTGATGGCACGAATAAAGAAACATGCCAATAAAGTGGATTAACTATTAACCACATAAACATAAGCACTAATTATGTGTTCTGTAAGTGCCTATTAATAGTAACGTTTTAATGCTATGCAAATGAATTTTTAATCAAGTGTGAAGGCGTGTTGGGTAGAAGGACGTATCAAAGCGATGGGATTGAGTACAAACTAGAAGTGGAACTAGTACAGTAGGTGTGTTTTCTGTATAAGGTGAAATAGAATATTAACACTGTTACAGTTAAACTCCCCTCCCCTTACCTAAATCCGTATCCATGTGCATATGTAGTTGTAAACACAGATAAACTAACTATATACAGATTGCCCGGCTCCATGCTAAACAGTGTTTCCCTTTCTTTAGTTTGCAGACTGTCCGCTTTGCAGCGAGTCGAGCGTTTGTGGACTGAGCGCGGTTGTCAGACCTGGTATGACAGTCTACAGGCCACTCAGTTGACAGAAGACAGAATAAGCAATATAATAAAATTTAAACATGTTTAACAATGCTCCAAAGAGTCATTTAAGTTCATCAAAATGTGACTGATCCCCACCTACCAAATGCACATGATCTGGGGGGTTTATCTGGGGGGGGGGGGGTTTGTCACATCAATCGCCTATATAGGTTGGGTGAGTATATTCATAAAGCATTTTCATATGTGTTATGAATATAAACAGCATGAGGGGAAGGTACACGACACGGTGAATATTTTTTAGTACTAGCATTCGGAAATATTTCTTCAAAAATGTTATATTTTACACCTAAAACGCTTGGTGAAAAGCTGTGGAATGGAAGGTTCTGAAACAACTGGGATAGTCTTATCTTTATTTCAAAGACCATTCATGAAAAGAACGTGTTTCAAAAATGTATATGCTATGTATTAAATATAGCATTACAAATTATATAATGAATAGTAAACAGTCATTTGAATAACTTTGGATGAATTAATTCACGGTTAGCAAAATTGTATTTACTAAGTCATCTATACGCAAGCCTGTAATGAAAAACATGACTACACTCTTTTTGTACATAATCTAATAAATTCATAATTCATTTGAAATAAATACTAATTTATTTCTAAGACAAAATAATAATATTATTGTTTATCTACCTAATTAATCGATTAATCAGTGTAAACAATAGATGTGTATTCATTGGCGTAACTAAATGTATAATATGATTTTATTGATATCTTATTGGTGATGCCGGTTTATCCTGCAGGATTTTCTAGATGTTCAGACGCGCATTACGCCACATCGTACAATTCTTGCCTAGCCGTACAAAATCGCCAAATATTTTGCCTAGCACATCGTACTATTCAAATAGCTTTTAAATATGCTTGCTATTTTACCTACACCAACCGATACATCAGTACTCCGAAGGTAAGAAGCTAAGAAAAACTTACAAAAATGCAGTTATTAATTTAGATGGTGATAAATTCCCCTCGCGTTCGAAAAGTAATGACAATCATGTCATAAAACATTATGACATGAATGTTCGTACTAATTCTATAACTATCCATGCGAGACACGTCCTAGTTGTTTACCTACCCGCCCACCCATACACGTACGGTGTTATTTACCTACCCACCCACCCATACACATACAGTTGTATTGACCGACCCACCTACCCATACACGTACAGTTGTAATTGACCCACCCGCTCACCCATACACGTACGGTGTTATTAACAGACCCACCCACCCATACACATACAGTTGTATTGACCCACCCGCCCACCCATACACGCCAAGTGGTATTGACCGACACACCCACCCATACACGTACAGTTGTATTGCCCCACCTTCCCACCCATACACAAACAGTGGTATTGACCCACCCACCCATAAACGTGTAGTGGTATTAGCTCACTTTTCCACCCATACACGTACAGTGGTATTGACCCACTTGCCCACCCATACACGTACAGTGATATTGACCGACGCACCTACCCATAAACGTACAGTTGTATTGACCCACCCGCGCATCCATACACGCACATTGGTATTGGCCCACCTTCCTACCCATACATGTACAGTGGTATTGACCCACTTGCCCACCCATACACGTAGTGATATTGACCGACCAACCTACCCATACACGTATAGTTGTATTGACCCACCCGCCCATCCATAGACGCAAAGTGGTATTGGCCCACCTTCCTACCCATATGTTTACAGTTATATTGACCGACACACCCACCCATACACGTACAGTGGTATTTGTCCACCTTCCCACCTATACATTTACAGTGGTATTGACCGACCCACTCACCTATACACGTACAGTAGTATTGACCGACCCACCCATCCATACACTCACAGTGGTATTGGCCCTCCTTCCCACCCATACACGTACAATGGTATTGACCGGCCCACCCATCCATACACGAACAGTGGTATTGGCCCACATTCCTACCTATACATTTACAGTGGTATTTGCCATCCGACCTCCCACCCATACAGGTACAGTAGTATTGACCGACCCACCCAACCACACACGTACAGTGTATTGACCGACCCACCCACCCATACACCTACAGTGGTATTGAATAACAACGAACAGCAAACTAAAGAAATTTAATGGATACAAATTTTGTTTTATGATTTTTACATAATTTATGCAATAAGTTATGATTTGTTGACAAATATTTAATGCAAAATACGGCAAGAAAAAGGTTTGTATCTAACAGGTATACATTGTTTGTAATAAATTTAGAATACATGCCTATAAAAAAATAGGCCTAATAGTCTATTTATTTATTATTAAAAAAAAACTATGCTCAAAATAATGCGAAATTTAATTCTAATAGGGCCTATGTTAAAATAATAATAACAATGGTAGTATTTATTACGTATTTAAAATTATATTTGGTATTGTAACACAAATAAACTCTCGGTTCTTGTTGTCTAGTTTGAGATCGCTCCATTAATTTAGTACCCAAACATACTTCTATACATCTCATAGTTGTAATACTGGTTATTCATTACTAAGTTGGAGATCGTAGATTTAAGTGCGAATATGAGTGTGGATGAACTGGAGTAGTCATTGTTACTAACTAAGGTCGACCTGGCTAAATTTATAAATAGCCAGAGCAACTAAGGGACCTAACTACATTATACTTGGAATCCGGACCACGTAGTAAAGGTCAGATTTCTAACCAACTGATTAGTCTGATTACTAATAGTGGTTGTCTTCCTGACACCACACGCGCACACTGACTACCACCAACATCGATGGCAACCATTGAGCGCAAGTCAGTAAAGGGGACCGAACATCGAACCTATCAACTACAATCTCGAAAACACTTCGTCCCCAAGTAGCTTGGTTACAGCACTGTTCCCTGCTATTTTGTAAAACAGAAAGTTGTAAATGACAACAGTTTGAGAAAGATAGTACTTGTCCTGTGTTCTCACACAGGATGCTTTATCTATCCTCACCACTTATCTATACCGGTCTTTCATCCTAGACCAAGGAGTGTAAATATTGCACCGCACATGTTAAGTGCCGGACACTGTCCTTATTTCGAAACAAGTAAACCACACATTTTAAAGAAGAGTGTTAAAGAAGAAGGCAAGTTCTTCTACTGTGACTGCATTATGTAAAAATAATCCATTAATTATAAAAAATAATTTGATTTAATTAATATTTTTGCTATTAAATATCAATTGCAATCAGACTTGTCATGTGACAGAAAGATTTATAATCATTTTCAGGACGCTACGACGTCTAAATAAGAAATTATGAATAAACAATAATAAACGTGACATCAATTTATTTATTTATTTATTTTTCGCAACAACACAAGGTATACAAAATTACATTGTGCATTACAAACACTGTTATAAATATAAATGATTGTCCTGTATTCTTAGCATTTTACCGTGTATATGTTTATTTATAGATGATGAAGTAACAAAGAACAATAAATATATGTAAAAAAGTAACGATAGAATTCAGAATATCTTTATTTAAGGCTTTTGTAGAAGAACTACATTACTAAAAATCATTATTTTGAAATAAATGTATATTATAGGGGCATTACACACATTAAAATATATAAAAAATATTTTGACATACCTGTCAACAGTTCAAAATGATTTGAAGTTTTATTTTCTCACGACATGTTTCGATATAAATATATCATCTCCAGGTGAATAAAAAAAAAAACATTTTGATAATTTTATAATACTGAACACAAAAAATATAAATATAAAAATAAAAAAATTAAAATTTTGAAAATTAAAAGAAAAATCCATACTGTTCTGTTTATATTTTACTTTTTGTAATATAATATTTATATAACAAATTAAAATGTGCTATTCTATTTGTATTTTGTTGTGTTAGGTTTTATAAAGTTATCAAAATGTTTTTTGTATTCACTTGAAGATGATTTATTTTTATTGTTATATCGAAACGTGTCGTGAGAAAATAAAACTTCAACCATTTTGAACTCTTGACAGATATGTCTAAATATTTTTAATATTTACAGTTCAGGGGCTATATATTATGAATTCTTATAATATATACATCATTTATATCTACTATAAACAATAAAAATAGCAAATAAATTCTTTGTCCAGGAAACTGTCGGCTCAGAAATTATGTGCACTCTAGTTTGAAGGTTGTATAGAAACTACCATGTTGTTTAGTAAGAGGCCTGTGAAAACTCAAATCACACAATTGTTTTTATCGTTTAAGTTTGGTTTATAACATATGCATTTATACATTTTATTATAAGTATTTGTAATTTTTATCTTAGTTGTAACAAGAAAAGTACCAGAATTTTATCTAGTTTTCACTGTGCGTTATCTTTACGGTGGCACGAATGATGCGTACAGCGAAAAATGCGTACAGCGAAATATGCGTACAGAAGGAAATAGTGGTATTTGACGAGGGTAGGTATTCTCCCCGGTGGCATGAAAGATGCGTACAGCGAAATTAGGTTAGGTTAGGTTAGGTAAGGTTAGGTTAGGTTAGGTTCTCCAATCCCAAGAAACTAAGCGACATTCATATTTATTTTAAAGGTAAACGCATTTATATAATTCAATTGTTGTAAAAGATCCATTTGCCCTAAAAGTACGCATTTGTCGCCTATCTAATTGTTGTGACGTCATAGGTTACCCTCGTCATCTGTCAAAACTTGATCCTGTACGCATATTTCGCAAGATTCCTGGTGTACGCATTTTTTGCTGTACGCATTTTTCGTGTATTCACCTTTACACCGTTATTACTAAAAACACCATTAATGGATCACATTTATATTTTAATATGTGGTTGATAAAAATGTTTTCTATAGGCCTAAGTTTTATAAATTTAGGAATTTAAATTTTTCAAAAAATATTGTTCTTATAAATTCCCAGAAATATTGTTATCTTGACTTCTAGAGGTCGTATAATTAATAGCTTGGTCTTGTTGTGATCCTAATGACATGTATAGTTACGATAAATTACATTCTATTTGCAAGTAAATTAAGTAATTTTAAATAGACTTAAATAATTTAACATAACTTTCAATCATACATTTAAAATGATTTATATCAATATAAAATCACTACATATATTTAAGCATATAACATTAATGTATCTATAGCTATATATGTCATAATAATTGCAACGAGACCAAGTAATTAATTTTACAACCTCTAGAAGCCAAGATAGCAATGTTTCAGTGAATTGATCAGAACGTTTTTTCTTGAAAATTTTAAATTCTAAAATTGATATAACTTATAGAAAACCACATATTAAAATATAAATGTGATACATTGACAGTTTTTTTTAGTAAGAACTGTGTAAAGTTGGTGCACACAACTAGTTCAAATTTAGGTACTTTTTCATTGAAACTAGGATAAAAATTATTAAAACTTATAATACAATTTTAAAATATATTTTACATAACGCTAAATCAAACAAAGAAAACAATGGTGTGATTGGAGTGTTCATAGGCCTCTTAGTTTCTTAGTAAACAACCTTCAAACTCGGGTGCACATAATTTCTGCGCCGACAGTAATAATTGTAAAACTTCCTCTAGATCATATAGAGAAAACATATTTTTTATTAAATATCTAGTAGTTTTTCGCCAGCTGGCAGGCACATCAGATTGATCTTCCACCTACATGTCCACATAATTTTTTTTTTAATTTTATTCAGTGAATCGCAAATCTCGTCTAACCTAAGAACAAGATAAATGACTTCACAGGGTTTCAAGGTTAACAGCCCGGTCAATTGTAAAACACATAATAACGACTGGCAGCGGGTCTTACTTGCCAAACTTAGCATTATCTTGTTCCAAGGGTCAATGACCGATTACAGTATACTTTTTGCTTAGGCTCATGAGTGTCGTGTGTGCATTATTTGTCCGGTGTATCATCACAGAGAAAAAAAAGAAACAGAGGTCGTTTACTTTTGGCCATAGCCAACACCACAGTGACAGTTACCACACTCTTTACTGGAGTAATTAAAACGTTTATCCTTCAGGATTTAGAGGGGAATAAAGGGAGTGACTTACAACGGTGCTGGCCCTACAAGAAATAACAAATCGACACCATAATTTTCTATAACTCGACACCCATTCAGCGCACAATTGGGCGCGACTTCTGTTTTTTCTTCTCTGTGGTATAATATCTCTTTGAGCAAGTATACAAGATTTCTACAACCTATACATCGTATTTGTTTCACTTTTTACTATTCTAGGCCTTAATCTTTAACGCTCAAGCATTTAGTGGAATTGGCATGAGATATGCGATGTAAGCAGAAATTCTTAATTATTTCGACAACAGACTATCATCAGTAGGTCTGTATATAATAAGCAGGCACAAAATATGTCACTCCAAATACACAGCCTTTGCTGTAAACACTGATTAGCCAAAATGAGACGTTTGCCTTCAAGTAAACTTTATAACATGCACGTCGATGTTTACTGAATAGGCCAACTGATATCATTTAAGAGTAAACATATTTCGTTTTGAATAATTAAGTCGAATGATTGTTGAACATTTAAAAACATAACTCCTGTCAATTGGCATTAAAGATCTCAGTTACTCAACAACTTTCCTCCGGTAGAGATGGTGACGATTTTAATGTTCTTTTTCTTCTAAGTACTAGTTTGTGTAGGATGAATGAAAATGTATGACTGTGAAAGATTATAACATTTTTACAATTCCCAAAAATGAAATGATCGTTACAGTTTTGTTTTGTGTTATTTGAGGTTTAGTGAGTACTAGTTGAATTTAGAAATAGGACATTTAACCAATCCTGTTTGCAGATATGAGGTGAATTTTAAATCAGTTACTCCCCTAACTACTTTCCACACTTTATATAATTTTTTTTAATATGCCATTAAAATAATAATACTACCCCACATTACACTTATAGTATTTCAATATTATTAGGGATTACTTGGGGTCCAAGATCTAAGAGTCAACTTCAACATTTTAAAGGGAACGTGGTCATGTGATATATCATTTAACACTGCCATTTTAAACTAAAACCGAAAGTGTAATCAGAATTTAAAAAAGGTGTGTTGTAAAATAGTTATTGATTAGTTTGTTATTTTATTTTATTGGTTATCACCTATGTAATTTTCATATTGAAACTGCTTTTTCGTGGCTAAAGCAAAACCAGATTTGTGTTTTTATCCTAGTTTTGGTTTCATCTTAATTCGTTATGCATGACAAAGTAGTTTTAATGAGTAAAATATTTAGGCAATAACAAAATAATTAATATCTAAAGAACAACACATCCTTTTCAAATTGTCATCGTTCTATCATTTTTAAACTGAAATGACGGTATTAAATGGTGCACCACATGACCACGTTCCTATTTAACATTTCGAAATTAACTCCTAGATCTCAAACCCTAAGTGATTCCCATTAACATTGAAGCACTCTAAATGTGGAGTGGGTTAGTATTAATTTTATGGCATATTGCAAAATTAAATGTTTTATAAACTGTGGAAACAAGTGAGGATATGACTAACTTAAAACTCACCCTGTATTTATATTTCGCTCGATAGTTTAAAATATCTTCCCACTTAAGAGGACTTATTTTTACTATAGGTTTGTATGTTAAAGATAATAGATTAAGTAATGTATGTAATTAAAGAAGTGCTTGTACAATAACTAGTTAATCAGAACCAGCTATTGCAGATATACAAAATTGAAATATTATTTTATTCATGATTCAAACATTCAAAAAAGTACATCAACAGCATAATTATGATATAAAACAGCATAATGGGCTGACATATGAAATTAAATACAGCATCTAGCTAGTGTTACAATAAAAGACGAAAATGTCGTCTTGTTAGCGTTGTAATTGAAACTAAAAATGTCGACTTGCTAGTGTTGTTGTTAAAACTAAATCACCTAGGAAGAGTTATAGGCCGACTAAAAATGGCGACTTGCTAGTGTTGTAGTTAAGACTGTATCACGTAGCTAGAGAGTCATAGGCAGACTAAAAATGTCGACTTGCTAGTGTTGTAGTTAAGACTGTATTACCTAGCTAGAGTTATAGGCCGACTTAAAATGTCGACTTGCTAGTGTTGTAGTTAAAACTAAATCACCTAGCTAGAGTTATAGGCCGACTAAAAATGTCGACTTGCTAGTGTTGTAGTTAAGACTGTATCACATAGCTAGAGTTATAGGCCGACTTAAAATGTCGACTTGCTAGTGTTGTAGTTAAGACTGTATTACCTAGCTAGAGTTATAGGCCGACTTAAAATGTCGACTTGCTAGTGTTGTAGTTAAGACTGTATTACCTAGCTAGAGTTATAGGCCGACTTAAAATGTCGACTTGCTAGTGTTGTAGTTAAGACTGTATCACGTAGCTAGAGAGTCATAGGCCGACTAAAAATGTCGACTTGCTAGTGTTGTAGTTAAGACTGTATTACCTAGCTAGAGTTATAGGCCGACTTAAAATGTCGACTTGCTAGTGTTGTAGTTAAGACTGTATCACGTAGCTAGAGAGTCATAGGCAGACTAAAAATGTCGACTTGCTAGTGTTGTAGTTAAGACTGTATTACCTAGCTAGAGTTATAGGCCGACTTAAAATGTCGACTTGCTAGTGTTGTAGTTAAGACTGTATCACGTAGCTAGAGAGTCATAGGCCGACTAAAAATGTCGACTTGCTAGTGTTGTAGTTAAGACTGTATTACCTAGCTAGAGTTATAGGCCGACTTAAAATGTCGACTTGCTAGTGTTGTAGTTAAGACTGTATCACGTAGCTAGAGAGTCATAGGCAGACTAAAAATGTCGACTTGCTAGTGTTGTAGTTAAGACTGTATTACCTAGCTAGAGTTATAGGCCGACTTAAAATGTCGACTTGCTAGTGTTGTAGTTAAGACTGTATCACGTAGCTAGAGAGTCATAGGCCGACTAAAAATGTCGACTTGCTAGTGTTGTAGTTAAGACTGTATTACCTAGCTAGAGTTATAGGCCGACTTAAAATGTCGACTTGCTAGTGTTGTAGTTAAGACTGTATCACGTAGCTAGAGAGTCATAGGCAGACTAAAAATGTCGACTTGCTAGTGTTGTAGTTAAGACTGTATTACCTAGCTAGAGTTATAGGCCGACTTAAAATGTCGACTTGCTAGTGTTGTAGTTAAGACTGTATCACGTAGCTAGAGAGTCATAGGCCGACTAAAAATGTCGACTTGCTAGTGTTGTAGTTAAGACTGTATTACCTAGCTAGAGTTATAGGCCGACTTAAAATGTCGACTTGCTAGTGTTGTAGTTAAGACTGTATTACCTAGCTAGAGAGTCATAGGCAGACTAAAAATGTCGACTTGCTAGTGTTGTAGTTAAGACTGTATTACCTAGCTAGAGTTATAGGCCGACTTAAAATGTCGACTTGCTAGTGTTGTAGTTAAAACTAAATCACCTAGCTAGAGTTATAGGCCGACTAAAAATGTCGACTTGCTAGTGTTGTAGTTAAGACTGTATTACCTAGCTAGAGTTATAGGCCGACTTAAAATGTCGACTTGCTAGTGTTGTAGTTAAGACTGTATTACCTAGCTAGAGTTATAGGCCGACTAAAAATGTCGACTTGCTAGTGTTGTAGTTAAGACTGTATTACCTAGCTAGAGTTATAGGCCGACTTAAAATGTCGACTTGCTAGTGTTGTAGTTAAGACTGTATCACGTAGCTAGAGAGTCATAGGCCGACTAAAAATGTCGACTTGCTAGTGTTGTAGTTAAGACTGTATCACGTAGCTAGAGAGTCATAGGCCGACTAAAAATGTCGACTTGCTAGTGTTGTAGTTAAGACTGTATTACCTAGCTAGAGTTATATGCCGACTAAAAATGTCGACTTGCTAGTGTTGTAGTTAAGACTGTATCACGTAGCTAGAGAGTCATAGGCCGACTAAAAATGTCGACTTGCTAGTGTTGTAGTTAAAACTAAATCACCTAGCTAGAGTTATAGGCCGACTAAAAATGTCAACTTGCTAGTGTTGTAGTTAAGACTGTATTACCTAGCTAGAGTTATATGCCGACTAAAAATGTCGACTTGCTAGTGTTGTAGTTAAGACTGTATCACGTAGCTAGAGAGTCATAGGCCGACTAAAAATGTCGACTTGCTAGTGTTGTAGTTAAAACTAAATCACCTAGCTAGAGTTATAGGCCGACTAAAAATGTCGACTTGCTAGTGTTGTAGTTAAGACTGTATTACCTGGCTAGAGTTATAGGCCGACTAAAAATGTCGACTTGCTAGTGTTTTAGTTAAGACTGTATTACCTAGCTAGAGTTATAGGCCGACTAAAAATGTTGACTTGCTAGTGTTGTAGTTAAGACTGTATTACCTAGCTAAAGTTATAGGCCGACTAAAAATGTCGACTTGCTAATGTTGTAGTTAAGACTGTATCACCTAGCTATAGTTGTAGGCCGACTAAAAATGTCGACTTGCTAGTGTTGTAGTTAAAACTAAATCACCTAGCTAGAGTTATAGGCCGACTTAAAATGTCGACTTGCTAATGTTGTAGTTAAGACTGTATTACCTAGCTATAGTTGTAGGCCGACTAAAAATGTCGACTTGCTAGTGTTGTAGTTAAGACTGTATCACCTAGCTATAGTTGTAGGCCGACTAAAAATGTCGACTTGCTAGTGTTGTAGTTAAGACTGTATCACCTAGCTATAGTTGTAGGCCGACTAAAAATGTCGACTTGCTAATGTTGTAGTTAAGACTGTATTACCTAGCTATAGTTATAGGCCGACTAAAAATGTCGACTTGCTAGTGTTGTAGTTAAGACTGTATCACCTAGCTATAGTTGTAGGCCGACTAAAAATGTCGACTTGCTAGTGTTGTAGTTAAGACTGTATCACCTAGCTATAGTTGTAGGCCGACTAAAAATGTCGACTTGCTAGTGTTGTAGTTAAGACTGTATCACCTAGCTATAGTTGTAGGCCGACTAAAAATGTCGACTTGCTAGTGTTGTAGTTAAGACTGTATCACCTAGCTATAGTTGTAGGCCGACTAAAAATGTCGACTTGCTAGTGTTGTAGTTAAGACTGTATCACCTAGCTATAGTTGTAGGCCGACTAAAAATGTCGACTTGCTAGTGTTGTAGTTAAGACTGTATCACCTAGCTATAGTTGTAGGCCGACTAAAAATGTCGACTTGCTAGTGTTGTAGTTAAAACTAAATCACCTAGCTAGAGTTATAGGCCGACTTAAAATGTCGACTTGCTAATGTTGTAGTTAAGACTGTATTACCTAGCTATAGTTATAGGCCGACTAAAAATAAAAAGAGCGTGAGTAAAAAAGCATAAACCAATATTGATAGTACAGAGGAACGAAAATGAAAATAATCACTAGGAGACAAATCATATGGTTAATTTTGTTTTTTAATTTGTCATGGGGATAAAAACTATTTAATTGTTTATTTTCTTTATTCGTAAAGTCTAGTAAACCCATGATAATAGAATAAATTGTATATATGTATACAGAGTTGGATATATTTATTTTTTATTTATTTTTATTTATTCATAAGACGCCGATCGTCAAGATATGGGCGAATATGGATTTCGAATGAGTGTGATGAGTGTAGATGAGCGAATGTAGTCATTGTTACAAACTAAGGCCGACTATTCCTTAGAAAGTGTCATTAATTAATAGCCCAATGACAAATGAACAGCCGGTGATTATACAGAAATAGGGGAAAAGGAAGAGGAGGATAGTGGGAAAAAGTAGAAGAGAAGAAGAAATAAAAAATAATTTGGAAGCGACGCTTTAGATTTGAAGAAAACAACTCGCACTAAAATATCTGTAATGTTAATGAAGCACATAAATATTTCAGTGTTTCCTGAACGTAATTAGAAACAGATAAACAGTCTATCAGGTTGTTACTGAACGGCTCTACCACAACAGCATATAGATTGATTGAAGTATGTGATTACAACAAGTTGACCTTAGCAAGTTGGTATATTCGCATCAAATACAGTGTCATAACTGTCACAGCAAAGCCAATTCTGAAGGTAAACTTATTCGTAATAAACTCCTGTACTCACAACTACTGTACTTACAACTACTGTACTTACAACTACTGTACTTACAACTACTGTACTTACAACTAATGTACTTACAACTAATGTACTTACAACTACTGTACTTACAACTCCTGTACTTACAACTAATGTACTTACAACTACTGTACTTACAACTACTGCACTTACAACTACTGTACTTACAACTACTGTACTTACAACTACTTTAACTACAACTCCTGTACTTACAACTACTGTACTTACAACTACTGTACTTACAACTAATGTACTTACAACTACTGTACTTACAACTACTGTACTTACAACTAATGTACTTACAACTACTGTACTAACAACTACTGTACTTACAACTAATGTACTTACAACTACTGTACTCACAACTACTGTACTTACAACTACTGTACTTACAACTCCTGTACTTACAACTACTGTACTTACAACTACTGTACTTACAACTACTGTACTTACAACTACTTTAACTACTACTCCTGTACTTACAACTACTGTACTTACAACTCCTGTACTTACAACTGCTGTACTTACAACTACTGTACGTACAACTACTTTACTTACAACTACTGTACTTACAACTCCTGTACTTACAACTACTGTACTTACAACTACTGTACTTACAACTACTGTACTTACAACTACTGTACTTACAACTCCTGTACTTACAACTACTGTACTTACAACTCCTGTACTTACAACTACTGTACTTACAACTCCTGTACTTACAACTACTGTACTTACAACTACTTTAACTACAACTCCTGTACTTACAACTACTGTACTTACAACTACTGTACTTACAACTACTGTACTTACAACTAATGTACTTACAACTACTGTACTTACAACTACTGTACTTACAACTACTGTACTTACAACTCCTGTACTTACAACTACTGTACTTACAACTACTGTACTTACAAATACCTTGTTGTTCTGATGATTTTCCTCCCAACAAAAATAAGCGGATTTTCTAAATTCGTTTTCCAATAAAAAATAAATAAAAAGTTCAAAATATATTTTATGAAACTGTTACTAAGTATTTGGTAATTATATAGAACAGGGTTTTAACGATTTTTTGGCTGACAATTTTTTTAATGATAGGTACGTAGTTAAGAAACAAGAATATAATAGTTTTTTAGCGGAAAAGCCGGAAAAGCTACGAACATGAGGAAAAACGAAAACATTTTTTAATGCAGAATTTAGTCCTGATTACGAATATGACAAAGTTTTTGCATTCGAACTATTATTAAGCTCGTTAATGCCGGAGATGTTCCGATAACAAAGATTACGTTATATTGCCTATGATAGGGCTAGGTTTGGTACTGATAGGTTAAGTTAAGGTTATGTTAGGTTCGGTTATCTAATGTTATGTTTGGTCAGGTTAGGTAAACCTGCGAAATTTGAAGGGTTTTAACAATCAATGCTACAACCCAATTAATTATAACTAATCCTAACATAGCCTAACCAAACCTAACACAACCTAAACAAACCTAACATATCAATACCCGACCTAGCTCTATCATAAATAGTTAATGACAGTATCATAAAATGTATTTTAAACTCTTGTAGTATTGTTATTGGAAAACGAATTGAGAACATTCTCTTATTTTTGTATGGAGGAAAATCATTAGGACAGGTATTTGTAAGAAATTAAACTATTACAATCTGTGGAAGATGTATAAAAGGAGCTTTATTATAAATATAGTAACGGAGTGAATGGTGACATTTGCCATCATTACGTGAAAAGTAACAATCACGACGTTTCGATTTGGTAAAACCCAAACCTTTTTCAATTGCTAAAAACTAAATTACATCTACACAAACATGTTATAAAACTACGTTCTTAAACTAATAAACTTATCTACTTTAAAAATTATCTACATTTTAACCTAGATCCTAGAATGGAGTACAACAAAATGAACTTCTACTAAATGTTAAAAAAAAAAAAAAATATATATTAACAGGGTTAAATTAATATAGCCAATTAGGTGCTGTCAAGGTCACGATATCAACGAAAATTGTCAAAACACAACAACCATACGTGAAGTGTAGTGTGTATGATTGTCTTGTCCCCGTGTTTTATCACCTTGGAGGGAACTTCGTAGACACTGCATTTGGATTGTATCATCCTCACTTCGTGCCTGGGACGTCTAGACGCCATCGTCACTGCGGGTCGTAAGACTTCATCATTTTTGTAATACTTGATTATTGTATTGTTTTATTCCTAATAATTGTTGTCTTTTCAGGTTAAAATGTAATTGTAATAGTAGTCTCAGTCCTTCCGAGTCATATATATAATTTTTTGTGCATGTTGAATGTTATTTTAAATTAATAGTGTTTTTCAGGTACCATATATTTATGATTAGTTAATGTAATCTTATTTCAGTCTGATTTGATTATTAATTTTATTGTGTTTTGACAATTTTCGTTGATATCGTGACCTTGACAGCACCTAATTGGCTATATTATTTTAACCCTGTTAATATTTTTTTTTTTTTACATTTAGTAGAAGTTCATTTTGTTGTACTCCATTCTAGGATCTAGGTTAAAATGTAGATAATTTTTAAAGTAGATAAGTTTATTAGTTTAAGAACGTAGTTTTATAACATGTTTGTGTAGATGTAATTTAGTTTTTAGCAATTGAACAAGGTTTGGGTTTTACCAAATCGAAACGTCGTGATTGTTACTTTTCACGTAATGATGGCAAATGTCCAACTACCTTTGTCTCCCTCATCTGATACTCCATCATTAACAAATTTCAAAAACAAAATACAACAAGTATTGGAACAGTGCTTCCTACTAAGTCCCAGTCCTATTGAACTAATACAACAAGTATTGGAACAGTGCTTCCTGCTAAGTCCCAGTTCTATTGAACTAATACAACAAGTATTGGAACAGTGCTTCCTGCTAAGTTCCAGTCCTATTGAACTAATACAACAAGTATTGGAACAGTGCTTCCTGCTAAGTTCCAGTCCTATTGAACTAATACAACAAGTATTGGAACAGTGCTTCCTGCTAAGTTCCAGCCCTATTGAACTAATACAACAAGTATTGGAACAGTGCTTCCTGCTAAGTTCCAGTCCTATTGAACTAATACAACAAGTATTGGAACAGTGCTTCCTGCTAAGTCCCAGTCCTATTGAACTAATACAACAAGTATTGGAACAGTGCTTCCTGCTAAGTTCCAGTCCTGTTGAACTAATACAACAAGTATTGGAACAGTGCTTCCTGCTAAGTCCCAGTCCTATTGAACTAATACAACAAGTATTGGAACAGTGCTTCCTGCTAAGTTCCAGCCCTATTGAACTAATACAACAAGTATTGGAACAGTGCTTCCTACTAAGTCCCAGTCCTATTGAACTAATACAACAAGTATTGGAACAGTGCTTCCTGCTAAGTTCCAGTCCTATTGAACAAATACAACAATTATTGGAACAGTGCTTCCTGCTAAGTTCCAGTCCTATTGAACAAATACAACAAGTATTGGAACAGTGCTTCCTGCTAAGTTCCAGTCCTATTGAACTAATACAACAAGTATTGGAACAGTGCTTCCTGCTAAGTTCCAGTCCTATTGAACAAATACAACACGTATTGGAACAGTGCTTCCTGCTAAGTCCCAGTCCTATTGAACTAATACAACAAGTATTGGAACAGTGCTTCCTGCTAAGTTCCAGTCCTATTGAACTAATACAACAAGTATTGGAACAGTGCTTCCTGCTAAGTTCCAGTCCTATTGAACAAATACAACACGTATTGGAACAGTGCTTCCTACTAAGTCCCAGTCCTATTGAACTAATACAACAAGTATTGGAACAGTGCTTCCTGCTAAGTTCCAGTCCTATTGAACTAATACAACAAGTATTGGAACAGTGCTTCCTGCTAAGTTCCAGTCCTATTGAACTCATACAATACGTATTGGAACAGTACTTCCTGCTAAGTTCCAGTCCTATTGAACTAATACAACAAGTATTGGAACAGTGCTTCCTGCTAAGGTCCAGTCCTATTGAACTAATACAACAAGTATTGGAACAGTGCTTCCTGCTAAGTTCCAGTCCTATTGAACAAATACAACAAGTATTGGAACAGTGCTTCCTGCTAAGTTCCAGTCCTATTGAACTAATACAACAAGTATTGGAACAGTGCTTCCTGCTAAGTTCCAGTCCTATTGAACAAATACAACAAGTATTGGAACAGTGCTTCCTGCTAAGTTCCAGTCCTATTGAACTAATACAAAATACAACAAGTATTGGAATAGTACTTCCTGCTAAGTTCCAGTCCTATTGAACTCATACAATACGTATTGGAACAGTACTTCCTGCTAAGTTCCAGTCCTATTGAACTAATACAACAAGTATTGGAACAGTGCTTCCTGCTAAGGTCCAGTCCTATTGAACTAATACAACAAGTATTGGAACAGTGCTTCCTGCTAAGTTCCAGTCCTATTGAACTCATACAATACGTATTGGAACAGTGCTTCCTGCTAAGTTCCAGTCCTATTGAACTAATACAACAAGTATTGGAACAGTACTTCCTGCTAAGTTCCAGTCCTATTGAACTAATACAACAAGTATTGGAACAGTACTTCCTGCTAAGTTACAGTCCTATTGAACTCATACAATACGTATTGGAACAGTACGTCCTGCTAAGTTCCAGTCCTATTGAACTAATACAACAAGTATTGGAACAGTGCTTCCTGCTAAGGTCCAGTCCTATTGAAATAATACAACAAATATTGGAACAGTGCTTCCCGCTCATTTAATTGAATCAAGTTGATTTTTTCCCCTAGAATACTCCTCTATTATTTTAATATGCATAGCAAGTTTCATTGAGATCGGTTGAGCCAACTCGGAGAAAAAAATTCTTTTGTGAAAAAAAACCAAAATGGCAGGTATCTGGTAAACGAAGCGTTTTTGAGAACATTTATTCTAGATTTTCTCTTTTTTTTTACCTATATGACCATTTCCCGAAGTTTGGCATTGTATTTATGGGATTTTTTTTTATAATGATAAAATAGTTGAATATTATGAATCCAGAAATGTTGTTGTAAATAAAACATTTTATCTTGAAATGTTGTTGCTTGGCAATTTTTACTGCGTTATTTGTTTTTCATAATTTACCATTCTCTTTTTAAAGAAAAACAATACAGCATTTGGTGGTAGCTTAAAAATAACCATACCTTGACTTTTTTTCTAAACTTGACTAAAATGGTCTGGCACTTTTGGATGTACACCTCAAAATACTTGGCACTCAAAGGGTTAAGAAAGAGCTAGTTAATTAATTGATGCAATGACAAATTAAAAAATAAATTGAAGTATTTAATTTTTTGGCTGACAAGTTGAAGATACATAATATTATACAACTGTATCACGTCTAGTCAATTAGAAATATATGGGCCTAGTATTTTTTATTTAATATACAAAACACTCACCTAGATGTAATGTACTTCCGTGCGCGTAAGACAATCTCTATCCGACACTGAGGCGACGAGGTAGCCACGGAGTAACAGACTAACTCCCCGCTGACAATCACGCTGTAGAGAGAAACGCCCCTCCGAGGAGCAGGGCCTCCCACCAAACAGCTGACTGAATCAAGCAGACGTCAATGACGTAATTCAACTACTGTAACATCCACTTCCGGTCGGAGACGACTTCTACGAGCGAACCATCCGTGGACATTGCTGGCTTACTGTCGTGGATCTGCTAGGTAAACTAAAGACTTCGGTCAGATTCCGTTATATGCCCCCCAAATACAATTAGGTTAGGTTAAGTAATGTTATGTTGGGTAGGTAGTTATGTAGGTTTGATTAGGTTAGGTTAGGTTTAGGTTACATGATTACAGCTGTAAAACATAGTTTTTTATTTGGGGGCACGTAAGGAATTGACCAAGACTTCGATTCGACTTGATATCAATAGACAAGTACCATAACAAACTAACATATGAATAAATTAAGCAATGGATACTATTTTCAAAATGTACTAAAATATTCGTGAAAAATAATTGAGAATATAGCCACAAACTAAACGCCCAGACAATTAATGAAACACATTACAGTTAATAGAATTGATAAGTATTTTACGAATTAATGAATACTCTGATGACCAAAAAAGATTAAAAACCGCTTAATGGCACATTTAGAAAAAAAAAAACAATTTTCCCAGTTTCTCAAATTAATCTATCAAACATTTATAAATAATCTATAAAAGCGAAGCTGAAATTCCGGTAAGTAAAAAAGTTATGTACTATTAATCCAGTAGCATTCATTGAAATATAATCATGAACCAATAAGACAGTCGGAAACGACGATAAGGCAAAGAAAAAAACGGAAAAAACTCTCTTACATCCGCTTATGTATAAGTGGATAGTTATAGCCCAGTTTGATATTCAAGAGAAAGTAGGTAGGGAACAAACAACGATGTTTTGTGAGGATAGGTTTAGAACCATCAAACATTAGTTTGAGGGCGGGTAGGGGAACAAACAACGATGCTCATATGAGGATGGGTTTAGGGCAATCAACAACATTAGTTTGAGGGCGGGTAGGAGAACAATGAACGATGCTCATATGAGTATGGGTCGAGGACCAGCAACAACATTCGTGAAAATGAGTAGGAGAACAAACAACGATGCTCATATGAGGATGGGTTGAGGACCATCAACAACATTAGTTTGAGGGTAGGTAGGAGAACAAACATCGATGCTCATATGAGGATGGGTTGAGGACCATCAACAACATTAGTTTGAGGGTGGGTAGGAGAACAAACAACGATGCTCATATGAGGATGGGTTGAGGACCATCAACAACATTAGTTTGAGGGTAGGTAGGAGAACAAACATCGATGCTCATATGAGGATGGGTTGAGGACCATCAACAACATTAGTTTGAGGGTGGGTAGGAGAACAAACAACCATGTTTTGTGAGGATATGTTTAGGACCATTATCAACATTATTTTGAGGACGAGTAGGAGGACAAACAACGATGTTTTGTGAGGATGGGTTTAGGACTATCAACAACATTAGTTTGAGGGCGGGTAGGATAACAAACAACGATGCTCATGTGAGGATGGGCTGAGGACCATCAACAACATTAGTTTGAGGGCTGGTAGGAGAACAAACAACGATGCTCATGTGAGGATTGGCTGAGGACCATCAACAACATTAATTTGAGGGTAGGTAGGACATCAAACAACGATATTTTGTAAGGATGGGCTTAGGACCATCAACAACATTAGTTTGAGGGCAGGTAGGAGAATAATCAACGATGCTAATATGAGAATGGGTCAAGGACCATCAACAACATTCGTATGAGAGTGGGCAGGAGAACAAACAACGATGCTGATATGAGGATGGGTTTAGGACAATCAACAACATTAGTTTGAGGGTGGGTAGAAGAACAAACAACGATGCTCATATGAGGATGGGTTTAGGACAATCAACAACATTAGTTTGAGGGCGGGTAGGAGAACAATGAACGATGCTCATATGAGTATGGGTCGACCCAGCAACAACATTCGTGAAAGTGGGTAGGAGAACAAACAACGATGGTCATATGAGGATGGGTCGAGGACCATCAACAACATTCGTGTGAGAGAGGGTAGGAAGACAAACAACGATGCTCATATGAGGATGGGTTGAGGACCATCAACAACATTCGTGTGAGAGTGGGTAGGAGAACAAACAACGATGCTCATATTAGGATGGGTTGAGGACCATCAGCAACATTCGTGTGAGAGTGGGTAGGAGAACAAACAACGATGCTCATGTGAGGATGGGTCGAGGAGCAGCAACAACATTAATTTGATGGCGGGTAGGAGAACAAAACGATGGTCATATGAGGATGGGGCAAGGACCATTAACAACATTCGTATGAGAGTGGGCAGGAGAACAAACAACGATGCTGATATGAGGATGGGTTTAGGACAATCAACAACATTAGTTTGAGGGTGGGTAGAAGAACAAACAACGATGCTCATATGAGGATGGGTTTAGGACAATCAACAACATTAGTTTGAGGGCGGGTAGGAGAACAATGAACGATGTTCATATGAGTATGGGTCGACCCAGCGACAACATTCGTGAAAGTGGGTAGGAGAACAAACAACGATGGTCATATGAGGATGGGTCGAGGACCATCAACAACATTCGTGTGAGAGAGGGTAGGAAGACAAACAACGATGCTCATATGAGGATGGGTTGAGGACCATCAACAACATTCGTGTGAGAGTGGGTAGGAGAACAAACAACGATGCTCATATTAGGATGGGTTGAGGACCATCAGCAACATTCGTGTGAGAGTGGGTAGGAGAACAAACAACGATGCTCATGTGAGGATGGGTTTAGGACCAGCAACAACTTTAGTTTGAGGGCGGGTAGGAGAACAATCAACGATGCTCATTTGAGGATGGGTCGAGGAGCAGCAACAACATTAATTTGATGGCGGGTAGGAGAACAAAACGATGGTCATATGAGGATGGGGCAAGGACCATTAACAACATTCGTATGAGAGTGGGCAGGAGAACAAACAACGATGCTGATATGAGGATGGGTTTAGGACAATCAACAACATTAGTTTGAGGGTGGGTAGAAGAACAAACAACGATGCTCATATGAGGATGGGTTTAGGACAATCAACAACATTAGTTTGAGGGTGGGTAGAAGAACAAACAACGATGCTCATATGAGGATGGGTTTAGGACAATCAACAACATTAGTTTGAGGGCGGATAGGAGAACAATGAACGATGCTCATATGAGTATGGGTCGACCCAGCAACAACATTCGTGAAAGTGGGTAGGAGAACAAACAACGCTGGTCATATGAGGATGGGGGTCGAGGACCATCAACAACATTCGTGTGAGAGAGGGTAGGAAGACAAACAACGATGCTCATATGAGGATGGGTTGAGGACTATCAACAACATTCGTGTGAGAGTGGGTAGGAGAACAAACAACGATGCTCATATTAGGATGGGTTGAGGACCATCAACAACATTCGTGTGAGAGTGGGTAGGAGAACAAACAACGATGCTCATGTGAGGATGGGTTTAGGACCAGCAACAACTTTAGTTTGAGGGCGGGTAGGAGAACAATCAACGATGCTCATTTGAGGATGGGTCGAGGAGCAGCAACAACATTAATTTGAGGGCGGGTAGGAGAACAAAACGATGGTCATATGAGAATGGGGCGAGGACCATTAACAACATTTGTGTGAGAGTGGGTAGGAGAACAAACATCGATGCTCATATGAGGATGTTTTTAGGACCATCAACAACATTCGTGTGAGAGTGGGTAGAAGAACAAACAACGATGCTCATATGAGGTTGGGTCGAGGACCATCAACAACATTCGTATGAGAGTGGGCAGAAAAACAAACAACGATGCTTATATGAGGATTAGTTTAGGACCATCAACAATATTAGTTTGAGGGTGGGTAGGAGAACAAACATCGATGCTCATGTGAGGATGGGTTGAAGACCATAAATATCATCCGTTTGAGGGTGGGTAGTTGAACAAACAACCATATGTTGTTGTGTTTGGGACCTGGTGGAGTGGTTAGGAGAACACACGATGTTAATGTGTAAGTGAGTTGAGTTACGTCACTTTTAAAGATTCGTGCATGGTGTGCCGACAATGTTATCAGATTGATCAAAATAGACAAATAATAAAGCATTATGTTTTATGGGTATTTACATTGAATAGAAACCTTGTCTTTATTTGGCTAGTGAATATTTTTGTCACATTAGATAACCTAAACTACTAATAAACGGTCAGGGTCGTTTTCTCGGTGGAAACCTCTGGAAAATTATGAACATAAAGGAAAAAAAAGGAATGTATGTCTTAATATAGAAATGTGAGTACTACAATTTTGTGTGATTCCGGCCTATCTAAGGAAAGGGTTCAATATGACCAATATTATAGGTTCAGTTTTTTAGGGAATGTTTGCTTAGGTTAGGTTATGATAGGTTTGTTTTGTAAGATTGGCTTAGGTTTTGTTGTATTAGCTTTTGTTATCCTTGTCATATTCATGATCAAGATGAATTTCTCAGCAATTGAAGTGCCCACAACGCTTAATAAAGCCTTTATTTTTCCATTTGATGTTGTTGGGCAAAAAGATAATATTATTTTCTCTTTATTAGGGTACGAAAACGACACTCTTTTGTCAAAAAGGACAAAAAGTTACATAATCAATTCTTGGTACACAAGAGCAATTTATTTTAGAATCAGAAAGACTTATGATTGATCATCTATGTGTTAGTACTGTACAATCTCTCGACACCTGTGAGCGCACCACAACATTGACAATGTAGTACAACCTCTCAACACTGACCACAAGTCCCACAACATTGACAGTTGTCGACCACAAGTCAAAGTTCCCCGCATTATAGCACAATCTCTCGACACCTGTAAGCGCACCATAACATCGACATGTATAGGCCACAAGTCAAAGTCACCCGCTGTATTGCACAAACTCTCAACACCTCTGAACGCACCACAACGATGACAAGTGCAGATCACAAGTCAAAGTCACCCGCTGTATTGTACAACTCTCAACACCTGTGAGCGCACCACAACATCGACATGTGTAAACCAAAAGTCAAAGTAACCCACGGTATAGCACAACCTCTCGACACTTGTAAGCGCACTACAAAATTGACATGTGTAGACCACAAGTCAAAGTCACCCGCTTTATTGTACAGTCACTCGACACCTCTGAATGCACCACAACATTGACAGGTGCAGACCACAATTCAAAGTCACCCGCTGTATATCACAACCTCCCAACACCTGTGAGAGGACCACAACGACAGGTGCAGACTGCAGACCACAAGTCAATGTCAAAGTCACCCGCTGTATAGTACAACCTCTCAACACCTGGGAGCACACCACAACATTGAAAGGTGCAGACTGCAGACCACAAGTCAATGTCAAAGTCACACGCAGTATAATACAACCTCTCAACACCTGGGAGCGCACCACAATATTGACAGGTGCAGACTGCAGACCACAAGTCTATGTCAGTCACACGCAGTATAGTACAACCTCTCAACACCTGGGAGCGCACCACAACATTGACAGGTGCAGACTGCAGACCACAAGTCAATGTCAAAGTCACCGACTGTATAGTACAACCTGTCAACACCTGGGAGCGCACCACAACATTGACAGGTGCAGACTGCAGACCACAAGTCAATGTCAAAGTCACCCACTGTATAGTACAACCTGTCAACACCTGTGAGCGCACCACAACATTGACATGTGCAGACTGAAGACCACAAGTCAATGTCAAAGTCATCCGCTGTATAGTACAACCTCTCAACACCTGGGAGCGCACCACATCTATGACAGGTGCAGACTGCAGACCACAAGTTAATGTCAAAGTCACCCGCAGTATAATACAACTCTCAGCACCTGGGAGCGCACAACAACATTGACAGGTGCAGACCACAAGTCAATGTCAAAGTCACCCGCTGTATAGCACAACCTCCCAACACCTGTGAGAGAACCACAATGTCAGGTGCAGACTGAAGACCACAAGTCAATGTCAAAGTCACCCACTGTATAGTACAACCTGTCAACACCTGTGAGCGCACCACAACATTGACATGTGCAGACTGCAGACCACCAGTCAATGTCAAAGTCATCCGCTGTATAGTACAACCTCTCAACACCTGGGAGCGCACCACATCTATGACAGGTGCAGACTGCAGACCACCAGTCAATGTCAAAGTCATCCGCTGTATAGTACAACCTCTCAACACCTGGGAGCGCACCACATCTATGACAGGTGCAGACTGCAGACCACAAGTTAATGTCAAAGTCACCCGCAGTATAATACAACTCTCAGCACCTGGGAGCGCACAACAACATTGACAGGTGCAGACTGCAGACCACAAGTCAATGTCAAAGTCACCCGCTGTATAGCACAACCTCCCAACACCTGTGAGAGGACCACAATGACAGGTGCAGACTGCAGACCACAAGTCAATGTCAAAGTCACCCGCTGTATAGTACAACCTATCAACACCTGGGAGCACACCACAACATTGAAAGGTGCAGACTGCAGACCACAAGTCAATGTCAAAGTCACACGCAGTATATAACAACCTCTCAACACCTGGGAGCACACCACAACATTGACAGGTGCAGACTGCAGACCACAAGTCAATGTCAAAGTCACCCACAGTATATTACAACCTCTCAACACCTGGGAGTGCATCACAACATTGACAGGTGCAGACTGCAGACCACAAGTCAATGTCAAAGTCACCCGCAGTATAGTACAACCTCTCAACACCTGGGAGCGCACCACAACATTGACAGGTGCGGACTGCAGACCACAAGTCAATGTCAAAGTCACCCGCAGTATATTACAACCTCTCAACACCTGGGAGCGCACCACAACATTGACAGTTGCAGACTGCAGACCACAAGTCAATGTCAAAGTCACCCGCAGTATAGTACAACCTCTCAACACCTGGGAGCACACCACAACATTGACAGGTGCAGACTGCAGACCACAAGTCAATGTCAAAGTCACCCACTGTATAGTACAACCTGTCAACACCTGGGAGCGCACCACAACATTGACAGGTGCAGAATGCAGACCACAAGTCAATGTCAAAGTCATCTGCTGTATAGTACAACCTCTCAACACTTGGGAGTGCACCACAATATTGACAGGTGCAGACTGCAGACCACAAGTCAATGTCAGTCACCCGCAGTATAGTACAACCTCTCAACACCTGGGAGCGCACCACAACATGGACAGGTGCAGACTGCAGACCACAAGTCAATGTCAAAGTCACCCCCAGTATATTACAACCTCTCAACACCTGGGAGCGCACCACAACATTGACAGGTGCAGACTGCAGACCACAAGTCAATGTCAAAGTCACCCGCAGTATAGTACAACCTCTCAACACCTGGGAGCGCACCACAACATTGACAGGTGCAGACTGCAGACCACAACTCAATGACAAAGTCACCCGCAGTATAGTACAACCTCTCAACACCTGGGAGCGCACCACAACATTGACAGGTGCAGACTGCAGACCACAAGTCAATGTCAAAGTCACCCGCAGTATAGTACAACCTCTCAACACCTGGGAGCGCACCACAACATTGACAGGTGCAGACTGCAGACCACAAGTCAATGTCAAAGTCACCTGTGGAATCGGTCAAGGCCCTTGAAACCGTCTACGGTAGAGCGGGAGATTGGAACTGGTTGTCTCTCAACACTTTCTACCCAAGTGTTTTTCCACTTCCTGGTGTTTAACTTCACTATCTCTGAAGTCATCGACAGCACGCCATTTAGAATACGTTTATTGACCTCGGTAACTATGTTTTTTCTTTCTTTTTAGGCCTAGCTAAAGTATCGCCAAAAATAATACTAACATTTATTTTGATCTATCGCGAGAAAGCTCTTGTTATATTTGTCTGTTTTAGTCATAGATCTTACACCATACAGCTATTGTAATGATAATATTAGAGAGCTTTGTCTTTTTATTAATAATCCAACATTTTAAAATATACCATGCACTCTATAAAAAAAAATATTCAAGAAAATATATTAACTATTATTTTATTGTTTTCCATTAATTTTATCTCGCTAAGTGTCTACTATCAACAAACGAACTTAGCGTAGCAGTTCTTATTACACGTACTGTGGTATTGGTGTAAAACGTTTTATAGTTCTTGTTAATAGTTCCGATATATTCTGTATGTAAAACATCTGTACTTTATTTGTTGTTCTCAAATAGTTTTATGGTTTTACATTAATTGGTATGGTTAATTTATGTTGGCGCATGGAATTAATTGGATAATCACAAATAACATTGATTTTGTCGGTGGAAACCTCTGGAAAATTATGAAAATAAAGGAAAAAAAAAAGGAATGTATGTCTTAATATAGAAATGTGAGTACTACAATTTTGTGTGATTCCGGCCTATCTAAGGAAAGGGTTCAATATGACCAATATTATAGGTTCAGTTTTTTAGGGAATGTTTGCTTAGGTTAGGTTATGATAGGTTTGTTTTGTAAGATTGGCTTAGGTTTTGTTGTATTAGCTTTTGTTATCCTTGTCATATTCATGATCAAGATGAATTTCTCAGCAATTGAAGTGCCCACAACGCTTAATAAAGCCTTTATTTTTCCATTTGATGTTGTTGGGCAAAAAGATAATATTATTTTCTCTTTATTAGGGTACGAAAACGACACTCTTTTGTCAAAAAGGACAAAAAGTTACATAATCAATTCTTGGTACACAAGAGCAATTTATTTTAGAATCAGAAAGACTTATGATTGATCATCTATGTGTTAGTACTGTACAATCTCTCGACACCTGTGAGCGCACCACAACATTGACAATGTAGTACAACCTCTCAACACTGACCACAAGTCCCACAACATTGACAGTTGTCGACCACAAGTCAAAGTTTCCCGCATTATAGCACAATCTCTCGACACCTGTAAGCGCACCATAACATCGACATGTATAGGCCACAAGTCAAAGTCACCCGCTGTATTGCACAAACTCTCAACACCTCTGAACGCACCACAACGATGACAAGTGCAGATCTCAAGTCAAAGTCACCCGCTTTATTGTACAACTCTCAACACCTGTGAGCGCACCACAACATCGACATGTGTAAACCAAAAGTCAAAGTAACCCACGGTATAGCACAACCTCTCGACACCTGTAAGCGCACTACAAAATTGACATGTGTAGACCACAAGTCAAAGTCACCCGCTTTATTGTACAGTCACTCGACACCTCTGAATGCACCACAACATTGACAGGTGCAGACCACAATTCAAAGTCACCCGCTGTATATAACAACCTCCCAACACCTGTGAGAGGACCACAACGACAGGTGCAGACTGCAGACCACAAGTCAATGTCAAAGTCACCCGCTGTATATAACAACCTCCCAACACCTGTGAGAGGACCACAACGACAGGTGCAGACTGCAGACCACAAGTCAATGTCAAAGTCACCCACTGTATAGTACAACCTGTCAACACCTGTGAGCGCACCACAACATTGACATGTGCAGACTGCAGACCACAAGTCAATGTCAAAGTCACCCGCAGTATAATACAACTCTCAGCACCTGGGAGCGCACCACAACATTGACAGGTGTAGACTGCAGACCACAAGTCAATGTCAAAGTCACCCGCTGTATAGCACAACCTCCCAACACCTGTGAGAGGACCACAACGACAGGTGCAGACTGCAGACCACAAGTCAATGTCAAAGTCACCCGCTGTATAATACAACCTCTCAACACCTGGGAGCACACCACAACATTGAAAGGTGCAGACTGCAGACCACAAGTCAATGTCAAAGTCACACGCAGTATAATACAACCTCTCAACACCTGGGAGCACACCACAACATTGAAAGGTGCAGACTGCAGACCACAAGTCAATGTCAAAGTCACCCACAGTATATTACAACCTCTCAACACCTGGGAGTGCACCACAACATTGACAGGTGCAGACTGCAGACCACAAGTCAATGTCAAAGTCACCCGCAGTATAGTACAACCTCTCAACACCTGGGAGCGCACCACAACATTGACAGGTGCGGACTGCAGACCACAAGTCAATGTCAAAGTCACCCGCAGTATATTACAACCTCTCAACACCTGGGAGCGCACCACAACAATGACAGTTGCAGACTGCAGACCACAAGTCAATGTCAGTCACCCGCAGTATAGTACAACCTCTCAACACCTGGGAGCGCACCACAACATGGACAGGTGCAGACTGCAGACCACAAGTCAATGTCAATGTCACCCCCAGTATATTACAACCTCTCAACACCTGGGAGCGCACCACAACATTGACAGGTGCAGACTGCAGACCACAAGTCAATGTCAAAGTCACCCACTGTATAGTACAACCTCTCAACACCTGGGAGCGCACCACAACATTGACAGGTGCGGACTGCAGACCACAAGTCAATGTCAAAGTCACCCGCAGTATATTACAACCTCTCAACACCTGGGAGCGCACCACAACAATGACAGTTGCAGACTGCAGACCACAAGTCAATGTCAAAGTCACCCGCAGTATAGTACAACCTCTCAACACCTGGGAGCACACCACAACATTGACAGGTGCAGACTGCAGACCACAAGTCAATGTCAAAGTCACCCACTGTATAGTACAACCTGTCAACACCTGGGAGCGCACCACAACAATGACAGGTGCAGAATGCAGACCACAAGTCAATGTCAAAGTCATCTGCTGTATAGTACAACCTCTCAACACTTGGGAGCGCACCACAATATTGACAGGTGCAGACTGCAGACCACAAGTCAATGTCAGTCACCCGCAGTATAGTACAACCTCTCAACACCTGGGAGCGCACCACAACAATGACAGGTGCGGACTGCAGACCACAAGTCAATGTCAAAGTCACCCGCAGTATATTACAACCTCTCAACACCTGGGAGCGCACCACAACAATGACAGTTGCAGACTGCAGACCACAAGTCAATGTCAAAGTCACCCGCAGTATATTACAACCTCTCAACACCTGGGAGCGCACCACAACAATGACAGTTGCAGACTGCAGACCACAAGTCAATGTCAAAGTCACCCGCAGTATAGTACAACCTCTCAACACCTGGGAGCACACCACAACATGGACAGGTGCAGACTGCAGACCACAAGTCAATGTCAAAGTCACCCGCAGTATAGTACAACCTCTCAACACCTGGGAGCGCACCACAACATTGACAGGTGCAGACTGCAGACCACAAGTCAATGTCAAAGTCACCTGTGGAATCGGTCAAGGCCCTTGAAACCGTCTACGGTAGAGCGGGAGATTGGAACTGGTTGTCTCTCAACACTTTCTACCCAAGTGTTTTTCCACTTCCTGGTGTTTAACTTCACTATCTCTGAAGTCATCGACAGCACGCCATTTAGAATACGTTTATTGACCTCGGTAACTATGTTTTTTTCTTTCTTTTTAGGCCTAGCTAAAGTATCGCCAAAAATAATACTAACATTTATTTTGATCTATCGCGAGAAAGCTCTTGTTATATTTGTCTGTTTTAGTCATAGATCTTACACCATACAGCTATTGTAATGATAATATTAGAGAGCTTTGTCTTTTTATTAATAATCCAACATTTTAAAATATACCATGCACTCTATAAAAAAAATATTCAAGAAAATATATTAACTATTATTTTATTGTTTTCCATTAATTTTATCTCGCTAAGTGTCTACTATCAACAAACGAACTTAGCGTAGCAGTTCTTATTACACGTACTGTGGTATTGGTGTAAAACGTTTTATAGTTCTTGTTAATAGTTCCGATATATTCTGTATGTAAAACATCTGTACTTTATTTGTTGTTCTCAAATAGTTTTATGGTTTTACATTAATTGGTATGGTTAATTTATGTTGGCGCATGGAATTAATTGGGTAATCACAAATAACATTGATTTACAAATGAGAGCATATTTCTTACAGAAAGTGTAAATTTTTTTGCTCTAACAGTGAAATTATTTCCATGGGACAACTCCATAAACTAACAATCATTCAACTAATTAATTGGGCTCCTTGAGAAAGAAAATAAAACAAAAACCAAGGGGAAATGCTATTTAATAAAATAACAATAATTATTACAGAATTAATTAAACAGATTTTATTTCAACAATCAATTGAAACTTCTGTCGTAGGAGGCGCATGAAGTAGGGGAGTGCCAGCGGGGACTGTGTGAGTATAAGGCCACCTTATACCTTGAAGGTGGCTGCACAAGAAACCCGAAAATGGCGGGCAACAGGTTTTTCGGTTGGGCCAACAGGCTAAGTAATCCGGTAGCGGAAAACAGAAAAGTTTTTAGAACTCTAACTGAGCGTTGGATGAAGGTAAAGGACGACCAGGAAAAGCTCCAAGGATACAATTATTAAATGACGATCCATTGAAGGTAGTAGACAAATTTACATAGTAAAAATAACAAATAACAAACTATGGTAAATTAAAAAAAATATCAATAGTACTAGAGAAAGAAGGAAAACGATTTTCAAAGGACAAAACATTTAATATGTCATAAGAATGTAAGAATATAAAAAGGCCGAAAAAGATGAAATTATTGATATTAAAGTGATATTCATACAGATTGTCACTTATGGTGCGGAAACGCGATCTTGAATGAAAGAACATGGGGAATAATACAAGTAGGAAAGATTATTAATGTAAGAACTACTCCTGGAGAGAGATGTACTGAGTGAGGACTGTGGATATTGGAAAGGGGGAAGGAAGTGGTCTTTAGTAATAATTATTCTTAAACCGGTTGAGTCAGTTTCAACATGTGAAGAGAATTAGGTCTCAAACGACTAAATTGAAAACAAAAAGATAATTTTAATTAAATTAAACAATTTTTAACAAATTTTAAATTTAAAATATACCATTACAAAGAGGTTAATTTACTAATTAACTTACCAAATCGTTGCTGAAATAGGAGTTATCACATCATATACCACGTAATTACTTTTATCAAAATCATCACTTTAATAATAATCTCACGTCTCGTTAGTAATACATATTTCTAATCTAAAACCGGCTAAATCCTATCATATTTTTGTGGTTTCATCGAATAAACAATAAAATAAAAAATAACTTTCGACCAATCGGCGTTAATTCAATATCAGCGTCTGTAAAGCAGCACTATTTATTATTTAACATATTTTATGTTTGTTGTTACTTAAGTACTTACTGTATATGATACAATGTAAGTAAAATGTTGAGTTTTAGAGAGTACGTATTACTTCGAACTCCACCTTTTCGATATTTTTAAAATTTAATTTCATGTGTCAATTTAACGATACGCCAAACTGTAGGGATTGCCTCGGCGCGTGATGGTTGGCTGTGTAAGACAAACTAAAATACAGTTATTTGTTTTTTTATTGATTTAACCAAGCTAATAAGTATTAGTAGAGATCATAATAGGCCTGTTGTTTCTATAATCTTTGGTAATAGACAATTTATATGCAGAAATGTAATGTTACAAGATTGGAGCAGTCTCAAAATTTTCCACGACCCAAAATTTCCATCTCTCACAATTTCCGTGCCGGACCACTCCCATTATTGCAGCTCGACTGCGCTTTCCTTAAGAAAGGTACAGTAGAACTCCAATTATCAAAATCAATTGGGACCGGACCCTATTCGGATAGTGAAATATTCGTATAATCAAGTTGTTATCTAAAATCAGTCCATTTTGTTTTATTACTGCATGTATGTTAAATGCATATATGTTGAAATGTTATATAAAATAATATTTTTAATGAGAAAGGGTATTTATTACATAATAATTTGCAGTTTAATTACACACTAGTGTAATATAGTGTGTACATATCATCCTGTAAATGATTGTTATCGCTTGTCAAACATCTTAGTTAAAAATGCTCTGTATGTTTGACTGTCTTGTTCGTTTTTGGGCAACCAGGTCGTGCAACCGCTTTACTGAGGTAAGGAATATAGCTGAGTAGACAATACATTATCCCAATCGCATTATGCTTGACTATCTTCCGTTTTTAGGCAGCCAGGTCGAGCATCCGCTTGAATTAGGTAAGGAATATAGCTGAGTAGACAATACATTATCCCTATCGCATTATGCTTGACTATCTTCCGTTTTTAGGCAGCCAGGTCGTATATCCGCTTGACTGATGTAAGCAATATAGCTGAGTAGAGAACATTATCCATATCGCATTATGTTTCCTAGCAGAATTTGGATTTATTAGTTTAAGACGGTGGTACAGTGTACAACATTTATTGCGGCATATTATGTTTTATTTATTGTGATACATGTATGTATGATATATGAAGGGCCTGCAGCAAGAAGGAGGCAGCTCCATTTAAGTAAATTATTGGTAAATTACAAAAAACCTAATGTGCTGCAAGATTTATATATATTTATTTGTAAGTTTTTATCATTGAATAGTATAGGCAAGGGACTAACACTCTGTGTGTTTTTAGCTCGAACTAAGTTATTTTGACTGAGATGTTTTATATATATATATATATATATATTTGGAGCTGACTCTTTTTTGCACCAACCTAAAAAAATTAATTTTAGCCACGGGTTTTATATAAAAATAAAACAATAAAAACTTGAGTTATGTTTTAATTACACATCAAATTCAATCATGTACATAAAAAACTGTAAGACTTGATGTATTTTTTTTTTTTTTTTTGAAAGTTAATTTGAGTTCTTTAAGGTATCAAAAACTCTCTCCTAATCAATGTCTTCGTCTTGGGCATCAGTTTCCTCGTCTTGATCTTCAGCTGGTGTTTCTTCAACTGCAAGTAACAGGTTGTAAAATCACATATCACTGTTGGGAACATATTTATCCACTAATTTTTCACATCGTTATAATTTGCTCTTTTCAAAGGCAAGCTGCTCCCATAAGCTTTGTTAACTAGACAGTAATGTGGAAGGTAACCTGGTAACTTACTGATCTTGAATTTTGATGCAATACCGTCCATAAAGTCCATGCTTTTCGTGACCCAAACCTCATCGCTGAGGTCCTTAGCGTACTCAAAAACTTTGTACTTTGTTACAAGAAACTTGTCCTTCTTTTCATCAAGTACAGTTTTCTTAAAAAAAGGGTTTAAAGAGCTGTTAAAATCAAAAATCATTTCTTGGTTTACATCAACTGTGTGGTACTTTTTAGAAGAGTTTCTGATGTGAGTGTGGTACTCATTTGGAACAAACACACGCTCAATCATTTTTAATTTTTTTCAATGACCCCAAAACATCTGTCGCAAGTTAGAAAGCTGTGGCCAGGTACCGGGTAGTGATGAGTCACTTTTTCTGGTCTACCACTTTTTACAAGTAAAAACAAGTACTGTACCAACGTGTAGTTTTTGTTTTGAGAACAACAGTTATCTGAAAAAAGTACAACTTCTTTCGTCGCTTCGTCCAAAATGTTGTTGATGTAGTGATCCAGAAAGATAACGGTTTCATTTGGCTTTTTCCCACCAGTGGTTTCGTCAAACAAATAGCAATGTGCTTCCTTTTTTTTGTCAGAATGGACGCAAAAGTTATACAGCCAGAGCTGACGGCTGTAGAATGCATCTCCAGACTGAACTTTAGGCAAAGGAAAATTTTGTTGATAATCAAATGACAATACCTCAACCCGGGGGTTTTCTGTTGCGATTACTGATGTTTCTCTAAGTTTTTGATAAAAAACATCAGCTTTCAACAGATGAAGTTGCTTTTGTACTTTTAAATTCTGTACTTCTTCAGGAGGCAAACTTTTATTGTTAATCTTGTTTTCTAGCGAATCACACGTAATACAAGTATCACTACGTGGGCTTCCAAAGGTATAATCAAAGTTAGCCTTAAGGTAACGAAAGTAAAAGTCTCGTGAAACTTTAGGCTTATACCCTGCCTTGTCTCCTGACATTAACTTAGAAAACATTTCAGGTTCGTACTGTTGCAAGTACAATCTGTGCATTAACTGAATATTAAGTTTAGGTGATTAGTAATAACGCTTACTGTCACGTATGCTATAGTGTGAAACTCTTCTCGGGAAACTCCGAATGTGGGTATCAATGAGGTTTACTGTAAAATCGGAAATACGGTTAGGCCTGTTGTTATGTTTGCCTTTGCCATCACTTTTTACTGTAATTACATCATTACTTTTTATTTGAGATGTTATGTTTTCTAGACGTTTTCGTGAGACTCCATGTATGGAGGCAAAAGCTTGCTTACACACTTTACGATCAAATGTTCCTATTCTAATGCTGTAAATATTTGAACACGTTCTTGCAACACCTGTAGGCCCACCCACTTTAGGCCTTCGACGAACAACTTCTTTACATGCTATCTGCCCTGCTAAATAAATATCTTGCTATGTTTTTCTCCTATTGAATTAAACTTCTTCAGAACGGTATTTCTCAAGTTCGGTGTAACGTTTCAAAGCATTTGTACTTACATTTGCAGTTCTTTCCAGTTACCCGTGACTGAACAACATTGCCTGCACTATTAACGTAGGCTTTACCCTCAGAACGTTTCTTTTTCGCTTTGTTACGTTTCCAGTTGTTTTCATTCTTCAATTTTCTCTTCTTCACAACAACATTATTCCCTTCTGAATCACTATCACTAACACCACTGGGTTCGTAATAGCATTGATTTTACTATACATAGAAGATAGTTCCATTCAATGTTAAATATTGAGGCACGGAAAATGGGAGCGACCGTGCTGCAACCTGTCGGAAATTGCCTCCAGTTTCGACTGTTCGGTTGCACAGCCTGTGAGCAGTAAAGGAACTAATCACTCCCTCTCATTTCCCCATTCTCTCTCTCTTTCTCTCGGGACGCTCGAGAGGGGGGAAGTACTTGTATACTGTCCCCCCTCCATCTGTCTACTGTCAGTGTGGCCGATTGGCCTTGATAGTGGGTCAAAGTGGGATATTGTTCCGTGCTGTGGTTTGTTTATCTTACACGGAAAGGAATCGCGATCTTTTATTTAGGCCTTAGGGCTTTGTGTATATGAAAAATGTTAGGGGTCATATTTTTGTTATTTTGTCAATGTAAATAACAGTGTGTTAAAGATGTTTAGTTAAAACATTACGCATTATCTAAAATTTGAAGTGCATTTGATAACAGGTAAGAGCACAGCCTACATATTTAATTACATATGTTAGATTGTATAAAAACTTGGCAGAATAGATCACGAACAGTTTTAAGTTTTATTGTTATAGTAGGGCTGCAGTTTGCGTTTGTATAACGACTTAGGCCTATGTAAAAAAATTAATCAATAAATATAATTCATTACTGTAATTCCATTCATATACGTATCGGATATGCATAGGAATACCCAATATATTATGTTAAAGAGATGCTGGCGCCTGCTGACGACTAAAAATGTCATATACAGTATTCATAAACTGTTTTCTGTTCGTTTATTATTTATTAAACAGCTTTAATATTACACTGATACCACTAGATTCGCGTCTGGCTCTAGCCGCCGAATAGATAAGACGCGTTGTCTCGTAGCTCAGCAATTATAGGCTCTTGCACGACAATTCTTGTTGCCATGTGTATAGTTTGGTACATTTTTTCTGCGAATTTATGCTAATAAATTTGTTACTTTAACAATGTCATCTAACTGTGGTGTGAGTGGTAAACTGTGTTCGGAGGGAGATGTTCTGAATTGTGCCGGAACATGTGGGAAAGCTTTTCACACGAAATGCGTCAAGGACGACGTGGAGGGTAAGAATCATGCGTAGATCATATTTTTGTAAGATATAGATAAATAGATAGTTTTAAAAGTCCTGTTTTTGATCTTGGCATCACTGATCATTGTATAGTTGGTCTTTATTGTAAAAGTAATAAATTTAAAATACTTGATAAGTTTACTTACAACGATTCTGCCAGTAACTTAGTTAAAAGAGATATTATTGATTATAATATATTAAATGTTTATTTGCACCAAGATAATTGGGACGATGTTTACTCAGAAAATGATGTAAATACTGCGTATTGTAAGTTTATTGATATTTTAAGTAATTATATATTTAGAAGTAGCAAGAAAAATGGTGGTAGTTCTAAATTGTTAAGTCCCTGGATAACACCAAACATTTTGCATAAATTTAAGAGACGTAAAAAATATATATAAAATTTCTAAGACCATATGACAGTTTTTCAGAATTATTTTGCAAAATATACTATTAAATTAAAAAATGTGATCAATAAAAAAAATGTATTATTCAACATTATTAGAGAACTGTAAAGGTGATGTATCTGCGCAGTGGAAGGTAATAAATAACTTAACAAGTGGTTCGTCAAAGAAAATAGTTCAGCTAATTGAATTGCCAAACGGTGTATGCGTGAGCCTTCAGTCATTGCTGATAAGATAAACAATCACCTTATCGCAATCAAGTCTAGCCGTCCAGATGTTGTACATTCCAATACCCTTCCACCTCTACGTCCTTACTATCAACATTCTTTCTTTATAACTCAACCAGATGTAGATGAAATTAAGAGTATTGTTAAATTAATAAACATTTCTATTATTATTTCAACTCAACACTAGTATTATGTTTTGAACAATTGATTTTGTACATAACATGTACATGTGGGACAAAATTAATATATACTGTACATCTCAAATATAACCTTTCATTACCAACATATTTTCACTTTGACTAGAGAAGTGATTGAAAGGTGTGGGTCGAACCTATAAAGCAAATGCATGATTTTGTTATAGGTTATTATGGAGTCTATTACGGAACGTAAAACTGGTTGTCGTAAGACATGCTCTATGACTGGCTGTGATGTCAACCAAGCACGGTTCCCTGGACTACACTTTTTTAAATTCCCCGTCCCTAGACCAGCTGTTTGTGAACAGTGGATTGTGAATTGTGCCAATGAAGCACTCGATTCACTCCCTCAAACAGCCCTTAGGGCTAAAGTGGTATGTGAAAAACACTTTACGAAAGACAGTTTCACTAGTACATTGAAGACAAGGCTGAAATTAAATGCCATCCCAACGCGTCTACCATACCCTTCTTCACCAGTAACCCCTGTATCAACACCTGCTCATTCTGTTGAAACATCGTCAACTTCCCCCATTGCTAAGACACCAACCAAAACAAAGCGGTCTCTTTTTAAAAGCCCGATTCAAGACATTAGTACTCCAATATACAAAAAGTATAAAAGTTTAAAAGGTCGAAAATCAACACCTTATAAAAATAGGTCACCTGGAAGACAGAAGCTTTTGAAAAGGCTGAGAAATGCTTTGCAATCAAAAAAAAAGTTTCAGCAGGCACTTAAAAGAACTGAAAAAAAATCGCCAAACAGACCTACCGATTTGTTGTTAAGGACAATACAGTCCCGTTTGCCTGAAAAAGTGGCTTTGTTTGTTTCAATGCAGTTAAAGCATTCGGAAAAAAAAGTTCCATGGACAGAGGAAGAAAAGAAGCAAGCCCTAGCAATGAGGTACGCATACATTCAATAAAAAAAAATATATTGTTGGACCTTTAAAAGTTATACCTCATTTTAAAGGTCATTGTTTTTACAGTACAAAAGTGCAAACCTGAGGTCAAAAAGATGACCCATTCACAAAATACTGTACAGCGATTCAAAGAATTTAATGTCATATTACTAATTCTTATCAGTTATACGGCTATTTATTTAACAGTTTCAGGTCCCTGTTGCTTTTCTCATATTCAGTTAGATAAATTATAGCTCTACGCAGCAATAGATCTTGCCTTAGTCTTCAGCAGTGTTAGTTATATAACATTACATTCTTTGAGAGGCTATATTTTCTGACTGAGTCATCCTTTTGATCTCAGGTTTGCACTCTTGTGTTTTACAAACAAAGACCTTTAAAATGAGGTATAGCTCGAGATAGGCTTACATTTAACATTTTTAAGACTTCCTTCATGTGCCATCCCCCTGGATATGCAAAAACAAGTAAAATATGTCCATGTGTTTAGTATAGCGACATGAACATAACTACAACGTTTCATTACCTTTCTTTTAATAGTTTTAAAATTAATAAATACATTCCAGACTTTATCCCAACCCTGACAAAAATTTTTTGAGTGGCTAAATTTTACAATAAAATGAAATTTATATTTTTATTGGTTTTTGTATGTTTCACCTTTGTTTCTCTACAACATAATTAATATGTATAACGTTACCAAGCACTTATAATTTTAATAATCCTATTATTGACCTTGGTAGTTTTTATTCCAAACAATGACAAACAGTATAAGAGTTATTCAGACATTTACTTGTTACAGTTAAATGTGCACAGACTATATTATAATTAGTTTGAATAAATCTTAATTTAGAAATTTATTTATTTTTAAACTTAGTTCATTGCTTAGGTACAAGTCTCCGGCCCTTTATGATCAGATGAGGAGTGATGGGTTTTCTCTGCCAAGTCCTACAACAATAGCTCGCTGGTTGCAGGTAAGCTTAAAAGCGATGAAGTCAATCAATAAATATTTTCCATGGCACTTAAATAATGTTAAATTAAAGTTTTTCTTGTATTAACTTTTGCATTTTTTTACACGTAACATGTCTATGTTTTTTTAATTATTGCTACTTGATATCAATTTTATTGTTAGGTTGTGGACTTAAGACCTGGAATGTGCAATGAAATCTTCCAATTGCTCAAATCGAAAGTGGAACATATGTCCTCATGGGAGAAGAATACAGTCATCATGTTTGATGAAATGTGTATTAAGTCAAGCCTTGAATATGACTCCAAAAGGGATTTAGTGGAAGGTAACTCAAATTAACTATCATTCTATGATATTCATTATGTTCTCATATTTAAGTCATATATGAAACAGCCTTTAAATTATCTACTCTACACACGCACGTACACGCGCACAGACAGTTAATTTGAAGACACCAAAAACACCAACGAACTGGACACCACCCACCCCCTTAACTTCAATAATAATTTATCAACAAGTTAGAGCATTGATTTAATATACAGATATATTGTCTGTATAGTAAAATCAATGGCTATAGTTGTAATTTGTAAAAAGTATTATTTTATTGTTTTAAACTATATTAACAGAATAAAGGAAATAAACTGTGTTTATTAACAACGCTAATTGAATTGATGTTTAGGTCTGTTGGATCTGGGAGAAATGGGAAGAAAACCACAGCCTGGATCTCACATTCTTCTGTTCATGGCACGCGGGCTCTTTAATAAATGGAAGATGCCCATAACATACTTTGTCACGAACAGCAATGTCCAGGCCAATTCAGTTTGCTTGCTGATTAAGCAAAACCTTACAACACTAACAGACATAGGGTTGAAAGTTAGGGCAGTTGTATGTGACCAAAGTTCTGTCAACCGGAAGGCCTTACATCTCCTTGGCATCACAAAATCCAAGCCCTATTTTACCACCGAGGGACAGAACATTTACTTCATCTACGATTTCCCACACATTATCAAATGTATTAGAAATAATTTTATGAAAGGAGTAATTCAATTTCAAACTTCTGAAGAAAAAGCCAATAATGACAAAACAACTACCGGGTCAGCGGATTGGCGACATGTTGTTTTATTATACAATACTGACATTTCATCGGAAACTGCCAGATCAACACGACTAACAGAAAGACATTTACATCCAAATTCGTTTCAAAAAATGTCTGTAAAACTTGCCACTCAAGTCTTCAGTCATTCTGTGAGCTCGGCAATGATTTCAGCAGCAGAAACAAATCAGTTGCCACCAGAAGCTAAGAATACAGCAATGTTCCTTGACAAATTAAACAATATATTTGATTCGATGAACAGCTATGGCAAATTTCACCCTAACCCGAACAAATGCAGTATTTCAAATTCATGTAATGCCCATCTTAAAGTCCCCCTGGCAAACTTAAAAAGTGGTTTATTGTGGGTGAGGACTTGGAAGATAAAAAACAGTACAAGACGACCCCCGAGTTTCGATGGCATTGAGCACAGCCTCAATTCAACCATTCTCCTATGGAATAACTTGAAGGAAGATGGCGCAACTTTCCTTCTTACTGGACGGCTAAATCAAGACCCAATTGAAAATGAATTTTCAATTGCAAGACATAAATGCGGGTATGTACAATCTACTTTGCAATAATGTAACTGTAAATATTATTACAATTTATTTTATTTTTAATGACTTTATTGCGCCTATCAAACATTATTTTCATATCAGACATGACAACATGTCACATGACCATCGAATGGTTAAAAACAACGTTTAAAGAAGATTTATACTGAATTTAAAGCTTAATAGATTAATTTATTTGAGCGTAGTAAACTTATATTAAACCAATATTTGATTTTGTAATTAATAAGCTAGACCTAACAAGCATGCATTTCCAGGTACAATAGAAATCCATCAGCTCGTCTTTTTAGACAAAATATGAGACACCGAATTCAGGCAGCTCTTATGAAACCCCCAGCTGGAAGTAATTGTCAGCCTGATGATGATAATTTATTGACCACTTCCATGACCATGACCATTCACGAACCGTCCACTAGCGTCCAGATAACGAAGTCTCCTGCTATTGAGAATGAAACACTGGCGCAACCGACAAGTGATGAAGACGATGAGGATTTTCTTAGGATTCCTGAGGATTTCCAAACAAAACAAAACTCACTAGAAATGTCTTCTATAAGGTAAGCATTTTGTTTTTGAACTAGTGAAGTGAATATTGTACCAAATTCCTTAAAATGAAATAGCAATGTAAAGCTGTTATATTCGTAGATTTTTAAAAGTTTGTTTGTTTTAGAATGTGGATGTATATTTTACAGATATTTCGCTGGCTACGCAGTTCGGGCTTGTTTAAAGCGGTACCAATGTAAAGACTGCGAGAAGCAACTGGTCCAGCAGCCTGATGTCTCGGTACCCACAACATCAGGTGACTTAACAAGACATAGGGAATACAACAGAAACGGCGACGACTCCTTTTGCTTATTGTATGTGAATGACCAAACAGCCAGAGCGGTCCACACAGCGCTGACTGTGGTCAACAAACATATGCATAAGTATGTCCACACAATTGGACTATTAAAAAAGATTCTACTAAAAGCCAAGCAAATAATTAACATGGAAGACACGCAATGGATGAGAACGTCCGACGAATGTCGTCAACACCGTAGTTTTATCCTAAAAAAAGTCATTTCAGCGAAGCTAAAAAGAAAGCTTCAGGAAATTTCTAAACATATGAGGCAGCCAGGAAGTAAAAATGACGGATTTTGGAGGAAAGTTCGAAACCTCTCCAATGATTAAAGTTCGTTCGGAAACGTCCAAGATGCACCTTAGCGTTATAAATAAACTTATAAAAATTATAATTTCGCTTACCACTCAAATTACTACGTATCATATAAAGTTTTATTTCTTAGACTTCACATTGTTACATTTTGCCATGGTTTAAAAATGGAGATAAAGAGAAAATATCTGCTGTATTGATGATTTCATAAATAGTGGCGGAGTCATAAAATGAAAAAGAAAAAAAACATACACACACACAATTCGACTGCGTTGCCGAAAATCCTGTAATACCTCACTCTCTATAATAAGTGTAATAAGTGTAAATAATATAATTTGTTTGACTTTTATTTATGTTTTTAACTGCAGATGTTTAGTATAAGTATGTTTGCCATTCATTTAAATGTTAATATTAATTACAATAATTTTTAATCATGTATAGCCTAAATAACTCCCCACAGATTTAGAGTTGAAGTGTTTGGCTATTAATAAAGAGCCCTGTTCTTCTAATTAGGATTAATTTAATTTACCTTATTTGAAAGTGTATGCTTATCATTAATATATATATTTGGTGGTGGCTTCAGTTTGAAACCATATTATTACAGTTAGGCCTATGCACAAAACCCAAAGTTACGTATTATTTTTTAACTATATTATTGTTAATTTGTAATAGTTATTTGTTTATATAGTTTTGTTAGTTCTGTTTTGTTAGTTGTTTATATAGTTGTTAGTTCAATGGAAACATATCACAACAGTGGAAAGTAATAAATAGTTTGACAGGAGATGCCTCAAACAAGAACATAGAGCGCATTGAGTTACAAGACGGAACAATCACGACAGACCCAGCGTTATCGCATACGAGATAAACAAATACCTTATCGCTGTCCAAGCCGACCGACCTCGTACAGTTCCCACATCGACTCTCCCACCTATTCGTTCTTATCCACAATCATTCTTTATAGAGTCAACTACTGTAAATGAAATAAAACAAATAGTGAAAAATTTTAAAAATAAAAATGAACAGGTTTTGATACGATTTGTGTTCATTTATTAAAATTCATTATAGACGAAATCGCTTCAGTACTGGTAATTAACGTCAGTTTTAGTACTGGCATTTTCCCTGAAATGTTGAAGTTAAGTTCAGTTGTTCCAATATTAAAGAAAAATAATTCTTTAATTTTAAAGATTAATTTAATTAATAAAAAATAATTATATTTTCAGGAATTTTAATATTGATATAACATAAAATGATTTTTTTTCTTGACTAGAAGCCATTGTCATGAAACACATGTACAACTCTCTTGTTCACGTTTTTGAATTATTTGTGTCAATAGTTTTAGATTATTTTTATACTTTAATTGAATTATATTTTCAGGAATTTTAATATTGATATAATATAAAATGATGTTTTTGTTTGTTTTGTTTTTGACTAAAAGCCATTGTCATAACACACATGTACAACTCTCTTGTTCACGTTTTTGAATTATTTGTGTCTATAGTCTTAGATTATTTTTATACTTTAATTGAATTATATTTTCAGGAATGTAAACACTGCAGGGGGCGATTGTATGTCTTATATTATGCAATTATATGTATTGCTAGACTCATATGTTTAAATGTGTTTTAAATATATATTTTTTTCTTTAATAAAACTGGTCACATAACTCGATATAGTGGCCAGTTAATTTCCAAATAAGTACTATGTAAATGGATAATTGTCATTATTAGTTGGAAATAAATTCATTTCTTCATTTATTCTTGGCATTGTTTGTTCTGTATATTCTCACTTGTGTAAATAAGTCATATTCGAAGTGTTATAATTAAAAATGCCACAGAGTGCGGCTATAGTTTATTTTGTTATTATTTAGACTCTGTAGTAACACCAAACAATGAAATATTTTACAAACAATAATGTAATTACTTGGAACCAAAAAAATATGTTAATGTTAAAGACAGTAATAATAAAACAGACGTTCATAGTAAAAAGATAAATAATGCTATTTTAAATTAAATGCCTATACACAGATTGTCAGGCCATAAGATGAAAGCTATTTTTATCTTGTATAGAAGTAGATTAGTGGTTTTGTTATGATTTTTTCTAACCCTATCACGACATTTGAATCTAACCTGGGTTTTATATTTTGCCCAGTATTATTCTATATAAATATCATAGGCCTATTTCAATATTTATTTTGCCAAAGATATAAATAATGTCATATTTTTTAATATTTCACTATATTACATATTCCTGGAATATTTGCAGATTAATTTCTTAATTGAAATGGGAGTCATTGATTGGATTTGAAAACAATTAATTTTTTAATCAATTACCGAATACGAAAAAAATAATGATTGAGTCCAACAGTCGATTTAATCACCTAATCGATGGTTAAAATGCAACGAATAAAGATTTTTCAGATGGGCTATATAATATGAAAATGTTTACTTAAATCAGCAGTAATTATCGCCAGCATTGCCGATAAGTTAGTGGTCTATTCAAGTTTGTCTATTTACAAATACAAGGTGTGTTAATCATATAAATCAACATGGTGTTTTCATTTATTCAGTTATAAATATTTCTTTATTCAATTTGAATGTCAACTGAGTTTTACTGTAATAGTATCAACACAGTATTCTTTATTATTTGAAAGAGATGCAAGCAAATATAAAAACAGAGAACCCGGATAAACGTTGGCAATATGGAATAACGTAAACAATTATCTAAGCAGGATGTTGTTTGTGTGCGTGACCTGAGGAAGGAGAGGGCGGGGCGGCTGTCTGGAGAATGGGAGAGTGGGTTAAGGGGAGGGGAGGGCGGGGCGGCTGTCTGGAGAATTGGAGAGTGGGTTAAGAGGAGGGAAGTGAGAGAGAGACGGAAGAGCGTGCGAGAGAGAGAGAGGAAATAGGGCTATGCGCAGCGCAGCGTGGGGCCTCAAAACAGTTTTGGGGCCTCGCCACAACTCTCCCATATGGATGGAGTATCTCTTTATATAGTAAAATCAATGGTAATAGTCAGATGAACCATCCCTATAATCAAGCAAACTCTCCTCACTCTCTGACATTTTTAAAAGCTTAACACCTCCAAAACAAAACTATTCACTCACCAAACATAACCTACAAAGACAAGACAAACAATAATACAATGAATCAACAGTTTTCTGGAGCACAGCTGTAGTATTAGTCAGGAAAGGACGGCAGGATGCCAGACCTACTCTTGCCGCAAAGAAATTTCCCAACTATGGTTTGGGCATAAAGGAGTCAGCTCCTGGAGCTGCCTCCGTTTTGGCCCACAAACGAAAACCTTACAATATTAAATAGCCTGCAGTGAGCGTATTTGACGTCGGATCTGCCTCGTTCTTGCACCAATCGGTCGGGAACTTTGAGCTTGTCATGCCAACATTGCAAACTGAAATTTTATCAAATTTGGAGTTGCCTCCTTCTTGCTGCAGGCCCTTCATATATATTTATACGGATTAAAAGAACTACTCTTTGTTGTTGTGTGCTTTTATTTATTTATTATTATTGTTATTTTTTCAGAACAAAATTTAAACATTGATATTTTAAGATTTCTTTTATGACATTCTGAAAGCGATTTGGATAGTTGGAGTTCGGTTAATTGGAGTTCCACTGTTCTATTTAGTCTGATACTCTCGATTCAATCAATGCAGATACCTAGTAGACATTTTAATTGTATTTAAGTTTAATACATAAAACCATTTTTGTATAAATATGTCAATTATTTTATACCAAATTTGATTAAAAACTCTTGCTTTACGTCGAACCATCTCTTCGTTATTTGAACTCATAACATTTCGCTTGATATCTCATTTTTTTTAAGGTCTATGTAATCCTCATCTAAACGGCTGGCTAACATTTTAATTAGATTTGTAATTATTTAAAAATAATTGATTTAACATGTCATATTTTGGTTGTAGTAATAGTGATTATAATAGAAATGTTTTATATTTGAATAAATATAGCCCTGAGGAGGCGTTATTTCATGAGCTTTAAAATGAGACATAATAAATCATTTTATTCCAAAATATAACGAAAAAAAACATGTAAGAGGTACACAACAAAGATTAACATTACTTATTACGGTAAATAAATTCATGATAGTGGCTTCATCACAGCCTACATTGACGTCCTTCCGCTTTTCTTCACAGTTGCAGTATTACCAAGGGTTCTTAAATATTAAGTAATCATATTATTAATATATACTTATAAATATTCTCTAAACGGGCTATTTATTTATGAAAAATAATACATAAGGACAAAATATACATTTTAAGATAAATATTTATTTATTTAGACCAATAAAAACCATCTTTATAGAAAAATATATGCATATTAATTTACAAGCTGTCAATAACTAATATGTCCTTCCAAATTAATAAGATAAACGAATTTACAAATAACATTCAACTGCAAATTCGTTACAATACGCAAATGGTACAATAAGTTACCATTTGGCATTGCTAACGCTCCAGCAATTTGGCAAAGGACTATCGAGCAGATTTTGAATGGAATTAAAAATGTTGCTATTTTTTACGATGACATAGCTATTGGAACAGAGACAGCTGAAGAACATTTGGACACAATGGGGCAAGTGTTTGATAAGTTAAATCTCTTTGGTATCCGAATAAACGCAGAAAAATGTTCATTTTCAATAAGTCTATAGACTGTTGTGGCTTCAAACTAAGTGAAAAAGGGATACATGCAATGAGAGATAAAATCGAAGCAATTATGTCTATAAGACAACCTAAATCTGTCACCGAAGTGAGGTCATTTTTGGGTTTGGTAACTTTTTACGGAAAATTCATTCCCAATTTAAGTTCTATGGCATCACCACTTTATGAACTACTCAAGAAAGGAGCCAAATTTGTATTTACTGAGAGTTGCAAATTAGCATTTAAAAATATTAAAACTGAGCTGGCTTCTGATAGGGTTTTGGTTCACTTTGACCCAGTCAAGGAACTAATACTAGCTACAGATGCCACAAGTCGTACAAGTCCGTTTGGTTTGGGAGCTGTGATTTCTCACAAGATGGCGAATGGTACTGAGCTTATGCAAGTCGTACACTTACAGAAACTGAAAAAAATACAGTCAAGTGGATAAGGAAGCACTATCCATTACTTTTGGGATCAAGCGTTTTTACGCATATCTGTACGGTCGTAAGTTTGTTTTAGTCACCGATCACAAACCTCTGGTGTAGATTTTTCATCCAATTAAGGAACTTCCGAAACTATCAGCTATGCGCATGTTGCATTACGCAGTTTATTTACAGGCTTTGATTATGAAATTAGATATAGGAATACCTCTGAACATTTAAATGTTGACGCGTTTTCCAGGTGTCCAATGGTGTGTAATTTGTCAAATGAAGCTTCAGGAGTAGAAATGTTTCAATCAGAACTAATAGATACCCTTCCAGTAACTGCTGAACTTATAGCACGAAAGCTTGTTAATGATGAAGAAGTTGCTGAACTGTATAGTTTAAGACATGGTACGAAGAAAAAGGACAGTTATTTTGGACATCCCTCCATTGAGTTTACATTGCAAAGTGATTGCATCCTGTGGGGACAAAGAGTTTATATACCAGGAATTCTTCGCAAGAGAGTTTTGAATGAGCTCCATGAAGGTCACCAAGGAATTGTTTAAACGAAACAGTTGGCCAGAAGTTTTATTTGGTGGCCAGGTATTGATCATGACATTGAGACTATAATTAAGAATTGTATTGCATGCCAAACTTTTAGAAATGACCCTGAACATTCAATGGATCGGGTGCATATTGACTACGCAGGGCCTTTAAGGGGAATTACTATCTGGTGGTAGTCGACGCTTACAGTAAATGGCTAGAGGTTTTTCAGACTTCTACAATCACATCGGCAGTGACGAAACAACACCTAATGAAATTCTTTGCATCTTATGGCCTTCCGAAAGTATTGGTATCCGATAATGGCACGTGTGTTACTAGCCAAGAGTTTACTCAGTTTTGTCGGGGGTGTGGTATAAAACAGAAATTCATTGCTCCGTACCACCCATCTACCAACGGACAAGCTGAACGTAATGTGCAAACAATCAAACCGGCTTTAAAGATTGCCCTTTTTAACAATAACAACGTGCACCAAGCTTTGATTACATTTCTGTTAGCCTACAGGAGAACACCACACACAACGACGGGATCAACTCCGGCAAGACTTTTCATTGGAAGAGAAATAAGATCTCGATTTGATTTAGTTCAGCCAGATCAACACAGGAAGACCAATATGCGCCAAATAACAATGCATATCGAAAGTTCAAAGAAGGAGAAAACGTTTTAGTTCGCTTGTATGGACAAAACAATAAATGGAAAATTGGTGTAATTACCAAGAAATTGGGAGCGCTTCACTACTTAGTTACCGTTGGCGGTATAACGCACAAACGACACGTTGACCAATTAAAGAGGATTGGTCCGCAAGCTCATGATTAAGAAGGAGGAGTGTTATATATGAAGTTAATTGGTAGTTTCGACAGCTGTATTAAAATACAGTATTATTATAATTATTATCATATGTTTTGTTTTTGTTTTGGTTCAGTATGGTAAATAAATGTACTCAGTTCGTAATTAACTATTTAGTGATTTCTTTTTAAAACTTCTATTAAATATAATAATTCCTTTCTGATTTTACCATTTTATTCCTATATTAATTATATTTCTTGCTTAATTTCTCAAAATAATTCGAAATAAAACATACAAATCTGCCAATAATTAATATTGTCATAATTAAAAACAATGTTGCCTTTTTTTAACTTGTCGGGCGGTAGATTCAAACTGCACGTGTTAAAACCTTCTCTGTGTAACAATACAGAGGTGTGCCGACCTTCGTTGTGATTAGTCCAACGAACCAAAGCCTCAACAAAGAACAAATATAACGATTTCCTGTCGACGCACATATCTAAAAACGTCAATTAAAAGCATCCTTTGTGTTTTTATTTGAAAAAATATGAAATCAAATTAAGTACAGTACCGGATAGTGGCATGCAAAATTAAATTCATATCAAACACAGATTTCAATTTTGTTATCCAATAATCTTATGCACATTTTGAAATTAACAAATTTGTGCAGTTACAGCGTGAAATTTTTTTTCTGTTATTAATTTTGACACTTATTATTATTATTATTTTTTAATAAAAATGCTGTTCACAAATTTTAATAAAATAATGAAGTTACTGGCCCGCGTGTAAAATGTGTACAACGTCAGAGGTCAGTTCTGTTGGGGATTAGAAACTTGAACGATTGTAGAGTAAATTAATACTTGGGCATGTACTTCAAACCACCACAATGGTAGTTTTTATTTTACAACATAAAAATTACTTATACTTATCAATGATAACATATTGTACAGTTAAAACATTAAAAACTACAATTAAAGCCTGAATATTTTTAAATTGTAAGAAAAAAAGAATAAAAAACCACACAGACAGTATTATCTGTTTCATTCTGTAAACGCCTTAAGGCTGTTTGGTCAGAACATTTGTTTTATTACAATTACTTTATATCAGCTATAAAACGCCTCCCAAGTAGTTCTTTAATTAAAATTATGTTTATAGTTATAAATCCATCACCTCAAAGATGCGACTTTGGGCTTTCTTGGTACATACAGAATTAAGAAACTATTTTCCCCATTATTCCCAAATTTTAAAGACAGACCCTCACAGTACTGGCCTTGCTCATCAGTTATTTTAATTTACGTAATTTTACTGCAAATAAGCAAATTTGATTTTAAATAATTAATGTTATATGTTTGTTTTTGTTTTATTGAGACGAGAAATAAAATTTCGTATTTGGCATTTTATGCTTTTTAATATCACACAATTTACTAAATTGATTAACTTTGTATACTCAATTTGTGGTTGTACTTTTACCCGCATGTTATATTAAAATCCAATCGCTACGCACACGTACAGCGAGGCACAGCACCCGCATCCGAAGGATCGCGCTTCAACGACTTCCTGCAATTAATCCCCCCCCCATCCCAGGGGAGGGGTCGAGTGTTTGTGTGTGAGTACCTCGTGGTCAGACGTACAGCTAGCGCACTTAGCGGAATTCAGTTGTCCCTAATGCCGACCGAACCGCCTAAACATTTGTCAGATCAGTAGGTACATTGTCAACATTACCGCAGTGATTGAACTCACTTGTTAATTGAACATTGATCAGCAATAATTGCAAGCTGAAGATAAAAACTGTAAAGTTCTCGAAACGTTATCAACTGTACAATTTGTGCATAGTAACCCGAACGGTCCTACCCGGATTAGGTTTTTGTAAATAGAGTGAACCTCAATACGAAGGACAATCGTCCTCATCATCTTTTCATTCTTGATATTATGATCTCTCAATAGAAGAAGATATCATGAATACTCCCAATACTCAAGATATCATAAAATATTGGGGAGAGTGTGACAAGAGTTAATTCATAAGTTAGCGAAACTTCATTATGGGATGAAAATGCCACATTTTATAATTACATACAACATGTAAAAGAACTGAATATAAAAACAATTAAATTCTAAGCACTGTTAAAAGGAAGTGATTGAGAGCTAAATGTTTTATAAACAAGACATTTTAGCAAGTAATACATGACTAATTTATGTATCGTACATTTTCATGAGCAATAAGTATTTTGTTTATAGTTTCAATTAAAAATCAAAATCTTTTTCTATAACAATTTTTGAAAAGGAAAATACATACTTAAAGCATAACTTTTCTTAAAGATGAGCTAAATTGACTCTCATTAAGCGATCTATCTAATATATAAAATTCTCGTGTCACAGTGTTTGTCTGCAAACTCCTCCGGAACGACTTCACCGATCGTTATGAAATTTGGTGTGTAAATTCTGTAGGTATGCGAATCGGACGTAAACTATTTCCCGTTTCGAAATTCTTATCCGTTTCAATATGGCGGACGAATTCCGAACACACTGCATATAATACTATATTCTCGGAGTTTGGGCTCTACAGAGCATTTGGATGTCAAGTTAAATCACATGTTTTTATTATTTGTAATTTAATATTTATAAACAAAACAAAGACAGCTGTTATTATATTGCTAAGAAGTTATTATTCAGGTTTTGTAATGTAGTTAGTGGTTCACTAATTTTGAAATTTATGGTTAAGTATTTTAGTTTAATCTGTGTTTTTACAGTGAACAATGCCAGCAAGGCGAAGAGGGTCAAATTTGGGCCGTCGAACGGCTGGAGCTATACAAAGGCGAAATCTAAGAGCCCAAAGGACAGACGTCCAAATTCAACAGGAAAATGAAGTTGTGCGCGTGAACATGTCGCAATTGCGCGCATCACAGTCACAAGATGATCGCGCTGAAAGAAATGAAGAAAGACGACTACAACAAAGACAAGCGCGTCGATACGTAGTTGAAGCACGCAGAGAAAATGACATACGACGACAACAAGTGCATCGAGCTTTTATATCGCATACATTCCGTCGTCTAGCATTTGAGTATGAACCCGACGTTAAATATTTTGATCATTCCAAAGTGGCGATTGGTGATATGGACAATGAATGTGCGAATTGTAAGGCGCTTAAATTCAAAAATGAGCCAGCCGGGATGTGTTGCGCCACAGGTAAAGTGCAACTACCAGTAATTGAATCACCACCTGAACCATTGAAAGGTTTACTTAATGGCACGCATCCTGATTCTAACATGTTCCTGAAATCAATTAGAACATTCAATTCATGTTTTCAAATGACATCGTTCGGAGCAACAGAAATAGTTAACAATAATGCTGCAAATGGTCAACAATTTAATACAACGTTCAAAATCAAAGGCCAAATTTACCACAAAGTAGGCTCATTGCTTCCTATGCCAAATGAACCACATAATTTTTTACAAATTTACTTTATGGGTGGCGAGGACACCGAAAGCGCGCTAGCCAATCGCGTGGATGCACGTTTAAAATACAATAACCTTAATTCACAATTTGCCAGACGTATTCTCGGCGAGCTGGACGATTTATTGAATGAGCACAATGAATTGTTGAAATTGTTCAAATCACACATGCACAAATTGCAAAGCGACAATCACGCAATTATCATCAATCCTGATAAAACACCATCTGGAGAGCACATTCGTAGATTCAATGCACCTGTTGTTGACGACGTTGCTGGAATTATGGTTGGCGACCGTACAGCTAAGCGTGAAATTGTTATTCGCAAAAGAAATAACAATCTTGAGTTCATTGCTGATACACACCGTTCATACGACGCTCTACAATATCCACTAATGTTTTATAAGGGACAAGACGGATATTACATAGATATTAAACAAAAAGATCCCGCTACAGGAGCCGAAACAAACAAGAAAGTTAGCTCGAAGGATTTTTATGCGTATCATCTGATGATTAGACGCGATCATGACAACGTCATTCTACGGTGCCGTGAACTTTGCCAACAATTCATGGTCGACATGTACGTGAAAATAGAAAACGAACGACTACGATACTTACGATTTAATCAAAAGAAGCTGCGTGCTGAAGAATATATTCACTTGAGAGACGCTATTGTGAACAACGCCGACACAGCCGAAATTGGTAACTCCGTCATTCTACCATCAACGTATATAGGAAGTCCACGTCACATGCAAGAATATATCCAGGATGCTATGACTTTCGTCCGCGAATACGGACGACCATGTTTATTTATAACTTTTACATGTAATCCGAAATGGCCTGAGATTACAAATTTATTATTGCCAGGACAAAATGCAATACATCGTCATGACATTACAGCCCGTGTCTTTAAAAAAAAGTTAAAGTCTTTAATGAGTTTCATTACAAAGTTACACGTATTCGGCCCTACACGTTGCTGGATGTATTCGGTAGAATGGCAGAAACGAGGATTACCTCATGCCCACATTTTGGTTTGGCTAATCGACAAAATACGTCCTGAAGAAATAGATAGTATAATTTCTGCAGAAATTCCAGATCGGTCAACAGATCAATTACTGTTTGATATTGTGACAACTAACATGATTCATGGCCCATGCGGTGACCTGAATCGTTCTTCGCCTTGCATGGCTGATGGAAAATGTATAAAGAGTTTTCCAAAAAATTTCAATAACGAGACAATTACAAATGTCGACGGATATCCATTATATCGTCGAAGAAATACTGAAAATGGAGGGCAATCATTTTCAAAATATGTGAACAGAGCAGAAATTGACATTGACAATCGTTGGGTGGTCCCATATTCACCTCTGCTGTGTAAAACATACAATGCTCATATTAATGTTGAGTTCTGCAGTTCGGTAAAGAGCATAAAATACATTTGCAAGTATGTAAATAAAGGAAGTGATATGGCTGTGTTTAGTATTGAAAATACCAATGCGACTGCTCCTCCAGTAAATAACACTGATGAAATAACTCTCTACCAAATTGGCCGGTATATCAGCTCTAATGAAGCTGTTTGGCATATCTTTGGTTTCCAAATTCATGAAAGGGATCCAGCAGTCATTCATTTAGCCGTCCATCTTGAAAACGGCCAGCGTGTATTTTTCACAAACGAAACAGCGATCGATCGTGCAATGAATCCACCGAAAACTACTCTCACAGAGTTTTTTCTATTGTGTAATCGTGCTGATGCTATTGGTGCTTTTGCAAGAACACTACTCTATTCAGAAGTACCACACTATTTCACATGGAATCAAACAAAAACATGGATACCCCGCAAGCAAGGCACCCCAGTTGATGGATACCCCGGTTTATTCAAATCAAACACCTTGGGGCGAGTATTTACAGTCAATCCAAGGCAGACTGAGTGTTTTTATTTGCGACTATTGTTGGTTAATGTAACCGGCCCATTATCATTTCAAGATATACGTACAATTAATGGACAACAGTGTGCAACTTATAAAGATGCATGTCTTGCGCTAGGCTTGCTGGAAGATGACAACCAGTGGGACTATATGCTTACGGAAGCAGCATTGAACTGTACAGCAATACAAATTCGGCTACTATTTGCTATAGTGTTGACTACATGTTTCCCAGCCCGAGCTGAAACGTTGTGGGATTATCACAAAGATTCAATGACTGAAGATATATTGCATCGGCATCGTACACGGTACAACGATCTAACAATACAATTCAGTGACGCTATGTACAATGAAGCACTTATTGCTATCGAGGATCTTTGCTTTGTGATTTCCAATTTACCACTCAGCCATTTCGGTATGCATTCGCCAAATCGATGTGCACATGATTTAATGAACAATGAGATGAATCGTGAACTACAATACAATACTAGAGAGATGGAAGCGATTGTTAATCTCAATGTCCCACTACTTAATCAAGAACAAAGAAGCATTTACGACCGTATTATGACAGCAGTTTCGGCAGAACAAGGAGGATTCTTTTTTTTGGATGCTCCAGGTGGGACTGGAAAAACATTCTTAATTTCACTAATTCTCTCCAAAGTACGATCAACTAATGGTATTGCATTGGCCGTAGCTTCATCTGGCATTGCAGCTACGTTATTGGATGGAGGCAGAACAGCTCATTCAGCATTTAAGCTGCCATTAAATATTCAAAACAATCCAGACGCAGTGTGCAACATAAAAAAACAATCATCAATGTCCACAGTATTAAAACATTGTAAAATTATTATCTGGGATGAGTGCACTATGGCACATAAACACTCACTTGAGGCGTTAAACAGAACTTTAAAAGACATAAAAAACAACGACAAACTATTTGGAGGCACTCTGTTACTCCTGTCAGGTGATTTCAGACAAACACTTCCCGTAATTCCACGTTCAACATACGCTGATGAGATTAATGCTTGCTTGAAATCATCAACACTGTGGCGTAATGTTGAAATATTACATCTGAAAGTAAATATGCGCGTATTACTGCTTCAAGATCCATCCGCTGAAAACTTCTCAAAACAACTGCTAGATATTGGCAATGGAAAAGTAGATCTACATGAAAATACTCAATTCATTAAATTGCCGGCCAATTTCTGCACCGTCGTTAATTCACAAATTGCTCTAATTGAAAATATATTTCCCAATATACAAACACAATACATGAACCATGAGTGGCTAGCAGAAAGAGCAATTCTGGCATCTAAAAATGTGGACGTTAACGATATGAATTTCAACATACAACAGTTGTTGCCAGGGGATTTGGTGTCATACAAATCTATTGATACTGTTTGCGATGCCAACGAAGCTGTAAATTATCCCTCCGAATTTTTGAACTCATTAGATTTGCCAGGCATGCCACCGCACCTTTTACAACTAAAGGTTGGATCTCCAGTTATTTTGCTTCGCAATTTGAACCCACCAAAGCTGTGTAATGGCACAAGATTAGTTATTAAAACATTAATGAAAAATGTTGTCGAAGCCACCATTTTGAATGGCAAGTTCCAAGGGGAAGATGTATTACTGCCACGAATCCCTATTATTCCAACAGATGTGCCAATTGAATTCAAACGGGTTCAATTTCCAATCAAATTGGCATTTTCAATGACAATCAATAAGTCCCAAGGGCAAACATTGTCGGTTTGTGGATTAGATTTGGCCACACCGTGTTTTTCACACGGCCAATTATACGTGGCGTGTTCTCGAGTGGGCAAACCATCCAGTTTGTTTGTTTTTGCTAAAGATGGACTCACTAAAAATATCGTACACTCCATTGCACTAAGAAACTGATAATGTTTATTTTTCATTGTCTTAATTTGTTGTTTATATTAAATTTTGATAATTATTTGAATTGCAATTATTATTTGAAAATTATATTTTGATATTTTATTATTTTGTACAGTTCGGCATGATTAAATTTGCTAAATTACCTTTCAATCATAAATCAACATCCCCAAACACTTACTCTATCTTTTTGACTACCAAAATATTCACTACAACTAAATTAACAACGACTAATGTTTAATAAATTCAATACACATACAACATGATGTTCTTTCCATCGGTCTGTCTTAGGGGAAACCTATAACTTAGGCGATACGAAGTTCGCCGGGTCAGCTAGTTATTATATAAATTTGTCACTGAAACTCAACTGATGTTCAGCTTCCAGCCTTGCAAAATTGTAAAATGATTTTTTATTGTTTTTAGCTAACATCGCTAAATAACTGGATTGTTATTGAAGTCACTTTAACACGAAATGTCGGTAATAAATTTTGTGGTGCTGAGGATAAATAAGTAACCATTGTTGAAGCAATTAAATAAACTGTATCGTCACAATTAATTTAAATAATTTGTTTTGTAAGACTTAAAAATGAACAAAGTTTGATAATTATTTACAATAATTAATATTTGGATTGAAAAATACAAACCACTTTACTTATTTATACAGTGGCACTTCCTTCCCCACATACAATTTTTTTAGCTCACATTTATTTTACGATGCATGAAAATTAAGAAATTAAAATTCACGTATTTTCAGGAAAAGAATAAATGATGGTTTAAAAGTTGCGCCTGACTGATTGATAACAGCGACAAACAAGCACGTAGAAGTTGCGAAGGGCAGTTTAATAATGAAGGCGTTCTTAGTTTATATGCAAGATACACATTGCAACAGGCGGATCGAAGAGCTGTCAAGGCCACTGCAATACACACTTACTTGTTGTGCGGAACTCGTATAGTTAACGCATGCCGAATTTATTTGAATAATTAATTGATGGACATTTTTAATGAAAATATTACATTCTTAATGACACATTTTTTAGAATAAATATTAAATGGAGAGAAAACGTTACACTGCTTACTTAAAAGAAGAAAATTAAATTAAAATAAGTAAGTAAATTAAATATACATGTAATTTAACATATAATAAAACATTTCTTGCGATACTGACGAGAGAAGTTGAAACTACAGTATGGAATTTTTTTTCGGGAAGGGAGATTCCTCCGCTGGACAATGTCGTTCGGTTTTCCAAACCATTGATTATATACGACATATCATATATGATAACAATGACAATACCATCCAAGTTAGATTCTTATAATTTGAAATAATATTTTTAAATTCAAAATTGGTGTAGTTTTACTGTATGCATGAGTAAAGACATTTTTTGTTATTGCGCAGTTTCCTTCTACTTAACAAAATTTGAAAACTATAAGGATTTTTTAAGCAACTTTAGTTCTAATATAATCATTGATTTTTTTTATATTGACAAGGATGAGTATACTCTAGTTATTTGGGGTATTATGATACCAGGTATTGTACAACAGTTAAAAATGTCCCTTAATATATTTAATTCAATAACAAATGATTTAAATTATTTAAGAATTTCGTTTGTTAATAAGAGTTTTAATGTAATTTCAAAATTTAGACACGTGAATAATTAATCGAGTAACCTTGCACATACAAGTTTACGTTTGTACTATATTTTACATTGTTCAACAGAACAAATGCGAGTACTATGACCAGGCGTAGCGTCGTTGCCACTGACATCCCATTGGCCACGAAGGGATCCCCTCCATCTGAAAACAATGATATCCTATTAAATTCATGTTTCAAATTCATATGGAAGGGTGAACAGGTCTGTCTGCAGAGGCCTTAAGGTTGTTTTAATTAAAATTTGACAGGAAATGACTGAAAAGGGGCCCGATTGTATCAGAGAATTTCTTGAGCAACAGAGAAATTGCAATTTTGCTGGTGAGGTAAAAAAAGTTAAAGTTCGTCTAATTTACCAGGCGAAGTTAGAGCTAAGAAGCCTCTCTAACACTTAACCTGAGGACTAATGGCTTTACGTGACTTCCGAACCACACACGTAAGGGAGCGGCAGGGAGTCAAACACGGGCCAATTGCGTGGCAAGCCATAGCCCCATAGCTACGGCCGCTCCAATGGAGGTAAACTGTTTCCAAGGATGAGTACACTATTTATTTACCCAGTAAATGTACATGGGTGGTGTTTTACACCCACCACAACAAAAAACTGACAATATCACACTCACCCATCTTCTGAACCGTGAACACATATGACTGACACCAATATCACTGTACGTCTATATGTGGGCGGGTGGGTCAATACCACTGTTCGTCTATGTGTGTGGGGGGTGGGGGTCAATACCACTGTTCATCTATGATGGCAGGTGGGTTAATACCACTGTTCATCTATGTGTGGGTGGGAGGGTCAATACCACTGTTCATCTATGTGTGGGTGGGTGGGTCAATACCACTGTTCGTCTATGTGTGTGGGGGGTGGGTCAATACCACTGTTCATCTATGTGTGGGTGGGTGGGTCAATACCACTGTTCATCTATGTGTGGGTGGGTGGGTCAATACCACTGTTCGTCTATGTGTGTGGGGGGTGGGGATCAATACCACTGTTCATCTATGATGGCAGGTGGGTTAATACCACTGTTCATCTATGTGATGGCAGGTAGGTCAATACCACTGTTCATTTATATGATGGCAGGTAGGTCAATACCACTGTTCATCTATATGATGGCAGGTGGGTCAATACCACTGTTCATCTATGTGATGGCAGGTAGGTCAATACCACTGTTCATCTATATGATGGCAGGTAGGTCAATACCACTGTTCATCTATATGATGGCAGGTAGGTCAATACCACTGTTCGTCTATGTGTGTGGGGGGTGGGGGTCAATACCACTGTTCATCTATATGATGGCAGGTAGGTCAATACCACTGTTCATCTATATGATGGCAGGTAGGTCAATACCACTGTTCATCTATATGATGGCAGGTGGGTCAATACCACTGTTCATCTATGTGTGGGCGGGTAGGTCAATACCACTGTTCATCTATGTGTGGGCGGGTGGGTCAATACCACTGTTCGTCTATGTGTGTGGGGGGTGGGAGTCAATACCACTGTTCATCTATGATGGCAGGTGGGTTAATACCACTGTTCATCTATGTGTGGGTGGGTGGGTCAATACCACTGTTCATCTATGTGTGGGTGGGTGGGTCAATACCACTGTTCGTCTATGTGTGTGGGGGGTGGGTCAATACCACTGTTCATCTATGTGTGGGTGGGTGGGTCAATACCACTGTTCATCTATGTGTGGGTGGGTGGGTCAATACCACTGTTCGTCTATGTGTGTGGGGGGTGGGGGTCAATACCACTGTTCATCTATGATGGCAGGTGGGTTAATACCACTGTTCATCTATGTGTAGGCGGGTAGGTCAATACCACTGTTCATCTATGTGATGGCAGGTAGGTCAATACCACTGTTCATCTATATGATGGCAGGTAGGTCAATACCACTGTTCATCTATATGATGGCAGGTGGGTCAATACCACTGTTCATCTATATGATGGCAGGTAGGTCAATACCACTGTTCATCTATATGATGGCAGGTAGGTCAATACCACTGTTCATCTATATGATGGCAGGTGGGTCAATACCACTGTTCATCTATGTGTGGGCGGGTAGGTCAATACCACTGTTCATCTATGTGTGGGCGGGTGGGTCAATACCACTGTTCGTCTATGTGTGTGGGGGGTGGGGGTCAATACTACTCTTCATCTATATGATGGCAGGTGGGTTAATACCACTGTTCGTCTATGTGTGTGCGGGTGGGACATTCGTCTATGTGTGGGCGGGTGGATCAATACCACTGTTCGTCTATGTGTGGGCGGGTGGATCAATACTACTGTTCGTCTATGTGTGGGCAGGTGGGTCAATACCAGTGTTCGTCTATGTGTGGGCGGGTGGATCAATACCACTGTTCGTCTATGTGTGGGCGGGTGGATCAATACCACTGTTCGTCTATGTGTGGGCAGGTGGGTCAATACCAGTGTTCGTCTATGTCTGGGCAGGTGGGTCAATACCAGTGTTCGTCTATGTGTGGGTGTGTGGATCAATACCACTGTTCGTCTATGTGTGGGCGGGTGGATCAATACCACTGTTCGTCTATGTGTGGGCAGGTGGGTCAATACCAGTGTTCGTCTATGTGTGAGCGGGTGGGACAATATCACTGTTCGTCTATGTGTGGGCGGGTGGATCAATTCCACTGTTCGTCTATATGTGGGTGGGTGGATCAATACCACTGTTCGTCTATGTGTGGGCAGGTGGGTCAATACCACTGTTCAACTATGTGTGGGCGGGTGGATCAATACCACTGGGCGTGTATATCCTTAACAAGTTTTAAACGGATAAAAACATGTGTTGTGACTATAGATATTCATATAAACACATTATAGATATACATATTAAATGTAATCTATAATGTACTATTGAAGCAGATATATATAGCAAATATGGACTACTTAAATAATACAAGCAGATAGTATTGAAGCAAAGCCTAAGGGTGAGGATTTGAAAATTATTGTGGGCCGAAATCGAACTGGTTTGACAGGGGTGTGAATTTGGACGTGGCCTTAATGGAGTGAGAATTTGGATACGCCCGAAAATCCGACTCGATTCATGTTAGGAGCTTGTTTGTAGTGATGGAATCGGCAGCAGTTCTGGGAACAGGCTCTCTATTACCTAATCAATCGCGTTCTTTGACAAATAATTATCGCAATAATGTATGTAAAACCACAAAGGAGAGTTTGTTGTTGAAGCTTGTAGTATTCTAATTGGCTCAAGGTTCGGATAAGACAAGACTTGATCCTAACTTCACAAAGACAAATTTCATTTTAATTTCATTGAGTACATTCATAAATTAATGAAGTCATCCATTTTTAATGATTTGTGCTATCGCGAGAAATTTTAGCGTGTTTTAGCCTTTTTATGTAGAATCACTAGGACAAATAACAAATAAAAAGACAGATAACAATCAAGTCTAAAATATCCTTTGACCATATTTGTCATTTGATTAAACTAATTACTTGCATTATAAGCTGGAACAGCTGGGAAGTAGATGCCTACGTAAGTATTCTGTACTGCACACAAAAACTCAGGTGACATAACAGAGTTGTGACGTCAGAGGGAGACCTCCAACAGTGTGCTGAACAATTGAAACTATACTAAAAACCATTACTGCATTGTTTTAATTTTATAATTATTATTTAAATTTATGGTATTTTTATATTAATTTTTAATCGACAAACTTTTTTTTTCATGTGTTACTGAGTTGTACTTACTTAGTAACTACTAAATAATACCAATATTAAAATCAGTGACTTACATAAAATAATGTAAATATTTTTCAATTTATACATCAATCACTGAGTATAGGTTTGGACAGTTATGAGGTATAATGTAGTTCCTTGATGTTTTAATCAGTTTATGAAAGTTATAACAATTATTAGAAAAACACACATAATTATATACGCACGTTCTACACATTGAATGCATGCAAAATTAAAAACTGTATTTATCTGTTATGCACAATTAATATGAACACAGGACAAACTACTAGGGATATATCAGTACAGTGATGAAGTCGTCTCTTACAACTACACTTTCAATTCAAGATCATAAACGTAGTATCACACAATATTGTTGGTATTAAATGAACACAGGACAAACTACTAGGGATATATCAGTACAGTGATGAAGTCGTCTCTTACAACTACACTTTCAATTCAAGATCATAAACGTAGTATCACACAATATTGTTGGTATTAATATGAACACAGGACAAACTACTAGGGATATATCAGTACAGTGATGAAGTCGTCTCTTACAACTACACTTTCAATTCAAGATCATAAACGTTGTATCACACAATATTGTAGGTATTAATATGAACACAGGACAAACTACTAGGGATATATCAGTACAGTGATGAAGTCGTCTCTTACAGCTACACTTTCAATTCAAGATCATAAACGTTGTATCACACAATATTGTAGGTATTAATATGAACACAGGACAAACTACTAGGGATATATCAGTACAGTGATGAAGTCGTCTCTTACAACTACACTTTCAATTCAAGATCATAAACGTAGTATCACACAATATTGTAGGTATTAATATGAACACAGGACAAACTACTAGGGATATATCAGTACAGTGATGAAGTCGTCTCTTACAACTACACTTTCAATTCAAGATCATAAACGTAGTATCACACAATATTGTTGGTATTAATATAAACTACGAAAGAATTCTTTTCAATTTATTTGACGATTTTTTACATTAATTGTTATTTTTACTTTTATTCGTAGTTAATTCATTAACAACTTCAAGCGTATAAAATTTCTTTGTTTAATGAACGTTCTTGCCCCCAGTGAACGGAATTCCTGGGCATTTCCCTCAACTGTTTTTGACAAGTTCAATATTATACCTGGTCCTGAACTACACGATTCATGTGTAGAAATATAAACTCTAAATTTATACGTTTCGTTTGTTCTAGCCATTCTGTGGAGCGGCAGGTTAGACCGTATTTGGAATTCCACATTGATTTGTCCGTTTTTCTGGTGTCCTCCAAGTATGAACACTCAGATTTGTGTTGTCTTGCTACCAAACCTATAAAATAATTCATATTATATATTGCTATTTATGGTAATAAAATTTTATTGAATCAATTGTAAAAGGTTTAATATAACAAATATAATCTAATGTATAACAAAATATTAAAAAATTAAAATATTTTAGAAATTATAATGGGTTGAAATCGATTTATAAAACAATATACTGTATTATGTTCCCATGATTTAAACGAAAAATTTTAAACAATCCAGAAACATTGGTGTTTTACATTAATTTAGACTAATATAAATCAATTAATTTCAATAACTGATCCCCTAAGTACTCCAAAGCGTGGACATTAAAGTCATTGGTATCATCTACTGTACATTCATACAAGATTTCATCGTTTCCTTCCATATTCTTATTAGTTTCAAGACAATTGTCTTCAGGCATTTTTATTGCTATTACTTTCATAACTTTACTCACGTTAGATTCATAATCTTCCTCTTCGTTGTTGGAGTTTATGTCCTTCTTACAGTTCGAATAAAATAACTTTGGTAAAGCCACGCGCCGCTAACTGGTCTGAAATGACGAAACTCTGAGTTTTAAAAAGTAAGCAATCATTTTCAAACTAATTGTATAGTGTCCACCATGTTATATTCTTTAAGAAAAACTATGCTGGAGATTTTGCGTAAACTAATTTGCTTTTTATTACGATATTTGTGTTTAAGAACACGTTTTTATGAGGGAAATTGCGCGGTTTTTTATAATAAAATCATTCTCTTCCTATAAAGGTCATCCAATGGTTATGGATGATCACAAAAACCACCTCAAGTTCGTGTTATTGTGAAAATAAGATAATACAAATATAACAGATCCAACTTAGTCCAATGGTTGCATTTTAAGGATTTTTTTTCTTATTCTAGTTCTTCTTGTTTAATTTTGTTTTCTTCTTTATTGGATATTGTTTTCAAATTGTAAAATTCTTCAATTGATTATAGTGCAGTATCAGCTAAGTATTTTCTAAAATTTATTAAAGTTGTTTTCTTTTTAATTATTTCATGTAAAAATCTAAAAAATGATGGTCCCATGTACGTTGTTTTTGTTGTATAAAAATGTAGATTATGATGTGTGGGTATGATATAAATGTTATTTCTCTTATTATAATTATGCATCTGAAAATTATCATTAATTTCTGTTGGGTTTTTCTTTATGAATAAAATTGTGTCATAAACGTATTGTCCGTATACTGTGAGAATTGTCATTAAAAAAATTCAGCTGATTGATAATTTTTTTATTTGTCCGTGATTCTTACGATTTGGATAATTATATTGTAATGTTGCTGCTGTTGAATGGGACAGTAACTGACCTGCCTTTATTACATTTTGTTGTTGACTCTTTACAACAGCTAGGCCTTATATGATTTTAAGTCTTTAAAGTCGTCATAATCTTCCAGCTTAATTAGAGCTACAATAGACATTTTGTTTATGATTAAACTATTTGAAAGTTCAAATCCTTTGTTCAGAAACCACTTTTTGATAAGTTTTCAAATATGTGGCGTATCAGAGAAAATATGTACTTTAGTATCTGCTGATGAAGTAAAATTAGTATTTCCTTCAGTTATTCTTAGCTCTTTCCAATTCTAATTTTATAGAATTGGATTCTCTTTTATTCTAATCAAATAATATATGATTAGATTGATTATTTGGTTTATAAATAATAAATTTCTTGGTTGGTTCTAAATTTATACTTGGAACGTCACCTAGTTTTAATAGCTTTTTGGCACAATGTTCAAAAGCTCAACTTTTTAAGTCACGCAACTAACTAACGTATGAAAGTTAAACCTTTTTACACGAGTACATCGCTGCACCCATTGTTTACAAGTAAGTTCATCTTTGGAAAACTCGTGATAAATTATTTTATGATCTTTTAATTCTGGTGTTTTTATACGGATATTATTAAACTGCAACAGCACACACCTCTCCAAGCATTTCACAAAAATAATCGTACAAATTCACAATTCAACACAAAGTCATATTCACAATTTAACAGCACAGTAAGAATAGATGTTTTCCATTGTTGTGGTTGGTTTGTTTAGAGCAATGGAACAATCTCAGCTGAGGCCTCCCTATAACGTAACTGCTACCTGCGCGATACGGATGCGCACTAATTAGCTAGTTAGTTAGTCATTCGATTTTGTCTTGATAAACACTAAATAGACAAATGCTAACCAAATATTTTGTTCTACTAAGTTTTTCTAAACTCGATGAACTTTTAGGGTTTATTTTGTATCCCATGTGAATATAAAATAGCGTTTTGAGATCTCTAAACTATACTGTACATTGATATAGGCCTATTCCAGTCTGTTTTGTTGAAATTGCACAGCATTTTATATACTAAACAATTAATAGGTCATGTTAGGCCAACATGTTTTTATGCATGAGTTTTATTAAGGCCTGATAAAAAACCTTATTAGTTTATTTCAATTTTCCCAGTGTGTATACTTTTTAATTTTCAATTTCATACGGATAATTAAACGGACATTTTTGACGCTTTAAAATGCATTGTGTTGCAAATCGGTAAATAACTATATTACTGAAGAACCTAGACATTTTATTCGTTGGTTACTACAGACTAAAATTACAAAAAAATTTTGTCGCTGCTTAGAATGTATGAAACATTGATCATATATTCTACATCTGCAGTTTGTACACGCTATCAGTAGAGAATTCGAAACATGCCTTATCTCGAAATTTCCGCCTGTCTCTAGATAACGGTCGTATTGTTCGTGTTTAATGGGAAAATGAGAATATTTTCGACAAAAATTAAGTCCAAATCATTCTTAAGGTCGTGTTTTATTTTGATTGTTTTTGCTTTAAATCTTCAATAGCCTTAAAATCTCCTAAACGGGAATTTGTCGCATAAATATTGTTGACAGTTAATCTTTAAATATAAAGAAATGTAACATTTTTTACCTAGACACAACACATTCTAAACATGGACTAACTTTATATTTTGATAACGCAGTGAAGTACTGGCAAACAGCTAGTTAAAAATAAAGTGGCTAGTAATACTAACATTGACATTTTATTTCCGAAATGTTATTAAACAGAGCACAATGAAACACACAATTTCCCCCAAAACCATTGTAGAAGAAAACATTGAAAGTAATTTTATTCGCCATGTTTACATATGGCTTGTACAGTTACAACTTAACATAAAACTTTTTCTTTAATTCGGATAAAAATATGTATTTTAAGTAAATTGTTGTTTTATTCATCGATAAATACATTTGGACTATTGTACATAATCATTTTCCTCTTTTATATTAGAAAAAAGCACTAGAAAAGAATAAATGACTGAGCAAGAGTAAGTTTGTTTAATGAAAAATGTTGTATTTGCATTGAAAGTAGTTATGAGTGTATTTTAATGAGTAAAAATAATAATATAATATCATTAATTTATTATTCTACTATTATCTATTGTTATTATTTCTATTATTCACATTTTTGATGCTACAGTTTGACTATTTTTTTTAAATTTTTGAACAAATTTCATATTTAAATAATAATTTTAACAAAAGTAATTTTTAAATTAATATCGAAAAACGTTTTCTTAAAATTATGCGTTTATCATAAAAAGTATTAAAATTATCAATAAAATACTACTAAACAAAGTTTAAGAAGTAAAATTAGATATTAGTAATGATAACCAACGAGTTTTAGCCACTTGGATCTATTTTACAATATAAGACTAATGTTACGCCCACTTGGATCTATTCTATAATATAAGACTAATGTTACGCCCACTTGGATCTATTCTACAATATAAGACTAATGTTACGGCCACTTGGATCTATTCTTCAATATAAGACTAATGTTACGCCCACTTGGATCTATTCTACAGTATAAGACTAATGTTACGCCCACTTGGATCTATTCTTCAATATAAGACTAATGTTACACCCACTTGGATCTATTCTACAATATAAGACTAATGTTACGCCCACTTGGATCTATTCTTCAATATAAGACTAATGTTACGCCCACTTGGATCTATTCTTCAATATAAGACTAATGTTACGCCCACTTGGATCTATTCTACAATATAAGACTAATGTTACGCCCACTTGGATCTATTCTTCAATATAAGACTAATGTTACGCCCACTTGGATCTATTCTACAGTATAAGACTAATGTTACGCCCACTTGGATCTATTCTTCAATATAAGACTAATGTTACGGCCACTTGGATCAATTCTACAATATCAGACTAATGTTATATAGTTCAGCTGACTTTAACTTAGTGTTCCTATAACATTATTTTAGATAATGTTGCAGGTGTTGGAGAGAGTGGTGATAGAAATAAGAATATTGAGCATATTCAATTTGTTATTTTAACCTTTATAATAAACGCACTTAAATGTGTTCAAATTAAAAAAAAAGTTAAAACCATAACCCCAACAAAATAAAAAACCAGTAGGCCTTAGCATTCAACTTTAATAGTTTATTTTCGAAATCGGCTAATGAACAAGTTATATAAAGGACTACAGTATTAGTAAAGACAGTGTTTCCTTGATTTGAGAACATCATTTATCATTTATATTATAAAGAATAAATTCATGCTGGCCGCAAACAAAAGTAGATGCACCATAATTTCTGCTCAGTCCAGCCTCCTTTTAAATAGGTTAGTTTTTATCAACTGCTTAACATCTAGAACATTAAAAGAAAACACTTTAGTTTGATAGTTCAGAGACACACTCGAATAGGTACTTAAGATTTAATGAATTAGAAGTACAGTGTTAATATTTAACATAACATTTAATTATTTCAGTTTCATTCATTATTTACTAATTAAACTTTCAGTTCACTGACATTTGGTATCAATCAGTATTATTATGACATTTTAGTCTCCATAATGGCAACTAAAATATATGAGTGTTAACTGAGAGTGTAAGTGTATTAGCGAGAGGCAGTGTTCAGATATGATAATTACATACAAATATTCTTTACTGTTTTACGTTACATTTATTGGTGTGGTAGTATTGTTATCACGGTTGCGGTGATTCATGCTACGAGTACAATGGTATAGTGAATTATGAATTCTTCAATCTACAAGTACTCTCTGATTCACCTCGATATGTCTCATTAAATTGTTTTCAGAACATAGCAACTGGCGACCTACTTAAGTTTATCATTTTATCTAAAAATTAAAACAATGTTCTATTTTAAATCTTAGTTTGGGGAGTGTTTATCATACTATAATAAAATATTCTAATTTAGTGCAGAAGATAAATATATACAGTACTATCCCTCCATATGCCAAGAGGGGGGGGGGAGGTAAAAAAGATTCACACTTCTGACAAATTTAATAGAGTAGAATATGATTTACTTTTCTAAAAGATTCTTATGCATAATATTGTTACCGGTACATGAATATGTACTAAGACTATGACATTTTATTTTGCATTACAAATTTAATTTGTAAATAGTTTAATATTTACTAGATACATAAATAAATACATAAATCTTTCAAAAAAATTTAGAGTCTCAGAAAGTAAGCCTGTGTGAGGTTCCTTTAACAAATTGTTTAGTCTTTAGAGCACAAGAAAGGATATTTAATACTTAATAAATTCCACTAACATAACTAAGTAATTGTTGGCATTAATTATAAAAATTATTAATATTACTTTTGAATGATTGTCATAAACTCAATGCATTCATGATTCAAACACCAAGATTTTCAATTCTTTTTGAATAAGTTTAGAATTTAATATTTTTTAATATTTTCTTTTTTAATATTTAACAATTCTTTTTTTATTTTTAATTCTTTAATATTTTTTGAAATTACAATAAACAATTTTGGTCCTAAAAAACAATAACTAACTATTTACAAAGAAAGTTAAATTAGGCTATAGGAACTATCATCTCCTCTGTTCTCCTCAATTTGTCCTTGTTACATTATTAAATTCTGGTAAACTACCACAAAATGTAAAACAATTCTCATTACTGCATGAATAAACATATATCTTAAATAGTTTTTTAGTTAGCATAATACATGTTGGTACATATACTGTACAAATAAAACGTCTCACAACACAAAATATATTACAAAATAAGCACAAATATATTACAATACAAGTACAAAATGCACAAATATTATGGTGAGCGTTGTTCACCGAAATCGATCACCATAATATTTGTGCATTTTATACTTGTATTGTAATATATTTGTGCATTTTGTGCTTATATTGTAATATATTTTGTGTTGTGTGACGTTTTATTTGTACTGTACATATCTTAAAGGTAAAATATTCAGTCCAACAAACAAAGGGTGTAACGATAACATTGCACTTTTATTTTAAATGATTCAGTACAAGTAAAAGTCACACAACACAAATGTATTACAATATAAGCACAAAATGCACAAATATATTACAATACAAGTAAAAGTCACACAACACAAATTTATTACAATACAAGCACAAAATGCACAAATATATTACAATACAAGTACAAAATGCACAAATATTATGGTGATCAATTTCGGTGAACCACGCTCACCTTCCTCAGACCAGAAGGATTTCAACAAAGTTTACAAGACAATGAGTGTTATTGCAAACACAATCTACACACTTAAATATTATTTCTTTACTTAATTTTATTTCATTTTGTTAATGAATTAAAGAATTCCAGGAATTCTTATAATATATTTAGTCTTTCCTGGACTTAATAACATATTATTTTCAGTAAACCACCATTGAATTGCTCTAAGATCATCCATCATTCATTGCTTGTTCTACATCATCCCATCTGTCTTTCATGTAGTACAATGTTGTCTTATCTGCAAATGATGTTAATTTATTATTAAGATCGGCATTACAAAGATAATTAATTTAAAAAAAAAAAATAAAAAACTGTTTTGTATTAACAATCTTTGTTCTACCTATACTGATCTAGATGGATCAGAAACAGAATCGGTCCCAAGATTGACCCTTAGGGTAGCCATTATTTATATTTATACAACCTAAATTACTACATGTACTATTAATTTTAACAAGTTGTTTTCTGGATGTTACATAACTTTTAAATCAAGAAAATGCATTTCCCGTGATCCCACAATTATATAACAAAATCATGTGATCATTGTATCAAACACTTTTTTTATATCCAGAAATATTGCACTAACCTTTCTACCAATATAAACATAAACATAAACATTCAGAAATATAAACATCATCCATGAACTGTTTTAAAGTTGCTTCAGTGTTTTTATCCTTTCTTAAACTAAACTGATTTTGGTTAAATAATTTGTTTTGTCATAAAATGTTACTAATTTTGTTTTCATTAATTATTTTAATATCTTAGCAAACGTGGACAGAATATATATTGGTCTATAATTATTGCAGTCATTAGCAGGTCATTAATTTGTCATTAAATGCAGATTTTATTCAAGCATTTTCTAAAAAAAATCAAATGTGTCAGGTTTAGAACACTAAACAAAATTACAAAATATATAATGCAAGTAAAAAGAGTCTGCACAGGCTGTTGGCCATGTTGATTTTGATCCCATAAGAAGAATGTTATTTGCAAATCCAAATTGTTTCATTATTTATTGACCCAAAGTTTTGTATGAGGTGTAATTTTACACATTATTGTATTGTGCATTGGGTTTGCTTTTGATATTTTGAATACTACTCCTAGTTTTGAAAAATAGGAGAAAATAACAACTTCAAACTAAATAATTTTTCTTTTTTTCTATAAAACTAATTAGGAATTTACAAAGCAATTCCAAAGTGCAATTTCATTCTTGATCAAATGCAATTTGTTTGGAAAAATCTCTTTAAAAAATAAAAAAAATAAAAATAACTGATTAGTTTGGATGTGTGTGATTGTATGTCCAGTTCGAAAATAAAATAATATTGTGTGTATAGGATTAAAACCAACTCTACAAAAATTCTTTGACAGCCTCTGCAGACTCTTAAATAAGTTATGTGGACCTTTTACTCCCACCCCTTGGTATTCCATGTGATCATTTTCACATAATATCAATTTTTGGGATGTCTAACCACATTTAATCACATTTTAGAAAAAGGTCTACACATGTTCACCGATTACAAAGCAATTTCTGGATTATCATAGAACATTCGCTTGGTGAAAATATACAGCAGGCCAGATCAACTGTGAACCTCGGAGAAAGGGACCAAACCAAGAAAACCTCATGCTGTGTGGCATCATCTAGTGAAAAAGGAAGGGAACTGAGCAAAATATCTAAGATCTGTTGCAAATATGAAAACTATGTATGTGGAAAATATAAAGTATATTTTTGTATAAGACACCGATCTTCCATATATAGGCGAATATGGATTTCGAATGAGAGTAATTCGTGCAGTTGTATCTTGTAAGAATTCGCTTAAAGACTTAGAAGAGACAGTTAATTCATGTAGCTTTGCCAATAAAAAAAAATAATATCTTCAAAATCATACTGTTCCTTATTAATCAGTTATTCAACAACAGTTTGCATTATATAATAGTCATTAATTAAATATACATTATCATGATAAAACAATATTGGATTTTTACCCACCCCCCAACCCCACCCACCGACCTAGTATTCCGTGTCACAAATAGGTTTATGGAGGATTAAGTTCAAACAATTGTAATAAGAATAAAGTAGAGTTCTATAAACAAAAATATTTCAAAATAAGTAAATTAGAATAAATACTTGCATTTATGATAAATCAAGCATTACAATTGTATGATTATATAAATATAATTTTTATCCGCTCAAAATGTATTCAGCGAGTAAGGTTTAAATCCTATTCAAGAGTGGACAATGATTGTATATTTGGAGGGGTTGCGCCATTGCACTTCAGATTGAGGAAGGGGGGGCGCCCCTATACTGTACTAGCCGAGTACCCGTGCTTTGCTACGGTTATTTAATTAATTACTTAGCAGTAAGTTAATTGAAAATAAAAGAAAGGTAAGAATTAATAAGAAATTTAAAATAATATTTTAAACTGAATCCAACAGGAGTAGTAGTATAGGAAAGCACGGAAGCGGTCTGTAACAGTACAGCAACCGGACTGAACAAACCACACTGTGTGCAATAATGTCTGTTCTCTGAGGGAGGGAGGTGTGTTATCAGTATTGACCTTTAGACTAAACCCAGAAATTCATGACCGAGTCTGACATCGATTTTATGCATCACACCCTCTTTAACTGTTAGTTTTATATAAGTAAAAAACAGCTAACTAAACAACTTCGTTAAATTTAGATCAGTAGCTACTCAAGTGACTACAACAGTCGTTATATAAAAATTTAATATAGATAGATATACGTGCAACGGTTCAGTATCCTAGGTCCTATCATTGTAGACATAAAGTTATTATAGTTGGTCAGAATTAGTAAAGAAAGAATATATTATTTTATCCTGGTAACGTTATCTTATTCCTAAAACTAAAACACTATAAGAAAAAAACCGGCTATAAAAATTAATTAAATTAGTCAAATACAGCACTTATGGCCGAAATATTGCTTTTCATATTTACATTCTTTACCATAATACAATGTGTTAAAAAAGTTAAACCAACTAATTATTAGAGAAATATTTGCCAAAAACAGTGTGATTTCTCCACTTTTTGATGAAATTTTGGAAGTTTGTGCTTTTTTAGTATGCAAGGAGTATTCTGTAAAAATTTCAGCTTCCTAGGTATTACCGTTTGGGATGTAGAGCGATCAGTGAGTGAGTCAGTCAGTGAGTGGTATTTGGCTTTTATATTATATAGATAAACATTAAAAATAACGTGAAAAATGATCTGACTAATTTGTACAAAATATCGACACTTTGCTCAAAATTAAATTTTTTGTGATTAAAACAAATGACCTTGATCATATGGATTGTTTTGATTGCATAAATGGAAAGGAACAAAGGCTAATCATCATCAATCAAGTATATAACTACATATAAGGCCTTTATAGTCAAAAGCATTATTGTTATGTACAAATGAATAAATGATCTATGACGGGACGCAGTTATATGGTCCGTTCAAACAACCATCTGGGTTGTATAACTTTAATAAATTTAATATTTTATCAGTCCATTACTCGCAAACGCAATATTAATTTTTACCAGCTGATATTCAAGTATTCTTGTAGATCACTTACATTTGTGTTTAGTTCATACTGTGATTAAACCAATGTACTGTGTGTCTTAATTTTTATGCGTTTCATTTGTTCAATTTCCATATCAAAGTCATCTTTGTGTTCAATTATCAGTAATTTTTAGTAATTATTGTTGTTTTACTGTGCTACGAGTTTTATATTAGAGCTAATTGTGTTTTTGTAACCATTTAAACTGATCACTATATAACTAACTATATTTACGTTACAAAGCTGCCACTGACTTGTAATTTGTAATGGAGGAGTTAGTAGATACCGTTAATAAACTACAAGAAGTATTCAATGTGAGTGGGTACAAGAATGTGGATCTCCCACAGGTCGTCGTTCTAGGGTCACAAAGTTCTGGCAAGAGTTCAGTCCTTGAACACTTGGTGGGAAAGTCTTCTTTACCCAGAGGTACAGGAATAGTCACGCGGTGTCCATTGGTCCTTCAACTAACTCGATCTCAAGAAGAATATGCAGTTTTCCAACATGATTACTCTAAAGTTTTCACGGATTTTTCACTTATCTGCCAAGAAATAGAAGATCAAACAGAGCGATTGGCCGGAGGCAATAAAGGGATTTGCAGTACCTCAATAATGTTAAAGTTATTCTCCCCTTTACACCTTGACCTTTCTTTGGTTGATCTTCCTAGCTTGACCAAAGTGCCTGTTGGAGACTAGCCGGATGACATTGATGAGCAATGTAGAAGTTTGGCACTGGAATACGTTAACAATCCAAACAGCATCATACTTGCTGTCATTCCGGCCAACGCTGATATGGCCACAAGCGAAAGTTTGAAAATAGCAAGAGATGTTGATCCGGAAGGAGCAAGAACATTGGCAGTTGTTACCAAGCTGGACATTATGGATTCAGGCACAAATGCAATGGAAATGCTGACTGGAAGAGTAATTCCAGTAAAATTAGGAATTATTGGGGTAGTAAACCGGTCCCAAAAAGATATCACGGAAGGCAAGACCATTGAAGAAAGTGTAATTGATGAGGCCGCATTCTTCCAGAAAAAATATAGAAGTATTGCTTCAGAACATGGCACGGCATACTTAACGAAAAATGTACAACGAATTCTAATATCCCACATAAAAAGATGTTTACCTGAATTAAAGGAAAACATAAGCAAACAACTGGCAAAGCAGCGATCAGAACTGTCGTTGATGGGGGAAAGCAACCTGGATAAACCCACTCAAATGCTTGATCTCATAACAAAATTCTCAATGAATTTTATCTCAACTATAAAAGGTGATCTACTTAATATTGAAACCTCTGAGTTATGTGGTGGGGCTAGGATTAACTTTGTCTTTCAAGAGACCCTTAACAAAGGTTTGAAGTCTATTAATGCTCCCAATAACTTGTCTGAAAGTGCAATTTTGACAGCAATACATAACGCTTCTGGAGCTAGTACAGCCCTGTTCGTTCCTCAAGTAGCGTTCGAACTCCTAGTCAGACGTCAGCTGAGGAGCCTGTGCGATCCTTGCCTGTGCTGTGTGGATCTGATATACCAGGAGCTGGACAAGATCCGACAATCATGCCTTCACGATCCGGAACTGGGTTTGACTAGATATCCGAAGCTGGAGCGAGAGATATCAGCTGTAGTAAGTGATTTGTTGACAAATAGAATACCTGTTACAAACGAAATGGTCAATCATTTTATTGATGTGCAGCTGGATTATATCAACACAGCAAATCTAGATTTTGTTCCAAATAAATTTGTGGATCGATCAACTAAGCCGATCAAAGGCAAGAAAAACGAAAGCATAATACATGAAAAACAAAACACGTTTAATGAGCTATATCCAGGTGACAATGTGAGTGATGTCCAGGAGACTCAGTCATCCCCTTCGATCCTCTCACCCGAGGGCAAAGATCACAGTGACTATATTTTAATTAAAAAACTGATAAAAAGCTACTTCATAATCGTTAGGAAGACCGTACAAGATAACGTGCCGAAGGTCATCATGCACTTTATGGTGAACTACGTAATGAATCATCTACACGCACAGCTGGTGGGAAAACTCTATGGCCGTGATACTGAGGCTGCAGATCTCCTTGAAGAGGCTCCAGAAGTGATCGCCCAAAGAGCACGGCTAGAAAGTGCCGTCAACACGCTTGAAAACGCAAACAAGGTTCTGAAGTCACTCAATTCGCCACATACAGATGTCAAGATAGAAAATGCATTTTAGAGTTTTCTTTGAAATGTCTCTCGTAAGAAAATAATCAACAGTTTGTTAATCAGTTGTATTTTAGTCAACAGTTGTGTGTTGAATAAATAATGTTTTATTTTTATAAATTAGCTACGAATATTTCTTATTTATTAGAGATAGTCTTCCATGAATACCATTATTATTATTATTTACTATTATTATTTACACTCTAGGTCTTTTGGACTAAAGAGTGAAGTAATTGATTGTCTACCCTTAGTAAATGATTTAACCATAAATCGAGTTTTTCTTATTCCTTTCAAGGTTTCTTTTAAACATTACTAGCCGAGTACCCGTGCTTTGCTACGGTAATTTACTTAATTACTTAGCGGTAAGTTAATTGAAAATAAAAGAAAGGTAGGAATTAATAAGAAATTTAAAATAATATTTTAAACTGAATCCAACAGGAGTAGTAGTATAGGAAAGCACGGAAGCGGTCTGTAACAGAACAGCAACTGGACTGAACAAACCACACTGTGTGCAAGAATGTCTGTTCTCTGAGGGAGGGAGGTGTGTTATCAGTATTGACCTTTAGACTAAACCCAGAAATTCATGACCGAGTCTGACGTCAATTTTATGCATCACACCCTCTTTAACTGTTAGTTTTATATAAGTAAAAAAGCTAACTAAACAACCTTCGTTAAATTTATATCAGTAGCTACTCAAATGACTACAAAAGTCGTTATATAAAAATTTAATATAGATAGATATACGTGCAACGGTTCATTATCCTAGGTCCTATCATTGTAGACATAAAGTTATTATAGTTGGTCAGAATTAGTAAAGAAATAATATATTATTTTATCCTGGTAACGTTATCTTATTCCTAAAACTAAAACACTATAAGAAAAAAACCGGCCATAAAAATTAATTAAATTAGTCAAATACAGCACTTATGGCCGAAATATTGCTTTTCATATTTAATTTTAAATATTGTTTTTTGGCTGTTCTGGCGCTAAAGCTGTTGAACGTTGTTGAAAACTACATTCTTTACCATAATACTATGTGTTAAAAAAGTTAAACCAACTAATTGTTAGAGAAATATTTGCCAAAAACAGCGTGATTTTTCCACTTTTTGATGAAATTTTGGAAGTTTGTGCTTGTTTAAGCCAAACGGTGAGAGGTATGAAAAAAAGGCAAGAGACCAAAGTTGTAGATAATCTAATTCCAGACTAACAATTTTATGTCAAATTTTTAATTCGATAAACGGTTAAGCCAGTAGATCCAAAAAAAAACTGGATCGACTACACTACGCATTTGGGGCTTTTTGGCACCCCAAAACCCCCCTTAGAGTTGGAATTTCCCAAAATCCTTTCTTATTGCACGCATTCAGTATGCAAGGAATATTGTGTAAAAATTTCAGCTTCCTAGGTATTACCGTTTGGGCTGTAGAGTGATCAGTGAGTGAGTCACTCAGTGAGTGGTATTTGGCTTATTTATATATATATATATATATATATATATATATATATATATATATATATATATATATATATATATATATATAGATTGCCCTAGGACAGTAACCATAGACCTTCCATTTAAAATGGAAGATCTCTGGTTTGACTATTTTCCCTTTGGAAGGCTGCTCAATTCGTCCTTGACGACGATCCGCCCCAAATTGATTTACAACCTTAAACAGACTAACAAAAACCAACCTAGGCGTCCGTCTATTTCCTCATACATGATCAGCGTGATTATCTTATCAGAACAACTCGAGGCCACTTTCTGTTTGAATTTCGACACTCATGTGAAGAGTTGGGAGTGTTTCAAACTGAGTAATATCTAACTGTTATAAATTAAAGAACTATACACTGTAAGCCTAATGACAGTCCGAGAAATTATTGTATTCAAAACCCATGGAAATGACCATGTTGCACAGTTTTATTTCATCATTGTTTTCAGAATTAGGAAAATATGTGTGTTTTATTGAGCTTGACCCTATATTGGCAGCATAATTACTTAGTTCATTAACTATACAGTTAATTAAAATAAGTAGAAAAACATATTACCGTATCACTGTAGTTGGTTAATCGACATGTAAATTAAATTAAAAAGAAAACACTCCTATTATTAGGTATATAGTTAATAAATAAGATCTTTCTGTAGGCCTCTATAAGATTTTTAAGATACAAAAATCCTGTGCAAATTGAACAAAACTGTGACTGAAAAATTCCAATATACAAGACAGTTTAGTGGTTTTAGTACTATATCTATATATATAAAAGCCAAATACCACTCACTCACTGACTCACTCACTGATCACTCTACAGCCCAAACGGTAATACCTAGGAAGCTGAAATTTTTACACAATACTCCTTGCATACTGAATGCGTGCAATAAGAAAGGATTTTGGGAAATTCCAACTCTAAGGGGGGTTTTGGGGGTGCCAAAAAGCCCCAAAAGCGTAGTGTAGTCGATCCAGTTTTTTTTGGCTCTACTGGCTTAACCGTTTATCGAATTAAAAATTTGACATAAAATTGTTATTAATTATTAATTAATATTATTAAAGGAATTAGATTATCTACAACTTTGGTCTCTTGCCTTTTTTTCATATCTCTCACCGTTTGGCTTATTAAAGCACAAACTTCCAAAATTTCATCAAAAAGTGGAAAAATCACGCTGTTTTTGGCAAATATTTCTTTAATAATTAGTTGGTTTAACTTTTTTAACACATAGTATTATGGTAAAGAATGTAGTTTTCAACAACGTTCAACAGCTTTAGCGCTAGAACAGCCCAAAAACAATATTTAAAAAAAAATATGAAAAGCAATATTTCGGCCATAAGAGCTGTATTTGATTAATTTAATTAATTTTTATAGCCGGCTTTTTCTTATAGTGTTTTCCCACCAGCTGTGCGTGTAGATGATTCATCACGTAGTTCACCACAAAGTGCATGATGACCTTCGGCACGTTATCTTGTACGGTCTTCCTAACGATTATGAAGTAGCTTTTTATCAGTTTTTTAATTAAAATATAGTCACTGTGATCTTTGCCCTCGGGTGAGCAGATCGAAGGGGACGACTGAGTCTCCTGGACATCACTCACATTGTCACCTGGATATAGCTCATTAAACGTGTTTTGTTTTTCATGTATTATGCTTTTGTTTTTCTTGCCTTTGATCGGCTTAGTTGATCGATCCACAAATTTATTTGGAACAAAATCTAGATTTGCTGTGTTGATATAATCCAGCTGCACATCAATAAAATGATTGACCATTTCGTTTGTAACAGGTATTCTATTTGTCAACAAATCACTTACTACAGCTGATATCTCTCGCTCCAGCTTCGGGTATCTAGTCAAACCCAGTTCCGGATCGTGAAGGCATGATTGTCGGATCTTGTCCAGCTCCTGGTGTATCAGATCCACACAGCACAGGCAAGGATCGTGCAGGCTCCTCAGCTGACGTCTGACTAGGAGTTCGAACGCTACTTGAGGAACGAACAGGGCTGTACTAGCTCCAGAAGCGTTATGTATTTCTGTCAAAATTGCACTTTCAGACAAGTTATTGAGAGCATTAATATACTTCAAACCTTTGTTAAGGGTCTCTTGAAAGACAAAGTTAATCCTAGCCCCACCACATAACTCAGTGGTTTCAATATTAAGTAGATCACCTTTTATAGTTGAGATAAAATTCATTGAGAATTTTGTTATGAGATCAAGCATTTGAGTGGGTTTATCCAGGTTGCTTTCCCCCATCAACGACAGTTCTGATCGCTGCTTTGCCAGTTGTTTGCTTATGTTTTCCTTTAATTCAGGTAAACATCTTTTTATGTGGGATATTAGAATTCGTTGTACATTTTTCGTTAAGTATGCCGTGCCATGTTCTGAAGCAATACTTCTATATTTTTTCTGGAAGAATGCGGCCTCATCAATTACACTTTCTTCAATGGTCTTGCCTTCCGTGATATCTTTTTGGGACCGGTTTACTACCCCAATAATTCCTAATTTTACTGGAATTACTCTTCCAGTCAGCATTTCCATTGCATTTGTGCCTGAATCCATAATGTCCAGCTTGGTAACAACTGCCAATGTTCTTGCTCATTCCGGATCAACATCTCTTGCTATTTTCAAACTTTCGCTTGTGGCCATATCAGCGTTGGCCGGAATGACAGCAAGTATGATGCTGTTTGGATTGTTAACGTATTCCAGTGCCAAACTTCTACATTGCTCATCAATGTCATCCGGCTAGTCTCCAACAGGCACTTTGGTCAAGCCAGGAAGATCAACCAAAGTTAGGTCGAGGTGTAAAGGGGAGAATAACTTTAACATTATTGGGGTACTGCAAATCCCTTTATTGCCTCCGGCCAATCGCTCTGTTTGATCTTCTATTTCTTGGCAGATAAGTGAAAAATCCGTGAAAACTTTGGAGTAATCGTGTTGGAAAACTGCATATTCTTCTTGAGATCGAGTTAGTTGAAGGACCAATGGACACCGCGTGACTATTCCTGTACCTCTGGGTAAAGAAGATTTTCCCACCAAGTGTTCAAGGACTGAACTCTTGCCAGAACTTTGTGACCCTAGAACGACGACCTGTGGGAGATCCACATTCTTGTACCCACTCACATTGAATACTTCTTGTAGTTTATTAACGGTATCTACTAACTCCTCCATTACAAATTACAAGTCAGTGGCAGTTTTGTAACGTAAATATAGTTAGTTATATAGTGATCAGTTTAAATGGTTACAAAAACACAATTAGCTCTAATATAAAACTCGTAGCTCAGTAAAACAATAATAATTACTAAAAATTACTGATAATTGAACACAAAGATGACTTTGATATGGAAATTGAACAAATGAAACGCATCAAAATTAAAACACAGTACATTGATTTAACCACAGTATGAACTAAACACTAATGTAAATGATCTACAACAATACTTGAATATCAGCTGGTAAAAGTTAATATTGCGTTTACGAGTAATGGACTGATAAAATATTAAATTTATTAAAGTTATACAACCCAGATGGTTGTTTGAACGGACCATAAAACTGCGTCCCGTTATAGATCATTTGTACATAACAAATGCTTTTGACTATAAAGGCCTTATAGGCTATGTAGTTATATACTTGATTGATGATGATTAGCCTTTGTTCCTTTCCATTTATGCAATCAGAACAATCCATATGATCAAGGTCATTTGTTTTAATCACAAACAATTTAATTTTGAACAAAATGTCGATATTTTGTACATATTAGTCAGATAATTTTTCACGTTATTTTTAATGTTTATCTATATATATAAAAGCCAAATACCACTCACTGACTGACTCACTCACTGATCGCTCTACAGCCCAAACTTTATGTCTACAATGATAGGACCTAGGATACTGAACCGTTGCACGTATCTATATTAAATTTTTATATAATGACTTTTGTAGTCACTTGAGTAGCTACTGATCTAAATTTAACGAAGGTTGTTTAGTTAGCTGTTTTTTACTTATATAAAACTAACAGTTAAAGAGGGTGTGATGCATAAAATTGATGTCAGACTCGGTCATGAATTTCTGGGTTTAGTCTAAAGGTCAATACTGATAACACACCTCCCTCCCTCAGAGAACAGACATTCTTGCACACAGTGTGGTTTGTTCAGTCCAGTTGCTGTTCTGTTACAGACCGCTTCCGTGCTTTCCTATACTACTACTCCTGTTGGATTCGGTTAAAAATATTATTATAAATTTCTTATTAATTCTTTCCTTTCTTTTATTTTCAATTAACTTACCGCCGCTAAGTAATTAAGTAAATAACCGTAGCAAAGCACGGGTACTCGGCTAGTACTGTATATATTTGCTAGGATTCAAAAACCATAAATGTTTATAAAGTTCAGAAAAACTTTGTTGGGAAAAATATTTAATAAGGTTATTATAAGAAGGAAATTTCTTTTTTATTCCTAAATTTATATTACTATCAAAGTCATTAAAGGACTTTTGAGTACTATCTTATAAACTAAAATGACAAATTAGTGAAAAACTTTATTCCATTAGATTTTACTATTCACTACCATAATTTTTATCAAACGTAAAAGGAAAAGTGAAAATGAGCACAGCACAACTATGCAGAGCCGTTCTGACAGAGAAGAAAGAATAACCAAATAATGTTAATCTTTTGTCTCTGTGTTCTGATTATATTGACAAATGACAAGTCAACAAACAATACAAACAAGATAATGAAGCACGCAAGAGTCTGTCTAAGGGATTTTATTTTGGAAGAGGATACGGAAAGGATAAGTCATTGTAATCCTTGATTCCTGTGCAATTCTACAATTTAATAACTTACAGTCCCGAAACTTCGTAAAAAATTGGTTACAAGATATAATAGCGCTTCTAGCGTCGGGAGCAAAGAAGCGCATATTTCTGCACTATTTACAACAAACAGCTGTTATTACTAAATGTCAAATAACTTATGTCTATAATCTGTTATATTCCGTTTACTATTGTTATTATCCACTTCTTTGCAAGACACAATCTGACACAACGGTAATGTGGTCCTGTTATTACGAGCACTATCGTCGCGCTAGCTCAATAGCGCTGCAATGGAAGTGTCGTGACTGTATTTTATTAGACTGTAGTAATTCCCTCAGCCGATAAAAAATAATAAGACAAGTGCAGGGTTGCAAGCGGTGGAGTAGTCGTACCTGCCACTGCACGCTACAGAACTGATCAAAGCTTTGTACAATTTGAGAGATGCATTTCAAGACATAGGAGGTTTAATTATGATTAATTTGACTTAATTACGATTGTCATGAGAATTAAGGCATCATATTTAAATGTTAATCTTGAAATTAATAATAAACCTACTCTACACACTTTTTGACCCACACTCTTTTCAAGTTTAGCATTCCTCCAAAATGCAATTTATGAATCCCTCCCATAGACAGCTTGTGGTACATGGGACTGCCGACAAGAATAAAGTGTTGTACAACAAAAAACTGCTGACGGCTTCTGCCCATTAAAATTCTAGTTGTTGTGATATATTTGTTATAATTAATTCTAATTATTTTCATTTTGGCATTTATATTTACATTACATAACAATGATTAAAATTATTTAATTCCATATTATTATACAGGATATTTCACGGAGAAATAAATGAAAATACAGGTTTCTCCGTGTATAAACATAGAAATAAACCAAACAGGATAATTAATTGTGATTTTTTCCGTTTAAAAATCCACACGCCAGTTCATATGGATCTGCTGCCATGTGCGTGATATTTACGAGTGAAGTACCGATCGTTATCTCAGTTGGGGATTCGAACCTTGGACACTGCTCTCTGCATTACGTAGCCTTAGCAACTGAGCTTCGATGCAAGTGCATTCAATTTTATTAAAATGTTCATTGCAGTAAAATATTGAACTCAATTACATGTGCTACATGATTAGCAATGATTGAACTCTAATTTTATTGTATTTTGAATTTTATTTTTACAGTATAATTATGTTATATTTGAATGAAATTAAAAGCAGAGCAGTTGGTAGTGACGGTCTTTCTATTGAGATGCTCAAAGCTGTGTGTCCGTATGCGTTAAAAGCTTTTACATACCTCATGAATAAGTCATTAGAAATGGGACAGTTTCCCAAAAAATGGAAAATAAATCAAGTTCATCCTCTACCAAAAGTCAACGCCCCTAAAAATGTCCAACAGTTGAGACCTATCTCGATTCTACCAGCCATTTCTAAAGTTGGTCCTTGAAAAGCTAGTGTTGCGCCAAATAATTCCTTTTATGAATGAAGAAGAAATTATACCGAAGCTTCAATCTGGATTTAGAAAAAAATCACAGTACCTGCACAGCCCTGGTAAATTTATTTAGTGACCTCATAGATGGAAAAAATACAGGCTTGTATAGCTCATTGGTTATGTTAGACTATTCTCAGGCCTTTCATTCAATCAGTTATGAGCTTCCATTGGCAAAGATGAAATTGTATGGCTTTGATAGAAGATCAATCGAGTAGGTCAAATCATACTTGAAAGACAGAACCAAGGTTACCAAAGTAGGGAGTGAAACTTCTTCTGCGCTGATCAGGAACAGAGGTGTGCCCCAAGGTAGTTGTATTGGACCTGTGCTGTTCAGTCTGTACACGTATGACTTCCCCAGTTGTGTGCAGTACTGTACAGTCCATCAGTATGCGGATGATTGCCAACTGCACCTGTCCTATCTTCCTTCATCAGCCAAAGAGGCGATTACCCTAATAAATGCTGACCTTGAATCCATTTCAATATGATCACCCGGAAACGGGCTTAAACTTAATATAGGCAAGTGCAGTGTCCTTCATCTAGCTCCGCACGATTGTGAGCAGACTCTGGGGGGACAAGGTGTGGGTGTCATGCTCGGTGGGGAGAGACTGGCAGTCTGTGACACAGTCAAGACTCTTTGTATCATGTTAGACGGTGGGCTCTCGTTCACGGACCATGTCACGCACACTATCCAGCGAGCCATTGGCAGGTTGAGGGGTCTCGACAGATTCAAAAATTTACTACCAGGCTCTGTAAAGCTCAGTCTCATGCAGTCTTTGGTTTTGTCAGTATTTCACTACTGTTACCATTTTTACGGCTGCAGTCTCTCGAAGGAGGACGCTCAGAGAATCAAACTGTACAGAACGCAGCGATCCGTTTTGTATGTTCCCTAAGGCGTTTTGATCATGTGTCCTCCTATAGGATGAGTTGGGGATGTTACCCATGGATTCCCTTTGCAGGGTATTGACCAACTGTTTGACGCACAAGGTCTTGGGCCTCAGAGAGCCACAGTATTTGTGTGACAGGTTGTTGCCTAGAGACCAGGTCTCCCAGCGCAGTACCCGCCATGACAACCAGCTTCATTTCCGAAGGGTCAGACTTGGGGAGGAAAAATTATTCATATTTTGGACCAAAATTGTTCAACGACCTCCCCGAGAACCTAAAAAATCTGTCTAGTCTTAGTTTTAAGCTTAATTTGAAAAAGATCTTTGGGACAAATAGTTAAATTTCGTTACATGTTTGTTTGCTAGATATATTATTTTTTAGTTTTAGTTAGTCTTAGAAATACTGTCGACATTGAGTTGTTTTGTAAACCAGTGTAAACTGAAATCCGCTCGCAATAAAAGGCATTTTTATTTATTATTTTAATTATAATTCATGTTCTAACGTAAAAATAAATAGTGCTTAGAACTAACTGTAAATGAAGATTTTTGTTACATGTTATTTACTCTCTTTACTTTATATTCATATTTTATGCTGATAGAACGCCTTTAGTAAATGTTAGATAACAACAGAACGCATGACTCATTCATTACGTTTGCTGTGTATAATTAACTTTAACTGGACTACTCAAGGGTAGTGATGTAATCGATAGCTCATTCAGAACACGATACAACTGGACTCATCGACCTCCAAGCGTTGAAGGCGACACTTCTCTCCCTAAAAATCTAACCTACTACTTAGTATTTTATGACTTTCAGATAGGAACACCTAAAAATTCTTGTGCAACATAACATGTGAAACCATTTTATTTTTAAATTATATTTCATTTTTTTTGGAAAAATTCTAGCAATTACAATGTAAATACAGTAATTGGAAATGTCTTTTTGTTTTAAATGGAAACAAATATTCTGTTGCTGTAAAAAAAAGAAAGCAAGTGAGCCGCACAAATATTGCGGTTGTGGTGAATCAAGCAAGCAGGGAGTCAAGGTTAAAATGAAAACTGTTGAAAACAAAACATATGTTGATGACAGAAGAACTTTGGTGGAAGATGATGAAGCTGTTGATGTTCTAGAATATGAGTTTACTCCTGAAACAGTATGGTCATTTGAAGAACCAGTAAGTTGATAAAATAAGTATATGTACTGAGTGATAGTTAAATATAGTGTGATAACAAAATTTATTTTTACATAACCTAATAGGCTAACAAGGTCTTCTTTACTACAACAAAAATTACTTCTTCAATTTTTACACTAATTTACACTCTCTAGAATAGAGAATAAAACTTATAAATTTAAAAAATTACTTAAGTCATATATTTCTAAGAAATCCAATTAATGATCGGGATCAGGCTTGGAAGCCTGGTTATTAGGTTTCTAAGAAATTCTAAGACTTTTCTATAAATGTTGTATGTAACTTGTTTGTCCGTTTGAATAGATATTAAAATATGTAACAATGGGTAAGCTACTTCTAGTATATATTTATAGAATTGCATAGTTACCTTCTTTCAATTCATCTAACTAGGTCTCTTTTGCCACAATCATAGAAAAGTAAATAACAAGGCCTATATAAGCAATTAGATTGTCATAACTTAAGTTTATACGTTTACTGCAACTATTATGACAGACAGACAATCTGGCCCTAAGGCGAAAATCGTTATTGGCTGACCTATTGAATTTTCAGTAGGCCTAAAATTTAAAATTCTTTCATTTCCATTTAAAATCAAAATCAATACATTTTATTGATTAGACCGAATAGTTATCGTTAAAAATTAAATCTGAGGTGCACTATATAAAATGCAGGTGCTAGACTAAAACAAATTTAACACAAACTTATCAAGCTACAATATATTTATTTTATCCTTAAGTCTTCATTATAAAACAATAAAAGTCACTTGAATATTCAGGTTGATTAAAACTTGACAGAGTATATTTTTCTATTTAATAAAACTTTACTAGCCAATTTACATGGGCCTGTACATGAACTTTATTCAACGAGTGAAGTACCGATCGTTAGCTCAGTTGGGGATTTGAACCTTGTACCTTGCCCTCCACAGACTGAAGCATAAGCCACTGAGCTACCAAGCTGACAGATATTCCTAGTGTATGTCAAAGAGGTTTTTTGCTAATGTTTATTAGACAAATTACAGTTTCACTTTATATCAAACCATCATGTAGGCTTACTTGTGTTTTATTATTACCTTAACCCTTCCCGGGCGTTTGACGAAATAATCCGCCAAGATTACTATGCTCTGCATGCGGAATGACTAGACTATCCGCATATTGTGTTTTTAGCAGTCCAGGCAAATGACGGGCCTTTCAGAAAATACCCCTCTTGTCATCGCCTGACGCTGGCTGTCACGAGTGAAGTTGTTTACTTGTTTGGCTTATCTATTCCATTCCTTCTCCCCAATGTAACATTCTCCATGACCTGCCTCCATCCCTGACTCTCATGCCTGCTCACTGCCATACTACTCGCCCTTATCGTCATTCCAGCGGTTTTCCATTGTGTCTGGTGAATCTACTAGTGGAAGATGGCTGTACGTGATAATCCTGACTTTTAAACAATATAGTTTAATGGCTAAATATGTCTCTTTCAGAGCAAGATATCAATAATGTACCAATAACACCTTTATTTAGCAAAATGATGTATATAAGATGTTCACTTTCATCAACCATAAGGGCGTTTGACGTAATCATCCCCAACAATATTTTATTAAATATAATACTCAAAAAATTATTAGAATATAAAATATACCATTTTATGGTTTTAGGTGGGTTCAACAAATTAGAATGAAAAATATGAAAAAATTTTTTTACCCCAACCATTGTATAATTCCGCCCAGAATGTAAACTGGGTTCAGTCCGGGAAGGGTTAAATAGCCACAGTTGATAAAAGGATGGATCATATGTATGCCCTATATATCAGTTGGCATAACATTTTCTGTTACAGGTATACTGCAACAACTAATGTTTATCGTAATACTGTAATAATTAATTAATATTAATTGGTCTCAGATACATAATTATCATAAACAGATTAACTGGTTGTATATATAGCTTAAGTGGTTATGTAAATAGTAAGTTTAAGATATTTCATGATCTTTTTTGTGGGCTGTAAATAGTTGTTTCCCCATAAAATCTGTTGTAGTTAAATTGAACAAGCCTAACTCAAAGTGGTAACTTATCATAATAGTTTAGTTTAAAAAAAAACCGAATTAGATAACCTGTACTATCTTTTAAAACATATGAGAACTGGTTTTGAGGGATTGAGGGTAAAATATTTATCACTTAAAAATGAATAAATGGAGAAAATAAAAATGGCCAAGTTAGCTGCTAACAGTAACTTAGTAACTAAAAATAAAACTAAAGCGGCTTGGAATGTCATAAAGCAGTCTACCAAATGTAATAGTAAACCTTTGCCTCTTAAAAATAATTTCTCTGCTTGTAACTTTAACATTTTTTTCATTGATAATGTTACTAATGTGAGCAAAATTATTCCATCTAGTACTTTTACTTATAAATATTATATAAAAAAGCTTAAATCAAGTTGGGATGATGCACTGTGTGATAAAATTAAGATAAAGCACCTTACAGTAGAGCAAGTTGTTCATGCTGTTAACCAACAGTTTAAATAATAGTCCATGTTTTGATATATTTGGCCTCAATGCTAAAATTCTAAAGGAGTGATCTTATTTTATATGTGAAGTAATGACTTATCTCTTCAACCTTTGTATTGGCAATGGATGTTTTCCTGATATACTTAAGTTTAGCAAGGTTCTTCCTGTACATAAAAAAGGGCCGAAAAATATTTGTTACAACTTTCGACCTGTATTTTGATCATAGCAACAGTGTCAAAGGACTAAGAACGTTGAGTACATACACAGCTAGTTTATTTTCTAGAGTCAAACAATCTGTTATCCTGCAGTCAGTTTATTTTCTAGAGTCAAACAATCTGTTATCCTGCAGTCAGTTTGGTTTTAGGTCTAATCACAGCACTGTCAAGGCCGTTTCTTTCTGTAATCTCTGATGTGTACAGTAGTTTGGAAGCAAATGAAAGTGTATTATTTAGATCTTACTACATGTCCAAGGCCTTTGACACTGTGGTACACAGTGTTTCAGTGGATAAGCTGTCCTCTTATTTTTTTTATAGTCTTGCTGTCAAATTTGTTAGTAGTTATCTACAGGGTAGACACCAAACTGTTATTGGAATGCTGGTTTTTCCTCAACTAAAAAAGTTTAATTTGGAGTGCAGTGCCCCAAGACTCTATTTGCCTCATAATGTTATATGTGATGACTCAAATTGTGCCTATTTGCTGATGACCTAGGCCTGTGTATTAAAGTAAAAAAATACTGCAATTCTAACTGATGACGCCAATATAAAATCAAAATTAGTCAATAACTGGTGTTCTGCCAATGGACTTAATCTTAATAAGGATAAAGTTCATGATCTCAAAGTCAGCCTTAGTTGTAATAATTATAATTGTAATCCTTCTCTAAAATTCTTAGTTATATGTTACAATCTGATCTTAAGTAGCAATACCATATTGAATATGCATCTTCTCGCATGGCAAAAGGAGTTTTTATGCTTCGCTCTTTAAATGATAACAGTTACTACTGATGTACTTCTGACTATGTACTACTTATATATACATCGTTATTTGACATATGGTATTTCTTTATGAGGAAATTCAGGTTTTTCAAACAGAGCTTTTATAATGCAAAAGTTAAGGCTTATACTCCTGATTTCTGGATCATCAGTGCAAGCCATTATTTCTAAGGCATAACATTTTTACATTGCCTTCTTTGTATGTTTTTTTTTTTACTCTGCTATATGTCAAACAAAATCTGTCATTTTTCTATACATCAGCTAATGTTCATTCATACAACACCAGGTAGAGGGTTAACTTAAGTGTTACGAGATATAAGTACAGTAGCACTCAAAATAGTTTTAATTATCAAGGTGTCTAAATAGTTTAAATTATTTAATGCCTTACGTCAAAATATTAGATCTTTGCCATTTAAGAAGTTTAAAGCCACATTGAAGTATGCCCTAGCTGAAGTATACTTATTTAGCAATAATGATTTTTATGATATTGACTTTAACTAATGATTAAGTTAGTTTGTATACAGTATTTGATTTTGTTATGCAATGTTTATTAGACAATAAAATTCTTGATTCTTGACTTATTTTGATTTTGAGTAAACAAGGTTTGAGTAAACTTACTGATGTGATATTCACAGACTTAGTAATAGTTGGCCCAAGCTTTAGAGAACATTTAGATCGTGCTGTTAGGCAGTAAGCTTGTGTAATGTTTGTTTAACCGAAGATCATAATTCTAACTTTAGGCTATGAAAATAAAACAGGTACTGTACTCACAAGGTTCAAATTAGGCTAAATAAAAAGTATTTGAATGTTCTGTTACCTACTTTAATTGATAGTGCTCGTCATACAAACAAACATTGTTATTGCTGTAGAGACAGAGTAAGTTAACTGAAAAAAGAATAAGGTGCATAAATCTAAAAATAATAAAATAAAAATTGTCAGTTTACTTTAATATAGCGTAATGAGAGTAATACAGTACAACCTTTAAGACACGAGTACAAGAAAAATCAAAGTTCTTACTAACTAATCTCAGCAAAGATATCCAGCATCACTTAAGGATAATTTAAAAAAATTAAAAACAATTAGCATTACTTTTTAACTCTTAGCACGAACACTTTATCTATCGATTGTGTAGAGTAAGCAACTTTAGATTTTATTTGGCTTAAAAAAGCCTTTGTCTTAGTCTTTTGTCTTATATTAAAATGGTTGTATATATAGAATGGCTAAATTTGGAACTATCATTGGTAGTCATGACGACTTCAGGTTGTCCCAGTTGTAGTGGTACTGACCACGCGTCAACAAGAGGAAATTGAGACATTCTGGGTTGTTGGATGGTGAATGTTTTAAAGTGTTCAACGCAACTTCACGTCAATTTTTTGTCTGATGCTTGGTGGAGAATATCTCTCGGCAGTATCTAGATATGATCTGTAAAAACATCAGAGACCTTTCTAGACTGTTCATCATCTACTTCTTGGTAGATCGACTTGTCCATCATGTTTGATAAATTTCTTATAAACGATCCACTTCTTGGCGAACATACTCGACGAACTACGCTTTTACGAACTGTTTCCGAATTTCGGCGGGTACCAATTTACTTACGATCTGGAAGACAATGCTCTTAAGATTAAGGATCCAATTGGCTTCATACAAGAGTACAGATCCATGAACGGCAGCATCGTATAAGAAAGTAAATTGCAAACTTACTATACAATTGGTAGAGATACCACACTGTTAGAAATCAATGTAACCACACACATGTTTTAACATATTAAACGGTATGTGAAGTTTGTGTACTGTAAAGACAAAGTAATCAACACTGCTGAAGAAAAAATACTTGAAAATTGTTACACCTTCTTTACGAGACAAGTTGATATGCTGATGCATCTATGTTCGATAAAGAAGTGGTTCGTCGAACATATCCTGACTTGGAAGAAACTGAAATGTAAGTGGCGTTAAGTCTAACTTTTCCAGGCCATACAACGATACATGTATGGGATCGAAAAGTGAGGTCTTTCAACGAGGTTTCAATTTTCAGGAACAGTCTCGTGCATTCAGAATGACCTGGTATGATTTGTAAGAGTTGATGATGCAATATACAGAACAGCATGGCTTGAAAGCTTCTTTTATTACGTTCAAAAAAGACAGGCCAGCTACCTGGCAATGTCTGTTCAACTTGGGGGGTGCAAAGAACTTTATTCAGCACCAACAGAGTGACGGTAATACTGTCTATGAACAGGTTCATTAAGAAAACCAAGACTGACGAAAAATAGAACCAACCAAACAGGCAGTTCCATACCTCGTTGAAACTTCTATTGCAAGATTAAAGTCATAAAGTGGTTGTGAACCCCGTGCAAAAAGTTGTTTGTCGTGTGTTCTAGATGGTGAGCATCTCTTGATAAAGGTACTAGTACAGGTGTACGTGCTGTTTCAATTGAAATGATTCTAAAGGAAACAGAGCATGTATGAGATTAGTAATACTGACAAGTGTATCAAAAAGAATATGAATGAGTACCTTTTAATAAATAAATAAATATTACAAGGTTATATTTTTTTTGCTATACATGAATTCTTCTGCGTACCACATGGTGAATTTAGGTATAGAACTACCGCATACAAAGAACCACATCTTTGCTATTTTAATTGGCTGACCTATATCCTAGGTCATCACTGCCACTTTGGTGAATTTCATGTGATTGCCATCCCATTCAAATACAGTAATAACACACAGTGGCAAATTGGAGTCTATAAATACTTTGGAAGTATTAATGGAACATCATTATAGATATCCAAATTACAATAATAATAAAACAATGCTTATGAGGCGGGTATGGAGTCAACCTTTGAGCGTTACAGATTCAAGATGTTTTATTTAGCCATTTGACAAATACAATTTATAACAGGCTGTTTTGTAGATACAATTATTTTCTACATGCATGAAAATTAATGCCATAAATTATAAGAAGTCGGTGTTAAAACATTTTTCTGGTGAAACTACCAGATATTAATGAAAAAAAAAAAAATGGAAATATTATTTTCTTCATTCCAACCATCTTTAATTAATAAACATTTTTATAGTTTTTTACAAAACTTGTCTTATTTTAGTAAAACTTAGTTTTCACCATTATTCATTAACATTTTTAACTTTTGGCATGCTTTTTTAAATCTACACAACTTTTTACATAGGAATTCAAGGTAAGCAAAATTTTTATTATGAGTTTATTATAAACAAATTTGTGACAAAGTGAAATTTTAAGTTTTTTAAAAAATAAGTCACAAGATATACAGGCTTTCCGACTTCCGTAAAATAGGTCCAATAGATATCCAATATCACTGAACGTGTGTAGTCGTGTGGGTCAATACCATTGTACGTAATAACTGATGATCAATCCCACAATTCACAATACTCTAGTGACCAAAATGACAGCTCAGTACCACTGGTCTTCAAGCTCCGGTCTGTGTTCAACTTACGTAACAGTTTTTAGTAGTATAAAACAACTGTGATGAACTGTACAAGATTTGTATTATTGTTAACTGTACATTATTGTTTACATTATTTTTCATTGTTTTATTGTTACTATTAATAATTGTACTATATTATTACCTTATTAGTGATGTCTCTTGATCCTACAGGGCTCTAAGGTTCAGATGTGCATTTCACCTCTAGCGTGGAACCTCAGTAACACTATAACCTAAGATTTGAAGATAACAAAAGAAAAGAGTCCGGGCATGACGAAAAAATTGCCCGTTTTTAAGCTTTAAAATGATGTAATACAACTGTACTCTCATATTCGTCTTCTAATAGTAAATACAGAATCTATGCTGAAAAACAAGGTTTGCTTAAAATGCTGTGGTACCATTGAAGTACTCAAAATACAGTTTAAATTTCAGGTAATGTCTATAAATGTTCAAATTTCATATTTAAACAGTGAATTACTTTCCATAGCTTAGGAATTACCACACAAATACTAATTTTATTTTATTTTATTTTTTTTTTTTATTTATTCATAAGACGCCGATCGTCAAGATATGGGCGAATATGGATTTCGAATGAGTGTGATGAGAGCGAATGTAGTCATTGTTACAAACTAAGGCCGACTATTCCTTAGAAAGTGTCATTAATTAATAGCCCAATGACAAATGAACAGCCGGTGATTATCAGCTGATTCTTCTCAAAATGTATTGACTCTGATTGGGATCGAACTGAGAACCATTAGCACATGAAGCTGGGATTGAACCAACTACGTTACCGACCAATTGTCAAAACGCTTATCAGATTGTCCAAAGTCCTCTTTCTTTTATACCAACATTCAAAAGGAGAGTAGAAACAAAGTTGTTCCGGTTGTATTTTGTCTTCCAGCAGGCCTGTTGTAGCCTGTTTCCTGTTAAATTTTTAGTAGAGTACAAGCTGTCATGGAGTTTTCAACGCGAGAGTATGCAGAAATGCACTTCGTGTATGGTTTTTGTGATGGTAATGGATTGGCTGCTCAAAGAGAATATCAATTACGGTATCCAGATCGTAGAGTGCCTAGTACTCGAGTTTTTTCGAGGCTACACCAGAGTATGTTGGAGAGAGGAAGTGTTCACAGGCAGCCAAATGAGGTAGATCATGCTCTTCGAGATGTAGGCTTGGATCATCGAGTTCTAAATTTAGTTCGTCAAAATCTTGAAGCAGTCGACAACTTGCCTGTGAAGTTCCAAGGGTTTCCAAGGGCAAGATATTAAGTATTTTACATGAAAATTATTTTCATCCATATCATTTTACAAAAATTTAATCGTTACAACCACATGATCATGCTCCAAGAGTTCAGTTCTGTAGCTGGCTGCTCAACAGTGATATTCAGCAATATTACTTTTTGATAAATATCCTGTTCACTGATGAGTCTACCTTTACTAGAACTGGTGTTTTCAACACACATAACACGCATCACTGGGCCGAAGAAAACCCGTGAGTGTCCAGAGAAAGTTCTTTTCAAAGATGTTTCCAAGTCAATGTATGGGTAGGTGTCATCGTAAACCACCTTTTAGGTCCGCATATTTTTCCAGCAAATTTAAATGGTCAAACTTATTTAGATTTCTTACAACATACCTTGCCTACTCTTCTAGATAGACTTGGTCTGGACTATAACGGGTGGGACAACATCATTTTCCAGCAAAATGGTGCTCCACCTCATTTCACCCATGATGTGTGACAAAGGCTGACGGATAACTCCCATTAGGCATTTATATGTGTATAGAGTGTTGCGTATTTTTTTTGTGAGGGGAGGTCAAAAAATAGCAAATGCTGCAGTTCATTCAATAAGACTAAGAAATTTGAATCGGGTAGCTTTGTTGAAACCGTCGTGTGAAGCTTTTAAAAGATTCTATAGTTACAGTTCTTTGATTTTCTTCAATAAACTTCCTTACCAAATTAGTACTGCTAATTCCATAGCAAATTTTTCTAAACGTTTAAAAGAATGGTTATTTACTTTCAATTATGATGAACTTGAAACTTTTTTGTTTTAAATCAATCTGTTTTTTGCTTGACTCTCCTTCTTGTAAAAATTTTTAATTTTATTTGTGTTTCTATTGTGTCTTCTGATTTGTTGGTAAATTGGGCCTAAGGTTGGTCCTTAGAGATAAGAAAGCACTAATATGTAAAATAATAATTAAAAATACGTCTTGATTTTAATACAAATTTTTGCTTTTAAAAAGTTCTCATTTTTATTTTCTGCAACTGATGTACTTGAATTTGTTATATTTTGAGAAGGTAACCTCAAAACAGCTTCATGCTCAGAGGTACCTAGCCATATATCACATTAGTAAATTAAATAGATTAATTTGTTTAATGTTACTTTCAATTAAGTTAAAATAGTGTTTTTAAAATATCTTAAATTGTGTTTTTTGTTTTTATAAGCTAAATATTGTATTTGGTTATGTGTGTATTTGATTATTCAAACTGTTTTTTTTATGTAAAGCACATTAATATGTATTGTGATTTATGGTAATAAACTTTCTTTCTTTCTTTCTTTCTATAACTACCCTATGTGGATAAGTTGCGCTGCAATATACCTTGGCCGGCCTGATCGCCTGACCTCTGCTATGGATTTCTTTGTTTTGGGGATGATGAAAAATGAAATTGCCCCTTTGAACTCAGAAGAAGAACTGAGAAACAGAATTCAGCTAGCTGCCCAAAAGGTGCATGACAAATTAACTTTGAATGTGACGGTCAGGGCCATGAGAAAGCGAGCAAGGGCTTAAATAAGAAATGGAGGCAGACAGTTTGAGCATACTCTGTAGATTAGATTATTTTCTGTGTGTTTCTTCTTTTACTATTTTTAGGTGTTGATCTTGTAAATAACATACATACTGTAGTGAAAAAAAAATTATATGTGTGGCTGTAAATGAATTTAAATAAAAAATAATTGTACTGCGACTACTTCAATGATCCCGTTGCATTTTAAGCAAACCTTGTTTTTCAGCATAGATTCTGTATTAACCATTAGAAGACGAGTATGAGAGTACAGTTGTATTACATCATTTTTAAGCTTAAAAAATGAGCAAGTTTTTTTTCTGTTATTGACCTCTCTTCAGGATCTATTTTATAGAAGTCCTTGCCTATATATCTTGTGACTTATGTTTTAAAAAACGTAAAATTTCACTTTGTAACAAATATGTTTATAATAAGCTCATAATGAAAAATTTATTTACCTTGAACTCCTATGTAAAATGTTGTGTAGATTTAAAAAAAACACGCCAAAAGTGAAAAAAATTTAATGAATAATGGTGAAAACTTATGTTTTACTAAAACAAAACACTTAAAAAAAAAAAAAAAACAATAAAAATGTCTATTAATTAAAGATGGTTGAGACGAAAAGAATAATATTTTCATTCTTGTCACTAATGTCTGTTAGTTTCACCAGAAAAACTTTTTAACACTGACTTCTGTCCACCCTGTATAAGTTATAGAATAAGCAGAAGGGATGAGTAAACATCCAGTGTAAGGTTACAAAAATATTGAAGTTGACAGAATTGAACCTTCTGCTGTTTATTATATATTGTATGCCAATGTTTATTATATATAATGTTTAACACTGACTTCTGTCCACCCTGTATAAGTTATAGAATAAGCAGAAGGGATGAGTAAACATCCAGTGTAAGGTTACAAATATATTGAAGTTGACAGAATTGAACCTTCTGCTGTTTATTATATATTGTATGCCAATGTTTATTAATATAATGTTTACTTTGTAAATTGGCTGATTCTTGTGATTATGTTTGCATTGTTATAAAGTTATTTGCTTCCTGTGAAAAAACAATAGCTTTGGCCCATTGCTTTTAAACAGGTAAAAATTTTTTCATTTTGTCTTATAATTGATAACAATTTATAAGTCTATATAACTAGTATTTTTTTTTATTTAATACAAAAAGCCAGTTTGGTTAGTACAGAAAGACTCTATTTTTAATGGATATATGTGTTATTCATTGTTCATTACATTTGTGTGAGTAAAGTGAAGTTGTAAGATTTCTATTTTTTCACTTATACAGTAGAATCCCTCTTAACTGACCACCTTGGGACAGGGGGGGGGGATCAGATAAGGATTTCACCAGTTCAACTCAAAACCACTTTATATTACAGTTCATCTAAAGCAATTAATTTCTTTACTAATTAGATCTACTGTTCTCACCAAATGAAGTATATTCACAAAACACTTTTCAAGATAACCTACAACTATAGTTGTATGATCGGTAAAGGTCACAATACCACGGAATCTCTTGACAGACTAGTACAAATAATTGAATTCTTTATACAACAGTAAACACGTTGTGACATTTTTTTTATGAATCATGGATATTTTTGGCTAATTACTAACGGTTAAAACGATTGTCTCGTTGATAATCGGCTGCTTTAAAAGAAGTCACTGTTTTGTAAAAGGGGCCGGTTTAAGCGATGGCCGGATGAAAGGTGGCTAGTTAAGAGGGATTATGCTGTATTAACTCTTCTTAATTAAAAACTCTCATTGTTGAAATCAATTCAGAGATCTCTATGTTCCTCTTTCCCAATACACTTTATAACATTAAGGTTTTCCATTCAGGAGTTTTTACCATTTAAGGTAAAAGTCTCACATTTTATCTGTTCTCTTGAAATATTACGACTTTGGTTGTTTTCATATTCAACTAAAGACCAACTTCTAAAACGATTTACTGTTATATATCATACAAAACTAACTGATTCTTTGTTGTTGTCAGTGTTTTTACATAGTTCTAGTTAGTGTATCTTATAGATACACATGAAGAGTCATGATATTAAGTTGTCTTGCATGAGTTTGACTTGGATAATCCACTTTTTATTCTGAGAGACATCTTCTGCCAAGAGGGCCTTTCAGAAAGAAAAGAAGGCTCCTAGAATAATGAGTGGATTGGCCAAGTCAGACTAATGAAGGACAACTTGTCAATAATTTAATATTATGACTATTGCATGTATCTATGTAAACTGTAACTTTAACTATGTCAACTAATATTAGACTAAGTAGTGTTTTGAGGGTGTTCAATAGAAAATTATTTTTGAAATTTTTTTGAATAAATTGGTTTCTTTTGTTACAAGTTTTAAGTTTGTTAAGAGAAAAAATATAAAAAATTTATTGATATATGGCTGCTTAAAGTGGCTTTTCTTGGTTCCTAACTTATTAACAAATTGTGCGATATATGTTATTCAAATGTTGAGAATATGGTGGACAAATGGTACTAACAAACCTAGAGTAAATATAAACAATCAATAACAACTAATTTTTTAAAGTGTAACCCATTATTATTATTTTATAAATGTTGTCTGTACAAATTTCTAGTTGAAATCTGTACAATTACCTTTGGCCGAAAAAGTAGATTAATAATACATAACATTGATAAAGTTTACAATAAACAAGGGAGTTATTGCTGTTTGTGCTCCGGACATGCACCAAGAGTGCTGGTACTCTCCCATGCCCCCGACAAGCTACTCCATGCTCCCAACTTTGTTACTCGTAGCGGCGAAACGTTGAACTTAAATCCATCTAGCGCCAAACTGAGCCGGTCGGATAAACACCCTTAACAGTTTTAAGTATCAACTAGTTTTGTTGTACAATACCAATTTCTGTTAGGTTACTTCCTTGCAAAAAATATAATTATACTGTATAAAGTGGCTTGAGAGTAAAGCATTTTATGCCATTGAAGAGTATATGAACTTTGAAATGTTGAACTTAACAGTTTAATTGTCCTATTGTTACTTCTTACAATGGCTACTGTAACTTGTTTGCTTAGTGGAAAATAATGTTCTTGATTCTTAGAACTGTATTATCAGCAAATTCATTATAGTAATTGCTGGCAAACCAAATGCCTCTAATAATTTATTTAATTCTATTCCTGGATATACGTTAGCTGCATTTTATTGCAGAGATACAATAATTCGTGGAGGTTCTTGCATATTAATAAAAAGTGATGTTCACTATATTGATAGACAAGATTTATCTATTTTCAATGAGGATTCAACTTTTGAAATTTCGAGTATTGAAATAGTCATTGAACATTGTCATTGTCTCTATCTATAGAACACCATGTGAGGGTAACTTTAATGTATTTATAAATAAGCTAGAATCGTTTTTAAATTTAATAAAGAAAGAAATTAAAACAAAAAAATTTTATTTAGCAGGCGATTTTAACATAGATATTTTGGATTCATGTAAATATCCTAAGCAAAAAGAAGTGTTTTTAAATTTATTGGAAGTGTATGGCCTGTCTGTAAATTTTAAATCGCCAACAAGAATTACCCCACAATCATAGACCTGCATAGATAATATCATTACCAATCACTTTAAGACAGGCAATGTAATTCCTAAAATGAATTTAGAGTTAGGGCTTTCTGACCACAGATCACTTTTTTTTATCAGTAAGACAAAATAATGACAGTGATGTAAAATCAAAGATTAGATTTAAGAGTAGAATATTTTCAATGAAAGAAGTTAATTTGTTTAATCAAAGTTTAAATAATGTTAAATGGTATGTGAATCCTAATAAAAATGTGAATAATAATTATGACTTATTTTTAAAAACTTATAAGGATATTTTTGAAAGCTGTTTTCCTTTAAAATTTCATTCAACTAATAATATTAACAATAAAAAGAAGAGCTGGATCACAACAGGCATAAAAATATCTAGTGCTAAGAAAAGACTCCTCAGTAAAATGGTTAAAAAGTCAGAGGATGTATGCTTTATTTCATATGTTAAAACATATAAGAAAATCTTTAAAGCTGTGTGCAAAAAATCAAAACTGTTGTATAACTGTGATATAATACGTAAATCAGATAATAAGACTAAAGCAGCCTGGTCAATTGTTAATAAAGAACTAGGAGTGAAAAAACATAACATAAATTTTCCAGATTTTGTTGTTGATAACAAAAGGGTTGTAAGTGGAGAAAAGATTGCAAATTTATTCAACGAAAGATTTTCGAATATTCCTCTTCTGTTAAATATATCTTCCTCTAAGCCTGAAGCAATGACATTAATACAGGAAAATAATCACTGCCATTCAGAATTTTCTTTCAATTTTATTTCATCAACCGAGGTTGCAAGAATAATTAATTCTTTTAAGAACAAGGAATGTGCAGGTTGGGATGAAATTCCTCAAACATTAATGAAATTTACTGCTGCACCGTAGACCACTAAGTTTAATTATAAATCAATCATTTTATTGTGGAGAATTTCCAAATAAATTGAAATATGCAGAGGTTAAACCATTATATAAAAAGGGGGAAAAAGAAATTTTAAATAATTATCAATCCGTTTCAATATTACCATCTTTTTCCAAAATTTTTGAAAGAATTGCTTATAATCAGATTGTAAATTTTTTGGATGTAAATAATTTGTTTGTTGAGAACCAATTTGGTTTCCGAGCAGGACAGAACACAATCTCTGCGGTAGCTCATTTTGTTGACCAGGTTGCATCTGCCTTGGATGGATCACATAGCACTATGGGTGTGTTCTGTGATCTAACCAAGGCATTTGATTGTGTTGAACATGATATACTTTGCGAGAAACTTAAATATTTTAAATTTAGTGACTCAGCAGTGTCTTGGATAAAATCATATTTATCAGGCTGTTACCAACGAACTATAGTTATTAAGAACAATATTAAATATTATTCAGATTGGCAAAATATTATTCAGATTGGTAAGATTTGGTATTCCTCAAGGCTCAATATTAGGGCCTTTGCTATTCCTTTTATATATTAATGATTTACCTACAAGTGTATCTTCTAGTCTTATACTTTATGCAGATGATACCTCAGCGATATTAAAAGCAAATTCAACCAAAGACATTAAATTAGTTTTTCAGAATTCACTTTAAGAACTTCAAAATTGGTTTTCAGTGAATGGTTTATTGCTTAATCACTCTAAAACAAAAATAGTTACATTCCAAACCCAACAAAATAGAGATTATATTGACAGTAATATTTTATTTCATGGTGACCCAATATCAATTAACTCTTCAGTTAACTTTTTAGGAATAGAAATTGATTCAAACCTTAATTGGAAAACTTTTGTCAGTAAAATATGTAAAAAATTAAATTCCTTATGTTTTCAAATGATAGTTCTTCGTGAAATTGTTGATTCTAAAACCAGGCTTATGATATATTATGTATGGCCTTTTTTTACCAGTTATAACTTACAGTATTGAATTTTGGGGTACATCACCTCATGCAAGTAAAATATTTAAAATCTAAAAGAAATATATTAGAATCATGACATTTTCTTCTAGAAGAAAATCATGTAAACCAATTTTCAAACAGTTCGAACTACTGACCGTTCCATGCCTTTATATATTAAGATGCTTGATTTTAGTGAAAAATAATTTAGAGCAGTTAATGAAAGCACAACATAAACATCACTATGAAATGAGATTTCATCAAAATTTCCAGTATCCAAGACATTGATTGACATTAGTTCAAAAAACCCCTCAATATATGGGGAAAAAACTGTATAATAAACTCCCAAATAATTAAAAAGATAAAATTAAGGAAAACAGCTTTAAACATAAATTGAAAAGTTTCCTTACGGAGAAAATCTATTATTCAGTGGAAGGATTTTTGAATGATTAGGCTGTAGCACTAGGAAATAATTCCTTTCTGTTTTATTTAACACATTTGTCATTTTTATATATTCATTTTAGCATAATAATTTAGTTTTAAGGCAACTTGACAATGTCATATGTTCTGTACTAGCCATGCTAGTTGTAAAAGAATGTATTTATTATGACAATAAAATTATTCTTATTCTTATTGACCCACCCACCCATACAATCCGCCCATCTACAGACGTGCGCAGTGATATTTACAATTTTTAATATCTTTATGATCATCCTTTTGTACATAATATTTCTTGGTTTATATAAAACCCATACTAGTATGTGTATGGGTGGGCCAATAACACTGTACGTGAATAATTAATGATTTACCAGGAAATTATAATTTTTACATTGTTTAAATGAGCGTACAAGTTATTGGTGGGTACTTTCCTTGTTTGAATATTTACATGTTTGGTATTTACGTTGCTCGAACATGATTGGTCCAGGTAAATTTCCTCTACTTCTTTATCAATTGTAAGCCTAATGGCAACCAGTAGATTAGTAACTTGGTCTACAAATCTAGTATACTTATAAGTTAATTCATTCTATAAATAAACTTTTACATTATAGACAATAGAGTTTATTCGTCATCAGATAAATACAATGTTTGCATGAATTTCATCAATACATTTAAAAATACAATTGATCTTTATCAGTTATATACTAGAATTACATACGACACAATATCAGAATTACATAAAAAGTTGTATCATAATTAAAGCTAAATATTTTAGAAAGTAGTTCACTTAACAAATAAAACAGCGCAGTTTGGTTAATGTCATTAGACCATATGTGTTTTGACCTTTTGTTTGATTATTTTATTTTATAATGGCATAAATACTAATTGTTTATGTATACAAGACCATAAAGAGAGGTAAAACATTGTTTGCTTGTTAAAGGCTTGTTTCACCCCTTAAGACTAGGTTTAATAGTTCATCTGATAAAGACATGAACTCACTTGTTATTCTTCCAACTCAAACCTGTTTTTGTGCTGATAGCATTTTCCATTCTTAGAAATGTTTAATTTGATCTAAGAGACTGAACAAATTTCTTTAAATTATTAATAGTTAAATAATTTATAAGTCTAAAGAAATTACCTCAATTATGTAACTTGTTATGGTGTAAATTGTGTGTTTATTATTTACCTTTTTAGTTAGTAGATGATATATTGCTAGAGAAAATATGACTAATTAATTACAACTATCAAAGTTCTAGTTTTCTGTAAAATGAATAGTGTGTGTGTTTCTCCAAAATAATGAACTATAATGAGGCAAGTAATGGTTTTAATACATTTTCTGTTTGACATTGTAGAAGGCATAATACAATACTTTATCTGTATTGTTCAGTAATAATGTACTGTCCCGATCGTTGGGGAACAATAAGGTTACAACCAGTATTGTAACCTTTGAATAGAAAGTTATTGTAAAGTTTACATTGCTCTCGTTTGTTGTGTTTTTAAAAGCTAGGTGGTTTTAATTTTACTTGGCAGTCCAGAGTTAAAATAGTTTCCTATAATTTGTTTGAATTTTTAATGACGTCAAAATTAAAAATCGTTATTGCACATAACATTTAAAATTATTATGATGAGTAATATAACACAAGTGCATTGTCAGGTGAATACAATAATTAGTTTAATGCTAAAAGAATTATAACAAAAGATTTAAAACTAAGTGTGTCTTAAAAGTGCTAGGCATGTTGTGGGATGTCAATTTTACAAGTTATAACAATAACTAACAAATTCTTGGTCTTCGGGGTTCGACCAAAAGTTATAACAAATTATTTATTCAATTTACACCAAGACGTAAGTTTGCCATCATATCTTTTTATTTAAAAAAATCTGTTTATAGCCCCAACTTATTATTAAAATTAAAATTTGATTAATAAAAAAAAATGGTTTTTATTCTTGGGTTAGCAACAAATTGAAAAGAGTGAAATGGAGCATATGTCGCCTGTGAGTTGATTCATTGTATGTTCAGCTGCAAGCCTACTGATAATATGCACACTTGAATTTAAATTTGAGACATGCTAGAAGTTTATTTCGTTTTATAATGCTGCTAATTCTGTAATTATACTATAGTATTTAATTTACATATTTAGATATTTTGTTTTTCGTAGACCTATTTTAGTTTTCTTGTTAGAAACTCTTGTTTCACAATAATGGACTGTTGGGTATGTATTTTCTTTCTTAATTTAGTTTTAATCAGTTTTTAAACAATCCTTCACTTTTATATCTGGGTCAATACAAAAAATTCCAATTTTTAATGTTTTAAATTGTATGGTTTAGTGATATTTTACTGTTTTCATCAATATTAATTTTATTTTACGGAAAGAGATATACTTGTGTGTGTATTTATAAGGCTGTAAGAATGTAAGCTGCATAGTAGAACTCTTGTTAACATAGGCTTGTTAAAATTAGTGAAATGAAATGATTTTTATTGTTTTACAAAATAACAATTATAACATTGGACCATACAATAAAATAACAAAATATTTTTATAAAAGACATTCAAAATAATTATGTAAGATTATATTAATAGTGTAATTAGGAACATGGATGAAAGTATATCGTCCTTAGGGAAAGAGCCTAATTGGGCAGATGCTTGTGCGTAGGCTCCAGTTTATAAAAATAATATTCTATTGACGAGTGAAATAGATATTAATTATATGTATCGATTATTGATGCAGACAATTTAGGATTTGTAGGTATATTTAATATAATTGCCATTGAGTTTTGTAGCAGAAATGCAGTGAATTGTATGTTGAGTGTGAATTGGTTTCTGATACAACATGATGAAGGGGAAGACAAGGGTCACTCTGGTCGGCCTCCTCCACTTTTAAGCTATTTGGTAGTTTTAAAATTTCCGATTTAAAAATAGATAAGGTAGGTAAGGTAAAAGGGTTTTGATTAATTATTTTACTACCAACATTTCTATATAAAATCTGTGAAACACAAAAAGCATTAGTAAATGAAAATGACATAACCAATTGAACTGGAACAGTACCAATGTTTTCAGACTATCTTGTTTTATATGAATGTTGTGTTAAAGTAAAAATAACATCACAGTGTTTATACATGTAGATCAGAAGAGTTGTTATAAAAAGGTGTTTTATGTTTAATATAGATGTTTATTGAAACAGTAGTAATCAGATATGTAGTAATTAGGCATATACATTGATTAGCACATTTCAGCTTCAAACAACAATTCAGATAGAGGTAATAAAATTAATTTGTTTGTGATAGAACAAATCCATTTAAATAAAATAACAGTTGAATGGTTGGTAGTGTTTTTTTAATTTTTTTTATTTTGTGAATAACACTGAGTACATTGCTTAGAATAGTGTATATTCACAGATATACTTTGTTTCTTACATCAGGGAATCAGAAACCAACCTCATTCTAATTTCTGTATATCTATTGGTAATTCTTCTTTTGTTTGCTCTTCACGAAAATCCAGAGTGCTGTTTTTATATCATAATTCTAATGCTTTTTTTTCATATCATAATAATTCTATTAAAAGGTTTGAACTTCTTGGATTTTTCCCTTAGAGGCTATGTTAGTTCCTTGTTTACCATTTTATTCTGTTTTAGGAAACATTGTAAAAACAGATAAGGCAGGTTGGCTCTGACATTGTTTGTTTTTTGTTTTCATTTTAAATATCAATTGTTTTAGAAATGTTGCCACTAATATTTTATTGTTAATTTTTTTTAGCACTGTTTACTCATTATAAGGTTATATTCCTTAACACGTTGACTGACATGAGGGCCACCGGTGGCCCACACAACAATTTTAGCTCACGCCATGAGGGCCACCGGTGGCCCTCACTAGATTTCAGCCTGGCGCCACAGCTGTTTCTAAGGTAAAGTTCAATATTTATTGTTCCGAGTTCTGTGTTCCATGTAACCGGAAATGGACCCCCGAGTACAGAAATAGCCGACATCCGGTCTTTTGCCGCCATTTTGTGAAGATATTGATGAAGTACACCGGTGGCCCTCATGGCATGGGGGTAAAACTTTACATATGCCATATGATATTATGTTTCAGCTGTTTTGTTGTGATTTTAATATTTTCTTCCCGCGCACTGATCAGCTTTTGAGGTTAGGTGTTTTAGTAAGTGACATTGATTCTTTTTGTGACAGAAACTAGTCTGTCTAAATATCGTAAAAACTAGTTTAAAAATATAAAAATGTATTTAGGGTTGCTTTATTTAAAAACCAGAGGACTGTTTTCTATCTCATTTTATGAGCTTTCAGAATATATCATTAAAAATTACGTAGTACTAAAAATGGCGTTACAATTTGTGTTTGATTTATAAAAGACGCGAGGGCTACCGGTGGCCCTCATGGCGTCAGGCGGACATACAGTTTTACTACGACGGCCTCAGAATGACATAATAAATTATCTACGCTGGCAGTCAACGTGTTAAAGTAAGAGTTTATTAACCTTTCAAGTGTTTTGTCAGACGTACTGAAATCTTTTTCATTAAGTTAATTTTTTCACCCCATAATGGATTATGCGTATTCAGCTTGTCTTCAATATAAACATTCATAAATATTTCAGTAAATTGTAATGATGGTTTTCAAGTTTAAATAATGAAAATGTTAATTTTAAGAAATAGATTAGTTAGGTTTTTATTAGTAAGCTGCATCTTACATCTCTATAGTACTACAGCTGGATCATGTGCTTCAAGCATCCTGCTGTGTGCACAGTGTTCACAGACAACACGGTAATAACCTGTACGTGTATTATTAGGCGGGTGGGTCAGTACCACTATTAGCTATTAGTGGTACTGAAGTATTAAAGAACACACTCACTAGTAGTGTGTTTTTCAATACTACCATGAATAGAGATAGCGCTGGTTCGCATCCGGCCAAGACTGGATTTATTTACCATACGTGTACGAGTACCAATATATAAACAGTGATAATGACCCATCCATCCATACACGTTAAGTGGTAGTGCTTCACGCACCCACCTATCGCCAACCTAAGTGAAGTGTATGGATAGCCTATATATAGCCCATCCTTTCTGTTAGATGTCTTGATTGGGAATGGTGTGAGAGCAAAAAATATTTAATTTGCTCCCCTCTCCCCCAAAAACAATGTTTAAACCTCTACTGATTTATCATACCATAACAGTTAAATTGGTTTCAGTTTGCTTAAATGCTATTTAGTTGTTCATTCTGTTTTAGGAGATTCCCTTCTCTTATGACTTCACTGATGCAGTTCATCCACAGTTTGACATTATCATACAAGGCACCGTTGACCTGAAAGCCCTTAGGTGTGGTAAGAATCCCTTCAGAGTTATTTGTTAGTGCATTAATTTGATATTACTCATATAGTAACATCACACTATTTTGATTGAGACTTTTCGAACCAATTAGGATAAAGGTTGCTTATTTCTTCTGTTTTAAAATTATGTATGTTTGCATTAATATACGCATGACATAAGAGGATAGTGTCATGTATATATTAATTTTCCTTTAATTCTGAGAAGGATATACAGCCCTAATCTTCCTTCATATGTGAAATTTATACTTTCCTAGGTCTGTTTATAGTGTGTTTGACTTGGCCACTTAAGCCGCTGAGAAAACGACCTTTTTTATACGTACCCATACACGTATAAAATGCAGTTGTGATGTCCCTACCGGCCCACCCATACACGTACAGTAGTATTGATTGACTCACCCGCCCACCCATACACGTACAGTGGTATTGACCCACCAGCCCACCTATACACGTACAGTGGTATTGATAGGTATTTAATATCAATACCTCCTCCGTACGTGTATGGGTTGGTGGACGGGTCAATATCACCATACATGTATGGGTGTGTGGGTGGGTCAATACCTCCTCCGTACGTGTTTAGGTGGGTGGGTGGGTCAATACCATCGTATACGTATGTGTGGGCGGGTGGGTCAATTCCATTGTACATGTAAAAAAACAAGACAGAAACAAGACAAAAATTGCAAATTGAACAAAATATAAGCAGTAAACCGAGTTTTAGGATCTATATTTATTAGGGTATAGGTGGGCGGGTGGGTACCACTGTACATGTATGGGCGGGCGGGTGGGTCAAAACTACATTTCGTGTATGGGCGGGCAGGTCAATTCTACTGTGAAAAAATTTGATAATTCAATGAAATCAACTGAATACATATTGTTTGAACATGAATGTGTATTCATATTTTTATTGTGCTTAACATCATACAGTAGAACCTTGTTAATTTGAAGTTCAAGGGAAAGGCAATTTATTTCAAATTATAGGATGTTTGAATTATCGAGATTTAGAATGAATGAATGAAAGTATTTATTATTCCACTAATTATATTCTTACAGTAATACAGAGCAAGTTTGCTATGAAAATAATTCCCACATAGACATTAGTCACTGTTTATACATATTTGTATCGCTGGACACAGTTTATTTAAGAAAAATAAATACACAAAACAATACTGTAGTACATCGTAATCTACAATAGTCATTACAATTTACACTTGGATATTATTATAAAAATACCAAACTGTCAAAGAGAAGCATAGCTCAATAACAAAAAACAAAAAAATAGCAGGTTTTTGTTAACAACAGTAAATTTATGTATACGGGGATCTCATCAGTGCCTCAGTAGCTGCTCCACGGGTTCGAAACAACCACTCACTAAGCCTGCGTTTAAACACGACAGCAATGTCACCCTTCGCTTCCACTATCTCATATGGGAGATTTCAATACACTACGTGGGCCAGATAGTATGAATTTGACAAATCTATTTTGTTTTACTTTAGGAATAAGATAGCCATACTGTATGTTATGTTTTGTTGAGTAACTATGTTGAAAATATTTGTGTTTTATTTTTCTTTATGTAAAAGACTAGTGTTTTAATGAAAAGTTGTCTAATATTCAAAACATTGAAGTCTTCAAAAAGTTGCATAGAGGGGTACCTTATAGGTTTCCTTAAAACTGTTTTGATAATAGTTCTTTGCGTAACGGCTAATGGCTGGAGGGTAGCTGCAGAGACTCCTCCCCAAGCCAAGATACTGTACGCCAGGACCGACTGTACGTAAGCCAAGTAGACAATCCTACGGTGATCCAGAGTGAGAACCCGACCAAGCTGGTTAAATGCATATACTCTTACGTAGCTTTTGCTTAACGTACTGGATATGTGGCATCCAGCTTAATTTAATTTATAGTCAATAATGACTCCTAAATACTTGTCCACCCGCTCAATTATGCTCAGCTGCATGTCACAGACTGGATCACCGCAGGAATGTAGCCTTAGCATCCTGGGACCTGGATCATTTCGAATATAACAAAATATAGGTAGAATTTTGGTTTTAGCTACATTTACCGACAAAATACTGTAATCAAACCAATTTTTTAAATTCAAAAGATCCCTGGATGCATGGTCATATACCTCATCCCACGTACACCCTGTCAATATTAAGGCTGTGTCCATCAGCAAACAATAATAATTTCCCTCTAATTTTGACATGAGAGATATTGTTTATATAGATAAGAAAAATGAGAGGGCCAAGGGTACTTCCCTGTATTACCCCATTATCTACATTAATTTGATCACCTCTCACACCATTGATACTAACAAATTACTCCCGTTTATGGAAGTAGCTAGTAAACCCCTCTTCAAACCAATACATTCTAACTTTAATAATAATTTTTGCCTGTTTAATCAAAAGTTTTGGCTAGATCTATAAATGTTACAGTAGAACTTCGATTAACCGTCACTCGTTTATCCGTCAGTCTCTGTTAACCGTCAGGGGTAAAATTTAAAATAGCGATTTTAAATACTGTGCCGCGAAGCAACTGCGCGAACACACACGCTGCCTCAGGAAGCGTTACTCCTTTTAGACAACGCACCGACGCATCCCCTTGCCGGTCTACAAAGTGATGACGGCAAGATAAAATGTCTCTTTCTGCCAGCAAACACTACCCCTCTAATTCAACCCATGGACCAGGGGATAATAGAGAATTTGAAACGCCGTTACAGAAAAGCCTTTATTGAAAGCGTCCTATCAACTGATGACAGCATGAGTGTTAAAGAGTTTTGGAGGAACTACACAATAAAAGATGCAATCTACAACATTGCAAGCTCATGGGATGATCTCACAGTATCAAATCTGAAGAATGGTTGGAATAAATTGTGGCCTGAACCTACTGCTAATGTTCCTGAAGAAACTCAAAACGTCAGTGTGGATGAAATTGTTGAACTGTGCAATAGTGGGAGGCAAAATGAAAATCTAACAGCAGATGAAATTACAGACTGGTTGGAATGTGATTAATTGGATGGTGGCTTTGAAATGCTGAATGATGAAGAAATTATTTCTAGAGTGACTCATGACGAAGAAGAAACAAATAAAGACGATGATGAAGACTTAAGTCAGGAACCAAAACCTACAAAAACTCACTCAGAAGTAGAAACAATGCTGACAAAATGTATAGATAGGTTCGAGCTGCAAGAGGAAGCTAATGCCACTCAGCTTCTACTTCTCCGCAAGATTCGTAGCATTGCCGCTCAAAAAGCTAGAGCTTCTAAAAAACAGAAGAAGATGATTGACTTTTTTAAGGCTTAGGCCAATTTTTACATATAGGTGCTGTTTTGTAAAATTGTTAATACTGCATACATTAATTACGAATTTTGACAAAGTATAAAAATATATGTTGTTGTACTGTATATTTTTTGTAATACATACTATAGACCATACTGTATTATTTTTTGTGCAATACAAACTTCTTTATTATTCATTGTAAATGTTTTAATTTATATTTTTATTCCTTTTTCCACCTTAAAATATAGTTTTTTAATGAGTTTACTACATAAAACGTATTATTTTGGTAATTTTAAAGACGATTTTCTGTTATCCGTCTATTCTATTATCCGTCACCGTCCCGGTCCCGACAGTGACGGTTAATAGAAGTTCTACTGTATTAACATTTTATTTTTACTGTGTATATTATTTGCTATATGATTAGTAACTTCACAAAGAGAGTCGGACTTATTTTTATTGTTGCTAAATTCAATTGTATTTTTGAAATTATATTATTTTGATTGAGATAGTTGGACAATTGAGCCTTTACACATTTCTCCAATATCTTATCTATTGTTACTTACAAGGAAATAGGTCTAAAATTACTTAATAGTGCTTTTGAGCCAGATTTATGAATACTGATCACTAGCAATTTTTAAAACATTAGGAAATATACCAGTTCTTATACTTTGATTGACTAAGTGTAGCAATGGATCTACCAAATAATGTGTGTTGTCCTTTATAATTTTACAGGAGATTCCATCCCACTGATCCCCCCTCAAACTTTTTACAATTTTAATCAATTGTTGTTGGCTGACAGGTTTTAGTTCAAAATCAGCATCAATGGTGTGAGAAGTGTCGTCTACCTCCGGAGGCCCGCTAGGATTTAGAGCACTTGCAAGCTGCTCACCAACAGAGGCATAATATTTATTAAATTCATCTATAATATCCCTAATTGTGAAAGGTTTGACAGAGCCGCCACATCCACTGAAGGCTTCCACTGGGAATCTCCTTGCTTGGAGACCGACCAGAAACCTCATTGACTAAAGTCCAGAATTTCCTAGCGCACCAGCTGCTTCATTAGTTTTATTTTTGTAGAATTCAGATTTTGTGCGACGTATTAAAATATTTAACATGTTTCTTTAATCTATATACCTGTTAGGCAGTCGGATATTGAATGGTTCTTTTTTATACTTTCTACTAAGTTTGTTGCGGGTACGTATAGATTTTACCAACCCACAAGTGATCCAGGGGTTTAATTTAGTGTTTTTTGAGGAAACATACCGTTCTTGTTTACATGTTTGTACAATTTCTTGCAGTCTACTGATAAAAATGTTTAAACATTGTTTAACATCATTTTCATTGACTATGTTAGTCCACTATACATGTATGGGTGGGTGGGTGTGTTGATAACACTGTACGTGGAAGGGTGGGTCTATACCACTGTACATGTATGGATGGATGAAGGGGTCCTTTTTTTTAATTAATTAAGTTAGAGCTAATAAAAGCTGGATGTGATTTATAGGGAACTCGACGAATAGCACTCAAGCGCCAAGACGTAAAGAAACAAGTTAAATATTTTAATACGTTGCACAAAATCTGAATTCTACAAAAATAAATCATTACAAAATTTTATGTAAGATTGCATTACAGACTTACATCAAATCTAACTAAACTGTAAGTCTGTTTTTAATTATTTGAACTGTGATTATGTCATGTAAATTTTTAATGCAAACATTTTATTTAACCCGGGATCGGTCGCACTATTAGAACCGTTCTAACAAAAATTTTCGCTTAAAAAGAATTTTTTTTGTTTTATTTATTATAAATTTCATATTTTTAATATGCCTCGAGGTACTCTTTCTGGATGTATTTCAGGTGGTTTCATGATGACTCATAGTCTAGCAGTGGTGGGGGGGACTGTTTTTATAGCGTGCCGCAGTACAGTTAGTGTCGTTCTAGACGCGCGACCGATCACGTGGCAGTGTGGTGTAGAGCCATTCTAACGGCGCGACCTATCGCGTTACTTTTATAATTGCTTCTTTCAATTTTTTGTTGTTGTGATATCGGTGTATTATTTAGTTGTAGGAAATTGTATATGTGTATTGTGTTGTAAATATTGTATACATTTTTTTGTATATATTTTTTTGAAAATGGCAGAGAAGCCAATCGAGTTGTTGAGAAGCCAACAATTGTTCACTATATCTATTGAATAATAATACTGTACTTATTATATGTTATACTTTTAGCTAATAAAACAATGGTTTAATTTTAATTGCATTGAAGTTTTATTTCAAAAGTCCTTACAGCTAAAACTAACATTCTTCTTAGGATTTTAGGGTAAAAATAGTCGAATTACTCGTATAATAAAAAAACACAATTAAGAACTACTATACATTGTATAATAAACAGCATGGACTGAACTTAAGATTGTGTGAAGAACTTTCTAATTTTAATTCAAAATATTATGGTAATATTGAAAAAACCAGATGTTAGAATCACCATATACGCGCGACCGATCGCGGAAGTGGAGTATGCGCGATCGATCCCGGGTTAAGGTCTGTGCAGACTTAAATCAAAACTAATATTGAAATTTGTTTTTCACAATTAATTGTTAGGGCATATATAAATATTAGTATGTTTATAACTATGGTTACCAAGAAATAGATTACAATTAACTCTTAGATAGATAATATATTAACTCTTATTGAAATTATATGAGGCCCAATAATAAAAACGTTCGCTTCATTTCAATTTCAGAATTTGGAAGTAAATGTTGAAAGCGTTTAGAGTAATTTAAGCTTATCTCTCTTTTTTCTGTTAATTCCCAGAATATTTTGTTAATGCAAATAATTTTTTGATTATCTGCTTGAATTTAAAATTTAATAAAATTTTATTAAAAAAATAAATAAATTAAAAAAATTAACTTAACCCTTTTAGTGCTATGCCGCCTAACCAATGGATGTACCCAAAAGTGCTAAGCTGTTTTGGGTGAAAATGTTGAGTTTTGGTAAAACGCTCATAGATTCGTTATTTGTGGTCATATCTTTATAACTTTTGTTTTGTATTGCACAGAAATAAACAGAGAACAACTGTATGGCAAAATGATGAAATAAAGTCTTTTTTCTATTTATAAAAAAAATATAAAAATTAATTTAAAAAATCTTTTTTTTATTTTTGTACTTTTGAATAAAATAAGAGTGCCTAAATATTTTTTATGTTTTTTTTTACCTATTCCATTGTAAAGAGCATCTAATGAAGAACAAATTGCATATATTTTCAGTTCATTTTTATGAAAAAATAAGGAGTTTAGAGGAAATATAAAAAATATTGTCCTCGCAAAAATTAGTTGAAAACTTCACATTTGAAACATCTGTTTCAAACAAACTTACAATAACTATGCAATCATATATATATATGGCACTGCAATGTTTTATTTACATAAAATCTTTATTATAATAACAAATGAAGCATCAGTAATATTTGCACTGCTTTCATTGTTTAGCTATTCGTCAATAACATTGCGTAGCAAGGAATCGTTCCCGGCAAAGTTTTTATTTGCCATGCTAAAAACAATTGATTTTCTATAATTATTACAGAACGCTAAAGTTCAAAATAAACGTTTTTTATTGCTAATAAAACAAACTATTTATATGTAAAATGGAATTCTGTTGAATGAAACATTATACACGTAAACAACAAAACGCACTCGCACACTTAACAAAACAAACAGACGAACATAACCTCGATTTTCTTTCGAGGTAAATAAATATAAAAAGTCGTTTGTCGGCAACCGAATGGCCATATATCGGTTCTCTGATACCTTTGGAATAAAATGACATTGATAGTGGCCAGTAAAATAAAATAGCCTGTCGTATATAAATAAAATACGTAGCGTCTACTATATAGACGCTCGCACTTTTAGACAAATACAACGTCTACTATGTAGACGCTGTAGTACTAAAGGGGTTAAAATGAAGAATAGGTTTGATTATTCTGCTGTTTTCTTAAAGTTAGTATGGAGATGATATGTTATATAGATTTTGTTATGTTATATGTATGTTTGAACAAGTGTGTATGTAAAGGTAGGACCTGTGTGTATGTAAACCTGTGTGTATGATTTTGTGTAATATTGTATTGGTATGAATTATATAAGTAGTACAGTTTTCAGATAACAATGTCGAGAGCTTTGATTTAAACAACTTATTCGGAAAATGTGCACGCCAAATGGTGTCGGTCACGATACACTGATGCATTCAAACAGTATGATGTCTGCGCATCTGCCAAGACAAATATCTTAAGCCCATACTTGGCTGGTTTAGACTTCATATAAACCCTAAATTTACATTTTCCTCTAAAGGGTACCAATATCTCATCTACTGTTAGGTATTGTCCGCAAGAATAGTTAGATTTTGAGTTTTCCGTAACCCTATCAAATATGTCGTGAGATGGCCGCTAAAGGATCATTTACTTTTCTCTACTCTCTTGTTTCAATCGAATCAAACCGAAGGGCGTTTAGCAAAAATAAAAATCTTTGTTTAGTCATCACTGCTCGAAATATATCACGGCCAGTTCCGTCAGTTGCAAATAATCCTGAAACATCTTCGTGGTTGGACTTAAAAACTCCAGCAAGGTATACTAAACCTAAAAATGCTTCAAGCTCAACTCTATCAAGATTACAGAAATGGTGACATGCTAAAGCTTTTTGGCCGTAGTTAGCAGCCATTTCGGAGATATTTTCATTTGTACACTCTAAATTTTTGTCTTTTATAGTATCATCAATAATAACACACCAGGCAAGAAGTGGAGTTTCAGGTGTTGGCCCTAGCATTGCCTTTCTCACCTGGAAGATGAGTAACTATGTTATGGGCTCTTGTGCGACTAACCGGTGGAGGATCTAAACACCATTTGAATGGTGTGATATTAATTTTTATCATTTTTTTTTGTTCCTATGGCCAAAGATACATCTATCACTTACGTGATTGGAAGATGTAGGAAGTTGCAAGTCCCTGACATGGTCTTTGGCATTCACCGTCGTTACTAGTAGAATCCGACTCTTGACCCTCATCGCCAGTTCCCGGAACATAATCAGGATCTTCGTCGGTATCGTCTCCAAACAATTCAGAGTTATTTCCATTACCTGAATCCTCAAAAGGTGTAGTATTTGAAACGTTAGAACCTGCATATCGTCTGACAAACTTGCAATTAAAATGTCACGAATTTCGTTATACTCAAGAGAGTTCTTATCTGCAGCCATCATAACACACCAAAAACTATAGTCTGAATGCAAAAATCACTTTTCGGCTCTCCAAACACTTGGACTTATTAATGTGCAAGAAAAAAAATACATACGTAACTAGTCTAACATTTCTAACCCCAAAGCGTCCGTAGCTAAAACAAGAAATAGATCGATACACAACACTATCACCACCTTGAACTGTTTCATACAGACTGGAAATACCTAGTGTCAGCCACCAGTCTGCCCTAGGTGGGGAATTATCGCAAAAATAAAATCCCTGGAGTCGGATATGACTCCGCCAGACCAGTTAATTTTTATCATATTATGTTTCACTTGTTTGCATCATTATGTTAAACAGTTATTATTTTATATAAATAAATAATTCATAGCAAAACATATCATCTGCTTAATAGATTCATTCAGTGAATAAACACTTGTACCAATTGAAAAACTGTTAGGTCAAAAATAAAAACAGGCTAAATATTTGATCATTATCTAAATGCTTTACACAAGGTAATAAAAAACTGTAAATTTGGCCCTCTCAATGATGAAATGTTATGTTATATGACTGTGAGGGGTGTTAGTCAATGATGGAAGAAACTACTACTACTCTTCTTTATGATCTAAAAGAGTTTTACCATAGTATAATAACAGACAGTAAGTGACAAGCATGCTAGCGGTCCTAGCGGCGGGAGCAGAGTAGCGTGTATTTTTGCACTATTTACACCCACAGCTGTCATTAGTAAATGTCAAATAATAAGTCTATGTGCATGCCGACGCTATTAACTAAATTCAAGGTGCTATGATAATAAATGAGCCACTTGTATAAAATGAAACTGTATGTTTATTGTAATTGAATAATTGACTGAATGATATATGTATGAAATACGAATTAAATGTAGTGAAATAAAATGGAAGAGTTGCTGGTTATGTAAATGATGGAAGTATGTATACTTAAAAAATGAATGAATGGCAGCCTGTATGGCTTGAACCAAGGATCGCATGGCCAGGACGTTAGGAGCCAGAACTAAAGGGTAGTTTCTCTCCGAGCCACTCCCCACTATGCCAGAAAGGAGTGGGGGAAGCAAGAAAAAACCCTCCTTGGTGTCTCAACAATGTCTTAAATCAATCATGGCACTTTTTCTGTTGTTATTATTCCACTTTTTAAAAAACACAATGCAATACAACGTTAATGTGGTATATTTATGCTTCTGCCATTAGGAGTGCTAGTGTCGAGATCCTAGGTTATATTTCGCTGGAGCCTTATTCTGAAAGTTTAACTTGACTAAGGAAGTACATTCGAAAGATTTTTTTCTAACTGGCTGTATCGTATACACTAAAAGTGGTTTGAATCAATTGTATCATCAGTCCTTGTTGGTGGTATGCCTTCCAAGATTAATAATAGATCAGGCTAGAGCTAAGTCCGAACAACAATCTCAAATATTAGGTCATTTGTTCAACTTGGATGCTCTCTCATCAAAAGTACTTCAGCTGTTTTGATTTGATTAGGTCGCCTCATATCAAATGTATACATTTGAGTTTAAAACCAATCAACCTACAACAGCTTTAGTTTTTGCAGCTTGTTCCAGAAGCTTGGCATATGCTGAGCTTCTTCATCTTGCAACTGTTGAAAGCGGAAGGTGAACTGGAGCAACAATTACAATATTGATAAATTATCTTTCCCACTTTAAACTTTGAAATTTAATAATTTTCAACAATTTAGTAGAACATTAAATAGTAAATTAATCACTAACTATTTTCTGGGGGTTTTCTAATAATTTTAAATCTGTACAGTACAAGACTTGACTATAGGGTTCCGACGTTATTGCAAGGGAATGACATCAAGATACATCAATTGGTGCTGATCTGTGGATGAGTGACCCGAAAAGTATCTCGTCTTTGGCCAGTCAGTGGTGGTGATTTGAAAGTCACCTTTAAGCCATTTCTTTGCAAGTTAAGTGTTAAGGAGGGCTTCTTAGCCAACTTCACCTGGTAAAATAAGACATTCATGATTTTATTTTTATCTTCCAATTTTCACACATAACATTTCCATTTGCTTGTTTTCGCTCCTATAGCTCATAAACCCAACAAAATCTCCTGAGATACAATTTTTAACCTCTATCATCTTCTTTAAGATTTCCTTGGGTTTCTTTTTTAAGATTGTAAACTTTATAAATGGTTGCACGTCACTTTGGCTTGTTGTCTGTTAGTCTATGCAGCATTATCATAGGAGACAAATAAATATTCTTTAATGAATGAAATTACAAACGATGATACACATTGAAATACAGTTTTAATATCTGCAATAACAACATATGTAATGTTTTGTCATAGATTTGCAGTAAATCTTGTATCTAGTCTCAATGGGGCAACTGATATTGTGTTCCACTTCAACCCACGGTTTGACCAGAGGTATTCGGCTTGCAACTCTCGGTTTGAGGACAAATGGGGCAGAGAAGAACATTCTACCCATCAGAAATTTCCGTTTCAAAGAGGCCAAAGATTCTTTTTGGAGATATTCCTGACCCACTCTGAGTTTTTGGTGAGCAATAATTATTATTAAGATAAGGTGAGAAATTTAACAAGAGGACTGATGGAAGAAATATAATGAGAGGTCTGATGGCTTAAGATAGTCTAAATAACCAATTCCAGTTAAATAATAGTATAGGTGAATGAAATTAATAAAAGTGGTGCAATGTAAGTCTATACATTTATTTAATGTCAAAAACCACACTGTCAACACTGAAATTTATGTGAAATCTAGAGTTAATATTTGTTTACTAAGAAACTAGTAGAGATATGAAAACTGCAGTCATATAATTTTTTACCTTATTTCTTTTTACATTAGGACATATATGTTTGAAAATTTTATTTTAAGATTTAATCAGTTGTATCGTAGTTTGAATCAAAAAAGTACTGGATTTGTTACTAGTTTCACTCTGCATCAACTTCATATTTTTACTAGATACCTTTGAGACAGGCTTTCACAGAGTTCAGGTTTATCATAATTTTAATTGCGATTTTAAAAATTTTTCACATCTAATAAAAATTTGTTCAATCAACTTTTTAAGTGAAATTTTATTAATTCACTATTGTGAAAAAGATAATATTAACAAAGAGATTCCATACATTCAGTGAGTAATTATTAATCTTAACAACTCAGTCTCTAAAGTGATTGAGATGGAATAAGTTCATGACAATCTTTCTGACATTAATAACTAAGTTCTCACAAAACCTTTCAAACCTGTAAAAACAATAAAATAATAATATTATACCTCAAAATTTAAACACAAATTCCAAAAAAATGTAAAGCTGCTTTTAAAGGTTCAAAGCCCTTATGAAAAAAACTGATAGAAAATGGTGCAGCAATTTGGTTACAAAGGTGGTGGTTGCGCAGCAGCCTGTATGATCACAGCAATGTTGCATCGTCTTCCTGCAATGACCAGTCATTGCTGCACATGAGTAAACTATTACAAATGTGGTGGTTGCGCAGCAGCCCGTATGATCACAGCAATGTTGCATCGTCTTTTCCTGCAATGACCAGTCATTGCTGCACATGAGTAAACTATTACAAAGGTGGTGGTAGCGCAGCAGCCCGTATGATCATAGCAATGTTGCATCGTCTTTTCCTGCAATGACCAGTCATTGCTGCACATGAGTAAACTATTACAAAGGTGGTGGTAGCGCAGCAGCCCGTATGATCACAGCAATGTTGCATCGTCTTTTCTTGCAATGACCAGTCATTGCTGCACATGAGTAAACTATTACAAATGCATAACAATTTAAAACAAATAAATATATTCACTTATACGTTTATAAAAGTAATGTAAATTAACAATTAGTTTTATGAGGAATACATCGGGACCAAGCAATTAATTTTATCATCAAAAGTCAAGAAAACGTTTCAGGAAATTGATAGCAAGCTTCTTTTTAATTATCAGTTAAAATTCCAGTTGAAAACATTTCTGTTAACCATGTATTATAATTTTACTTTTTAGTTATACAAATGTAAAATTGATGCATAATGAGAACTGGAAAAAATCTGGTACTTTTTAACTTCCTACTAGATTGGACTTACTGGAGCCTGGCTGCTAACTACGAAATTTTAAATTAAGAATTTTTTAGATTGGACTTACTGTAGCCTGGCTGCTAACTACGAAATTTTAAATTAAGAATTTATAAAACCATGGTTCTACCAGTTACTAAAACTACTAATTTTAGTGTAGGTTTGCAGTTATAAAGTCATAACATTTGGAGAGAAAAAGACTTTAGAGTAAAATTAGAGTTCAAACTTTAACTAGGATCCCTGGTCGGGCATCACCTGGCTGGTTTCTATTATGGGTTATATTGCTTAAATTTTTTTTATTGCTAGATTTGTTGTCCACAGGTTGCTGTGAATGGTGTCCAGTATTGTTCATTTGCATACCGCTCATCTCTCCTTAACATCACTGGCCTTATGATAGAAGGAGCAGTTACATTATCTCACGTGAACTTCATATATGCTTCTTTTTACCCATCCACACTCCCTGTGGATTATCCTCCAAGCCCTTACAAGTATGCATTACCTGAAGGAATCACAAAAAATGAGACTCAGGTCAGTCATATCTTAACTTCTAGTCTAATCAAGAAATCTCTTGACAGATACATGTATATTAATTGGGCACCGGCCCATGGTGCTAGGCGTGTAGGAGAGGTAGTGCAAGCTAGATAGTGAATATCCCTCCTCATACTTCTCTTACATCTATTGTGTTTGGTCTGTTCAAAATCTAGCCTTAGATATGAATTAGGTTGGCTGCTATGTTTATATAGTTTGCTGGATCCCGCTTCTTTTATGTTATGATTTTACAATAACTTATGTGGTTAATTATCATAAGAAAAATGTAAACCATCGTCAATCTAAACCTATAAAAGGCAAAGCCCTCACTGACTGACTCACTCACTCATCACTAATTCTCCAACTTCCCATGAAGGTGTAAATTTGTACACTGTTTCTTTAGGTCTTAAATAGGACAACTAAAGTATTTTCATCTTGATAAAGTACCCCTAAGGGGTAGAAACTGTCCCTAAAAGATTGCTTCATAAGGATAACATTGGGTTTATTTTAATAAATTAATAACGGCTGTTTTGAAAATAAATAAACATGTTTATTTTGAATGTTTGACATTATACTATTGATGCATTTTAATATTTTACTATAAGTTTAATCTTCAGCTGTTAAACAAAAATAAATGAAATGAACATGCTTGAATTGTTTCAAGTAATTCAATTGGGTATTTATACTATAATAGGTAGCAAAGCAAGTAGTGTGGGTGAGATACTGTAAATAAATTTAACATTGTGATTTTACGTTATACAGTCAGTCTACTATTATTTGTAATCAAAAGTCACATGCAGAGGCCGAAGGCCGAGATGTATCGAACAGAGCAAGCGTCTGAGTTGGCACGTGAAGCGTGCAGGGGTGTGTCCTCTAGTTAAATAATAAAACACTTTTGAAGGAAAACAAAAACAGCTGATTTTGTTCTATCCAAGATGACGATTTATTAACATGAACGTACAACTCTCGTCGAAGAGGGAAATCCATTAATGTGCATACTCGAACCACACACACCCATCATTACGGTCTTGTCAATATATGTATGTTTTAAAGTGAATTGATGAGATATATAATGAGTTTTATCTTGTAAGATGTGCCAATGTTACATCTATTGATACTGAGAGAGAAACATCTATTGACCCCACAAGTAAGTAGAGTACTACTACAAATTTTGTCCCTTTTTGTAAATTTTTAGTTTTTATTTGAGACTTCATGAAAGAGTACTGAACGAGTGTAGTGTATATTTTTTATTTGTAAAAGTATATATTACTATAATGCAAGTGCAACAGTGGCTAATCTCTTGGAAAATAAGGGGCTACTAGCAGCAGTTGGTTGTATATTAGTTAAAGAAAAATTCTATTTAGTAGTACTATTATTTTGAGAAATGTTCGATTTGTAAGTTGTGCTTGATTATTTATGCCTGTTACATATCTTAGTTAAAATGTTTACTTCTTATGCTGCCAGGCCTAGATTTATTATCATGAAACATGCTTACCTCAATTTCCTTTACAGTAGCTGTTTGACACTTACCCTAAAGTACTGTTCTACATCTAGATATATTATAGCTAAAGCGAATGTCATAAATCATAGCTAGCCAAGCAGTCTGCTCTTTGAGTTTAGCAAATACTGTTTTACAACCTTTAAACTTACTATGAACATTTTTATTCTAAGCTTTGTATTTAAAATAATGATTAATTGAATAGCTAAATATATTTAAAGGATATGAAGTTCATTCATTTTTAAAAGTGCTTTTATATTTTTCAAACATTTTCTATTGATACATTTTTAATACTATAATAGGTAGATAGAAGTCTCACAATTAATCATAAATTGTTTAAATACCGTAATAAGTATTGTATTTAATTACCAGAAATTGTAATTAATAAATTGCTCTGTGTATACGAGGTGCGGCTAGAAAAAAACCGGACTAGTGAAACAATAAAACGAATGCAATAAGGCTGAAAGTCGCGTGGCCTGTCACGTGACTCTCGCTCCGCCTACTGCTCGAGTTTCATCTGCCTCCTGCACTCAGTCTGCCCGTGGCGTCTGTTTTAAGTAGTTGACGTTTTGTCTCTGATTGTTAAACTGCCGTTTAACAATCAGAGCAGTGTAGTGTTACGATTGTTAAACGGCGATCTTGTCGAACAAGTTTACCGATTTTTTCAATGTTTGCATCAGTTTTTGCTGACAATGGTCTGCCAGTGCGAGTGTCATCACTGGTGTCTTCGCGGCCATCTTTAAATCGTTTAAACCACTCAAACACTTGTGTTCGTGATAAACAATCATCGCCGTACACTTGTTGTAACATTACAAATGTTTCATTTGCAGATTTTCCTAGTTTGAAACAAAATTTGATGTTAACACACTGTTCTTTCTGTACACTCAACATTGTCCGACGCATAGACAAAACGTCAACTACTTAAAACAGACGCCACAGGCAGACGGAGTGCAGGAGGCAGATGAAACTCGAGCAGTAGGCGGAGCGAGAGTCACGTGACAGGCCACGCGACTTTCAGCCTTATTGCATTCGTTTTATTGTTTCACCAGTACTAGTCCGGTTTTTTTCTAGCCGCACCTTGTACATTTTATAACTGTTAGCTGGAACAAAGTTGTCAAACAAACGAAGCAGACTGTAATCAGCTGTAACAATGTTCAAGGCAACAAAGCAGTCTGGACAAAACCATAGTACACAATACCATGTTGTTAACCAATTCAGCACTAGTGGTGCAGTGTTGTAACCCAGCTACTTGGGGACAAAGTGCTGTGGAGATTGTTGGAAATAGGTTCTATACTCTGTTATCTTAATACTGACACAGTGTCTGCTCAATGGTTACCTTCAACATGGACACTACAGGAGAAGTATGAAGTGTCCATGTTGGGTGGTAGTCAGGGTCCATGTTATGTAGGGGAGAGAACTGAGTATCTGGCTTGTCACTTAGCTTAAAATAGACTATGGTTCGGATTCCACGTAAAGCAGTAGGTCCCTTAGTTGGCCTGGGTATTGGGCTTTTAATAAATGGCTCTTTCTGAGGAACAGTCGACTGTAGTTAGTAATAATGACTACACCCGTTCATCTACACTCATCACACTCATTCTTCCCTCATATTCGCCCATTTCTCTACGATCAACGACGTACAAATGAATAATGATTGAGTAATGAACATAGAGGGTGAGTTAAGAACATTTGATTCATATAAAGTAAATATTTCTTTCATTTGTTTACCTTTTTTTGCAAAAGCTATACAAAATAGATCTTGGCTATTCCCCCATATCCAGCCATTCAACATTAACTATTTTCTCAAAGAGTATTTCGTTTCATTTCAAACAAAGAGGCGTACTTTAAAAGAAAAAGTTGTACAGACTACAAAATATCAAACATGACGAGTAGAATTATTGGGTGAGCTTATTCACCTACACTTATTTGCTCCTCATATTCACTCATAACTCTATAATTGGCGTCTTAATGATGAATAATGAATAATTCAGTTCCTCTAATATATCTTAAACACCTTAATATTAATTATTAAAGTTAGCAGTTCTTTAAAGGTTCAGAATCACACAACTGTTTGGATATAATTATTATTTTCACTTTTAACTACAACTAGCCAACTTTCAAAGTGAATGGAAACTAAGTCAGTAACTGAACTAACTTTATGCTTATTAATGTTATTGCTCTAAAGAGTTAAAAAATCAGTTTTTAACTTCTGATACCTAAATAGTTACGATAAAACTCATGAACACTTTTAGATTACCAGCTCTAAACATGAGCTAGTTCAGATGAGTCTGCATGCCTGTGCATGAATGTTATTCAACGAGTGGAGTACCAACCATTATCTCAGCTGGGGATTCAAGCCTTAGACAATATATCTCCACAGTCCAAAGCCTTGGCCACTGAGCCACCACACAAAATCATTTAAATAATAAATATAATTGACTGTACGTTGGCAAACCACACTTAACATGAGTTGAATGGTCTGATACACCTGTGCGCCCATATTGGATTTTATTCTTCATAAAGCCAATGTTATTATTTTTTCCTTTCAAATTAAGGTTACAACTTTATTTATCAATATGCAATTTTAAACTTGACCTTTACGGAAAGAGAACAAAATTGTTTTGTCGGTAATTATTTTGGGATCAGTATTTGTTCAAAAAAATATATGAATCGTTGCATATTTAATTAGAATAGTGAAATAAGTAAGGTTCTTCTGTATTTTCGAATATTTCTGATAACAGTTGAATATTGCAGATAATATCAGTCCATTCCTTGTTGTGAAGTTTGCTATCACTTCCTGTCTGATAGGGTGGCCCATCCATTCTTTTAACAAATCATTTCCCAATCAAAATATAGTATTATCCTGTTTCCTTTTATAAATCCAAACTTTTTTTAACAATAATTCACTCGATTTTGATTTATTTAGTCCATTGACACTAATAATGACACGTTAGTGTTCTGAAGTAATTTACTCAAGATTATTTGCATTTAAAAAAGTATAATTAAACGTTAATTGTTAAAAACAACTCTATTAACATATATTTTCAACCTTTTTATTGGAAAATATTTTAAATTAGAATTAACATAAAAACTGTCAATGTATTCAATAAATTACATTTATTGCATTTGTGGATATTCTTTTATTAATTTTAATATATTGGCTAAACAATAATGAATTGTTATAATTAAATCAAAATGATGCTTCTTCTAAAAAAATTCTGTGAAATAACCCTTTATTTTTCTATGCTTTTGTAACTTTACGTTAATATTTATTTCAGCAAACTTATCGTAAGTTAAAAAGTAATCAATTATATGGCTGTCATCATTTTCCAAAAATGATAGTGAATAACAATAATTAAGTTGTTTTCCATTATTTTATACATTCTTCTTTTTTCCCATGAAATATATTATTTTAACTGTAACAAATTCATTTTTGACAATTTTGACCAGTTATTCTCTCACAACAGCAAAGTACAACTATTGCCATTTAAATTTAATGAATTTAATATAAAATCGTCAACTTTCTTTATTATTAGCTTTTCCTATATTTGTCCTTAATTACTTAATAAATTAAGCATGCTTAGTGCTAGACAAATTTATTAGGCTCTACAATCTTATTTCAAAATAATTATGATTTATTGTGCTTTAGGCCTACTGCACTTTTTTTAATCCCTTCATCTTGCATTCTTTACATTATTTTAAATTTACCTTCTTACTTTGATATAATGTTAATTTTTTATATATTTGTTGCATACATATAACACTAACTAACTAACATTTATATAATAAAAAAATGTATGTTTTAAATTATCTTTCTTTGTACTAGCAACATACGGTACAAGTAACAAAAGGTATTATTGTTACTTTACCGCTTCTGAAACTTAATAAAAACCATAAACTCTTTATATGCGCATCAAATCAATTTGCACTGAATCAAAATTCTTTGAATTGCATCGCTGCATCAAATAAAAAAAAATTCTGCATCGCACATCGCTAGTATCATATTATTAAAATTATTAGAGTTTTTCATTAATCATTGATTAAAGTTGTAGTCATTATTCTTACAATTAGATACGCATATTATTTTACTATAAAGTGTTTTAATTAGAATAGTCTAGGGTTGTATTTACAATAGGTTAAGATAAGATAAGAATGTCTTTATTCATAAAACATATTCATGGTGTACATGAATAGTGTCAATACAAGTTCATTGTTTAATTATTCTAGCCCTAACAATAGTTTGCCATAAATATATATAAACAAATTCATTTTTAAGCAGCAAAGTGGATGGTTAATTTATAAAAATATATATATTTGTGTACATAGATATATTAAAATATCAATAAAATTATGAAACCAGTAGTCATTAGTGTGCATGTTTACAAGTGATATTTATATATGTTGAATAGATAGATATTTGTAGTGTGATAAATTTCTATTGAGTAAAGTGCCAATTATGTAAGCAAGTTGAAAAGTTTTCTTAAATTTGAAATTTTTGTTCTGATTTTTATAAAAATTCTGGTAATTTTTATAAAAATTAAGTCCCGTAGAGACTGAATTTTTTTGTAAAATTCAAGGCAATGATTTTTTGATATTTTAAATCTGGAATTTCTGGTTAGTTTTTTTTTAATAATGTTTTATGTTTAAAATGTTGTGTGTGTGCGCGTGCGTGTGTGCATGCGTGCGTGCGTGCGTGCGTGCGTGTATGAAATACATTATTGTTCATTCTATACATATGTTTTACTTATTATAATGTGAATATAGTCAGTTTTTTGTAAATGTTGAGTATGTGGTGGAAATACAGTACATTCAGGACTCTTTTCCACCACAAATAAAAATTAGGAGTCCTCTTCATTATTATCCCTAATTTTTGTTTATACAGTAGTTAAAAAGTTAGAGAATGTGTTATTTTACCAGGCTAAGTTAGGGCTAAGAGCCTTACTCTGGGTACTGCTTTTCCGGAACCAGAGAATATAAGAAGTGCTACACTTAAGGAGATTTTATCCTTTATAGGGAGGACTGGTCTCTTGCGCAAAGGGCCACTGAGTCTAGGCGTGATGGGCTTGGTGACAGGACCACAACCTTGTGTATCTAATCAAATCTAATCAAGGGCTAAGAGACCCTCTCTAGCTCTTAATCTGGAGACCACCATTTTAACAGCACAGTGGTAAAAACTGTATTGTTCACATCGGAAACCAAATCTGGAGGTCCTTAACCTTTTAGCTACGGCCACTCCATCAATTGGTGGTGTTTAAAAGAAACTGCTATATAGCTCACAAAGTGCACATATGTCAAGTTATAACTCGCGAGGTTTACTGAGGCACTTGGCAAGGCAATGCGCAGTAGAATAACTGTAGTGGGGGGAGCCGCCGAGTCAGTGTGTACCATATGGTAAATAAAAATAGAAAATCTGATATTTAAAATATTGTTTACAACCTGACCTAACCTTCTTATTTTTAATAAATAAATAGTTGTGACAATATTACTAATTAATAAATATCGCGTTTAACAATTTTTTTATGTATTTATATATAGATACTGTATATTGACTATATCATAATTTGATTTATCGATTTATAAGCAAATTAATGTGCCTATTTCCAGAGCAGACTTTGCAAAGACAGAATAATATGTTGTTTTTATTTTAGCAATAAGAGGCTTTAATTCAAATTGAAAAATGAAAACTATCTTTCTGATTAGCCGTTATAATAAATGTAAACAAACAACAAAGAAGGCGACAAGAAATTCTTTTCTACATAGAGAGGCGCTGCAAGCGCAGCTCAACGCAACATGGTAACTAAGAGTCACATGTTGGAGGGGTACAACAGTGGTAGAACTGCCCTCCTCTAATCCCCTCCACTCTTAGCATTATTCCCCTCACACGCAGGCGAAGTGCCTCGGTAAGCCTCGTGAGTTATAATTTTTTTAACACTGTCATAACGAACAACTTAAGGTATTCTGAATAATCTTTCTTTTCTTATAGTTCCAAACATAGCTGTTCTTTTTTTAGTTTTAACTTGATGATGTATACTTAATTGTAAGCAATTAAGTGATTTATGTTTTCAAAGTTATTTTTTAATAGTGAGTGGCCCTATGCTCATATTGTTACTGTCAAAGAAATAACTTAACCCTTACTACGTCGTAAGCCCATATATGCGCATATTTTGACTGCTCAAAACGCTGTAAGCGCATATTCATGTAATAATTACAAAAATAATATTTTCTACATAATGTTTCTAATCTAATCCGTCAGTGCGTTTGGGTTATGGGTGGTGGCTCATGAGAGACACATTGTGTGACACGTGACCTTTTGTTGGCCTGTCAATCACTATAAGATTGGTTTTTGTCTGGCAGTGTACATTTTTCCTCTGCCGTCCAACGCCACAAGTGCATATACGCACAGCGACTGTTGAACCGAGCGGTCATCATTGTCCTCCACCTCACCTCTTTGAAACTTTGTATTTACTTGTTTTTATCAATACTTTATTTTAATATATGTTAGTTATTTATTAGTTTTAAGTGTCAATATAAATAATACGGACGATTCTGATTTTTACGATTTTGTGCAAGGTGTACTAAATACATTGTATTCAAGTGCTATATGTATTTACTTATTTTTTATTAGATGTGTTATTTGAAGGCCCTTAATGTCTTTATCAGTTTATGTACATGTAAATGTAGTCAATTATATATTTTTTATTAATAGTAATAATATTTTGTATTGATTCATATAGTGATTTATGCCTGAGGTTTACATTCAAGTAAAAAAGTTTGCTTATTTACATATTCATATATAAGAAAAAGGTAAAATAAGGTAAAATAAGCCAATTAAAGTTTCCAAATGTTACTATATCTTTTATTTTCCTATACAGAACAAGAAAAAAAAGAGCAACTAAAAATTAAAATTTTTTCAATAAATGAGCACTTAATGAAAAATAGGCATTGGATAAATGGCGCTTTAAGGGTTAGATTCAATGAACGAGTAACACTGTTAACTATTTCTTGTCTAGTTTTTAGACAACTATTTAGTTGTTATGTATTAGCCTTGATTATATACACCTACAATAGATAAACCATCTAATAGGAATATTTATGCCTGTAATTTGGTTAGTTAGTGAGGCCCGCAACCACAGCTGGTTTAAACTGCATTACATTTACATGGGACTACACTAGCGCTCCACAATGGACCACAAAAACAGCTGATATTTTGAGACTCAAAATTTAACATTGGATGGGAGATCTATTTGTATATAAAATCAATGGTATTAGCCTCTATACTCAATAATCCATAACTAGGGGACAACCCGTCACTTGCTGTGCTCGTTACACCTCAGCCTTGGCCTTTGACTACAAATAATAGTAGATTAAATGTATAAAGTAAAATCACAAAATTTATTTATTCACAGTATATCAGTAACACTTGCAGTAAAACCTATTTATTAGTATAAACACTTAATGGTGTTACTTAGCCTATTTAAAACTTGGTCATTTCATCTGTTTTTGTTTAACATCTGAAGATTAATTAAATAAGTATTAGATTACCTGCATTAGATTACCATTTAAATTTTCAAGTCCCGTAGAGCGGACCCTTACAATCGAAAGTGAATAAAACTATGCTTACAGCCCCCCTGGTTTAGGAAATTTTATTCATAATTATATTGGTAATTCTTAAACAATAAATAATCATTTCTTTTGATTTAAACCTCATCTAAACTAATTGAAAATTTGTCTTAAAACCTATCTCAATATAGTTTATTCAGCAAAGTCATCAGCATACATCATCTACACAAAACTCTGTGTGTTTTTAAACTATACAAAGCTATTTTTATCTCACTTCAAAATAGTGTCTATTTTAAAAGGCATTACCATATTAATGCTATATAAATTGAAAAACCTGTAATTTAATTTTAAGTTGTTCATGTGTACAGAGAACACCTGTCTATGGATTTCTTCAGGGAAAATTGAGACCTGGATCAGAGATTGAAATAAACGGTCTAGTGGAACTTTTACCTCATGCGTAAGTATCTTATCTTTGTGATGTAAGGTTAACGATTAGTAATTGGTGTCATGTGTCAGTATTCCAATTGTATGCGGAACTTTGATGTCAATTGTATTGTTGAGGAAAATCAGTGATTACTGTGAGTAAAGAATGTTATACCAATTGTTTTAGTTTTAAAACCAATTTCAGTTGGAAATATGACATATATCTAAAATATGTTTTATAGAACTTAATAATATAACATTTAAGATTGAATAGTACCAATCAAATATTGAAGATTTTACAAATCTTAAACTTAAATTTATTTTAAAAATTCAGTCAATTTGTTTTTTGAATTTAGAACCAATGAGGCATCTTGATTAGATAACAGATGGCCCTGTCTGGCATATCGATCTATAACTGCATATTATTGGTTTTAGCTAATTCATCTGTATAACAGGGTGTCCCAAAAGTCGACGTCCAAACTTCACAGGCTTGTTATATGGATCATTTCCAACAAAAAATGTCCTTTATGGATTTATCGTATTGTTAATAGTTACCGAGCTATTGACTTTTTAAATATTTTTTAAAATATACGCATTGCAACAGAAAAAATTCATTTTTATGCAAGAAATAATGCACGCAGGGCCTTAAACTTTTACAATATAATTTTAATCAGTATATTTGCATAATTATACAGTTTTAAGGCATTTCGGGATGTTAAAAACGTAAATTAATAGTGTTTAAACTTTATTTTTTTAACTTAAAATAAAGTTACTACTACATTCAAACGGTGACTGCAAATGTATTTTTACTCTAAGCTAATGCCCAAATATCTTAAAAACTTCACTAATTATTGCAAAATTCAAAAATGCTAACATATTACGGAATTTGTTAGATTATTTTGAGAATTGGTGTATTTTTCAAAATAAGTACACGTTTTTTGCGAGCTGGTCACTTGTCCACCCTCGCGTTGCGGCGCTTCTTCGTGGAGGTTTTACGCATGGACAAAGCTAACAAGTAATTTCAAAAAGGCTAGAGCAATAATGTAACTGCTAATTAAACACAAATGTTGTGCTGATATCATAATTTTGCTAAGTAAATAATTGTTAAACCCTTTACATTGATTTATTAAACCTGTTTAGTTTCCTGCAATACATTACAAATCCCACTAATATCAGGGCCCTACAAACAAAATCAGCTGTTAATAACACACAAAACAAATCACCTGTTGTTGTTGGAGTAGATGTTTTATTGTTGACCAGATGGTTATTAATAAACATTGAATATTTTATATCAGTGCAATTTTAAAAATTGTCATTAACAGTCTTTTGTGTGTTGTTTGCTGAAAATATCTATTTTTTATGTTTTTTTTTCAGTTTGTATTATGGTATATGTCTTACACTGTTAGGGTATTCCCCTATGAGGAATATTTTTCAAAGACGTGTATTTTTGTATGGTCTTTGTAACGGAAATGCCCGTGCTGTTGCAAGGGAATATAAATTTAGGTATCTTAACAGAGAACGATTCCCTGATCATATAGTATTTGTGTATCTGCATAGGTCTTATCAGAGGGGTAAGAATCCCGAACATTTTGAGAGGTTATGCAGAACCCGTATTAACAATAATTATGAAACAATAAATATGATAGAAGAAGATCCAACTACAAGTGCCCACCGATTATCCAGACAGACTGCCATACCAAGGTCATCAGTTCACAGGAGCCTTAAAAGTTACTAGTTATATCCTTATCATATGCAGCGAGTTCAATCTCTTCTACCCACAGATCATGCTAGAAGAGCACACTTTTGTTTGTAGAGAGATGCTTAGAATAAATTAAGTTCATCCTGGGGTTTCATCCTGGGGGTTTCAACAACATTTTGTGGACTGACAAAAGTGTTGTCAAAAGAACAAAAATTTACAATGATCACAACACACAATATTGGTCATATGAAAACCCTAAAGTAATAAGAAATGATTACTTTCAGCACTAGTTTGGAATAAACATGTGGGCAGGTATTGTTAAAGGCAAATTAGTTGGGCCATTTGAGTTGCCAGATAGACTGAATGGAGCGAATTATTCTAACTTTGTGCAAAACAACCTTAGAGAACCTTGAAGATGTTACATTTGGCATACGTGAAAATATTTTGTTTCAATGTGATGGCACTCCAGCCCATTATTCTCAAGAAGTTAGGCTCTATCTAAATGCCGAATTCCAAAATTGCTGAATTGGAAGACGAGGAATCATAGAATGGCCGCCCAGATCACCTGATCTAACCAAGGATTTATTTTTGTGGGGATACTACAAGGAATTGGTAATTTCTTCTGATTGCCATACAGAAGATGAACTAAGACAACGAATAACAGTTACCAACACAATTAAGAATAATGAACAATCTTTTCATTCTCTAAGGAGAAATTGTCGTCGTTGTCAGCTTTGTATCAGGGAAGATGGTTGGAATTTTGAACTTTTATTGTAATAGGTATATTTCAAAAAAATGGTACTGTAATTTATCTAGTCTATTTCCTTATTGCTTTGTTTGCTTGTAAAAATTAATTTTACTTAAACATTCATCAATTTTAATTTTACTGTATTACACTAAATATTTATAAATTTATTTACTTAATAAAATTATAACGTCAGCACAAAATGTGTGTTTAAATAGCAGTTACATTATTGCTCTAGCCTCTTTGAAATGACTTGTTAGCTTTGTCTATGCGTAAAACTTCTGCGAAGAAGCGCCGCAACGCGAGGGTGGACAAGTGACCAGTTTGGCAAAAAACGTGTACTTATTTTGAAAAAAACACCAATTCTCAAAATAATCTAACAAATTCGGTAATGTGTTAGCATTTTTGAATTCTGCATTAATTAGTGAAGTTTTTAAGATATTTGTACATTAGCTTAGAGTAAAAATACATTTGCAGTCACCGTTTGAATGTAGTAGTAACTTTATTTTAAGTTAAAAAAATAAAGATTAAACACTATTATTTTACGTTTATAACATCCCGAAATGCCTTAAAACTGTATAATTATGCAAATATACTGATTAAAATTATATTGTAAAAGTTTTAAGGCCCTGCGTGCATTATTTCTTGCATAAAAATGAATGTTTTCTGTTGCAACATTCATATTTTAAAAAATATTAAAAAAGTCAATAGCTCGGTAACTATTAACAATACGATAAACCCATAAAGGACATTTTTTGTTGGAAATGATCCATATAACAAGCCTGTGAAGTTTGGACGTCGACTTTTGGGACACCCTGTATAAATAAGGGCACATTATGGTGATGCTCCCAACAAGCAAGAATGGTATATACCTAAAATTAAGATTATGCAAATAAAATATGTATCTATGACAGTGCAATGTTCGTTTAAAATTGGCTGAATGTAAACTTAAAAAAACAAAATTTCATTCTTTTCATCATATTTTGTTATCCTTTTTAGTAAATATCTAATGAACATTATATTATGATTCTATTAGTTATCCTGAAGAAAATGATCTGTAGTAACACATGTTTGGAACATTTTTAACAACTATCTTTCTGAACACTCCTTGAAGGTCTATTATTATTATTTTTGAAAATTTCTAATGTGTGAAAAGCTAAAAAGAGTACATTTTTGTATTGTTCAATATAAGGTGAAATTTTAATATTTATGTACATAATGCATAATATAACATAGTTAATGTTATATCTAAGCACAAATCATTAGAGTGTTTAATTTTGTTTTATAATGTTTTCAAAAATATTTTTATAGACCCAAGTTAAAACAGACAAAGTGGGTCTGGATCTTTTGGGTTATATTCCATAAAAATGGCTGTAAAAAAATGTCAAAACAACGTGCTATTGCAAAGGTAAAAACATTATTTGAAAAGTCTTTTTAAAATATATTTATATTTGTAAGCTATTTTGTTTAAGTCAATACATATAAGATATATATATATATATTTCATGAATATCATATAAATCACATTATCTGATATATAAATTTCATCTACTTAAGACTCTATCAGACCACATGAAATACAGTCAGTGCTATACTTGTTTCGTTCTTTCTGAATGAGCTCTCTTTCAATATATCAGGTTTTTTTGGATCTTTTTCCTGCCTCAACCCTGATCAGCTTTCCAATGAAAAATCTGTTGCCTGAATATCTGTTTGATTGAAATGTTACACCATAAATTTTGATCGCTTACACTTAAACCATATAGGGAGGAATCAAATTAAAAAGTTTGAGAATCGTTATTCTAGCACACAGAGCATTTTGCCCCTTGACAAATAGCACATCAAATCTGAGAGTTAAAATTTAATGCTACATTTTAATAAAAAGTCCAGTATTCTCAAAGCAATTAAAAATAAAGAAACAGAAAAATTAAACCACTTTAAAACACAACAAAGAAAAATAAGCAGAATGGTAGACAAATGTTTAATTAAAACAGGTTTAAGCCCTACAAAAGTATATAACAAGTACTATGACCGATCAAGGCCAAACTTCCGTTAGAAGTTAACCAGCATGGTGTTAAAGGTACTATGCTAGTACAAAAAAAGATAATTTATAACATAAATTTATTGATCATTATAATTTTAGCTAATTAATTTTAAATGTATGAAACAGGAATATAAATAAACTGCTTATAAAAGTAAGAAGGTTAATTAAAAATATTATAAGCGATGTAAGATGTAGGTCTTCACAAAATGCAGTAGAGCACAATAAATTACAATTATTTTAAAATAGAAGTGCAGAGCTGAATAAATTTATTTAACATCAAACATGCTTTTATAATTATGTAAAAAGAAGGGAAATATAGGAAAAGCTAGTTATAAAGGAACTTGATAGCACTGTGTTTATCTCATCATATTAAAATATAAAGAGTAACTGGTAAATATTATCCAAATGTAATATGTTACAATTAAACTAATATATTTCAGAGGCAAAAATATAAATTTAATGATTGAAAACAACTGAATTATTAACTATCATTGTTGAGAAACTCAACCACCACTGTTTATTTTTTACTGATAATGATGTTGACAGAAAATTAACGTAAAATCACATATATGCATTTATAAATAAAAGTTACAACATAACAGAATTTTTTTGAAGAAGTATAATTTTGATTTAAGTATAAACATTTGTTATACTTACTATAACAAATTATTATAAAATATATAAGATTATTATAAATTATTATAAAAATTAATAAAACAGTATCAACATATCCAATAAAACAGAATTTATTGATTAGATTGAGTTCTTATGTTAATTTTAATTTAAAATATTTTTCAATAAAAAGCCTAAAAGGTATGTTAATAGGATTGTTTTCAATAATCAGTGTTTAATTATACTTTTTTAAAATAAAAATGATTTTGATTAATATATTTTAGAACAGTACTGTTGGTCAAATGGAAACGATGCTTGAATTTTTAACCATAGATCATGAGTAATGAGTGATCCATTATGTGCTCCCCACTGCTAGGTCCTTTTTCGGTGCTTCGCAAGCCTTTTTTGTAAAAATGATAAAAAATACTAAATATGCTCCAAATGTAAATTTTATCATACTGTTTTTCTTCTAAATAACTGTACATTCAATTCATTTAGTCCGTTGGCACTGTGTTCTAAAATACATTACTCAAGATTAATTACTAACGGTAATTAATTATTAAAAACAACTCTATCAACATATGTTTTCAACATGTTTATTGAAAAATATTTTTAAAAAACTCAATGTACTCAGTAGATTACATTTTATTGTATATGTTAATAATGTTTTATTAATTCTAATATGTAACAGTCTTCTAATTTGCCTGAGAATTATATTATTTTAACTAAAACAAATTACATTTTTATAATTTTGACAAGTTACTCCCCCACAACAACAGTAAAGACTATTCATATTTAAATTTAATTAATTTAATGCAGAGCCATCAACTTTTTTTATTACTAGCTTTTCCTATATTTGTCCATCTTTTGACTTTATTATATAAGCATGCTTAATGTTAAACAAATCTATTAAGCCCTGAAATTCTATTTAAAAATAATTGTGATTTGTTGTGCTTTAGGCCTACTGCATTTTGTGAATCCCTTCATGTTACTTCCGTACATTATTTTAATCTGACCTCACTTGTATGTAAAGTTTATTCTTATATTTTTGATTCATACATATAATATTAACTAGCTAACATTTATATGATCAATAAATTTATATTTTAAATTATCTTTCTTTTTACTAGCAAGATACCTGTAACAAAAGGTATTATTGTTACTCTGCCCCTTCAAAAACTTAATAAAAACCATGAATTTTGTATGTGTGTATCGAATCGAATCTAAATTCGAATCGAATCTAAATTCTTTGAATCACATCGCTGCATCGAATGGAAAAAAATTTGCTGCATCGCACAACCCTACTTATCAGACATTAAACAATAAGATGTGTTACAATAATCAGGTGTGTTCATAGAAGAACATAATTTATTTAATTATGCCCAGTAAATACGCAAAAATTCTAATTTAAAAACAGATCCCAAAATAATTGCCGACTAACTGAAATAGATGAACTGTCTGTATGGGATTGTTTCAATTATGCATGGTACACACGTAAATTAATGTACACATATCATCATATCACACATCATATCAGTACGAGTCATATCCCCTGATCAAACTCTGTATTCACTATCAAGATCTATTCAGGCTAAGATAAGATAAGATCTTTATTTCATAAAATATTCAACTGAATACATTGGATTTGTCATATTTATAAATACTAAAATTCTGCAACAATATGGGTGGCAATAGGCCTACAAAACAGTGTTTTGATTAAAGTCTGCTACTGACCAGCAGCCACTTAAATATTCATCCACAGAATAGAATGCGTGATGTAATAAAAAAGAAGTTACAATAGCTTTAAACCGCCCTAATTCTAGATCTCTTATTGCTAATGGTAATTTATTAAAAAGCCTAGTGCTAGTTGCTAAAGGTTTTTTCATTGTTTTACTTAATCTAGCAAAAGGAATTTCTACATCATGTCTTGATCTGGTGTTATAATTATGTCTATTGTAATTAAAATTTAAATTATTTTGGTTTCTCAGGTGCATTAAATTTTGTAGAATAAAGGCTGAATACAGAGTTAGGATTCCAAAGTTGATGAACCAGGGCCTACAATGTTCCATTGGATCTATTCCTGCAATGGTTCTTATTGCACGTTTTTGCATAATGAAGACATATTTTGCTGATGCAGAACTACCCCACACAATCAGCCCATAGGTCATTTTAGAGTGAAAAAGTCCAAAATAAGCTATTTTCATAACATTCTGGGAGACGACACCATAGAGTCGTCTTAGAGCAAATATGTCACATGCTAATCTTTTGCATAATTTCAATGAGTGATCTGACCAAGCCAGAGTGGGGTCCAACCATATACCAAGAAACTTGGTCCGCCGGGCACTCTCCGGCTCACTCAGATCCCTCAGGCCGAAAACCATAGTGGTGGTTTTATCCCTATTTAAATTTAAATTATTGACATCCAGCCAACCACTAACTTTGTTTAAATTTTACTGGATGTCATCCATTGCCAATTGTTTAATTTTGTTTTTGGTAATCAATGTGGTGTCGTCTGCGTACTTAAATATACTAGACGACACATTTGCCTCTACATCGTTAACAACAACCAAAAAGAGCAGGGGCCCTAATACAGAACCTTGAGGCACTCCCTGTGTCTGCATAAGTGGCTTTGAGATTTTACCTTTTATAAAAACATATTGAGATCTATTTTGCAAGTAGCTTCTAAATAAATCTAATTCTTGATCTTTTACATTATAGAATTTCAGTTTTTCTACCAAAAATTCATGTGAAACTCTATCGAAGGCCTTGCTGAGGTCACAAAATGCGGCTCCAGCAAGTTCCTTCGACTCAAATGTGTCTGGGATTTCTTCAACAAGAGCTATCAAAGCAGTTACTGTTGAGACACCTTCTCTATAACCATACTGGTTTTTACATAAAATGTTATATTTGTTTAAATGATACATGAGCTGCTTACCTACAATTAACTCTATTATTTTAGAGAAAACAGGTACTATAGCTATAGGCCTATAGTTATTTACATCTTGTTTATTACCTTTATTCTTAAAAACTGGGTGTACGGTACTTTACTAATTGTCAAACACGATGGGAAAGTTCCCTGCATCAAACATTGATTAATTAAAATGGTTAAAATATTTACATACGATGAAATTGTTTCTTTAACAAGCTTATTTGAAAAACCAAAGTGGTCTTTACTTGTCTTATTTTTTAAACAGGATACAATTTTACTTACTTCTTTAATATTTACACAATTGAACTTAAATCTATTGGTTTCATCAGCAACAAAATCATGTTTACTTAAAAGGCTCAAAACAGAGGATAACTGGTTCTTATCTTTAACTAAAGGTATATGTTGTGTAGGCCTAGATATGTCAGTTTTATTTACATTACTTTTACAGTTTAAACCTTTAAAGTTTACTTTTACAGTAATAAAAAAATTATTGAAGTGATCAGGAGATATGAAAATGTCACTTTCTGTTGTACTAGGCTTATTTGTCTCTCTTACAATATGCCATATACATTTAACCTTGTTTTTAGACCCCAGGACCAGGTCATCATTTGATTTCTTTTTAGCTAACCTGATTTTTGACCTATACTCTTTTTTTAGATTTTTATAAGCAACATCAACATCCTGACAATTAACTGTGTTAGGCCTAGGCCTATTCATTAATTTGTAAAGAAAATCTAGTCTAGACTTTATATGAGCAAGTTCAACGGTATACCAACCTTTTGTTTTATTTTTTGGTAAGCATAGCCTAGGCTTGAATATCTTAAGTGGAAAGCATAAGTTATAATAATAAACCAGAGTATCCATAAACACAGCAAAATCATCGTCTGCATTTATTCCGTGTAGAACTGATTCCCAATTCAAGTTACCAACCATTAGTTTAAAGATGTGGATGTTGTTGTCATTTATTTGATGGTAGTACTGTGGTGCAGATGATTCATTCTTCTTATCGATCTCGTCCTCAAGGAAAAATTCTATTGTTTGCCCTAAATGGTCACTTAAGTGTAGGTTAATCACTTCGGCCTTAAAAGTTGATGTTCCATACACCAGGATGTTATCCAAACAGTTTTTTTGCGGGTTGGCTTGTTTATTGTCACTGAAAATCCATACATTGGACACAAATTCAGAAATGTATGGGTTGCTTGATCTTGAATGTTTATTTTAATATTAAAATCACCACAAACAATTGCAGTTTCACTTCTTTTGACGAAGAATTCAAAAACTTTTGTCAGAATTTCAAAAAATACATTAACGTCCGCAGTAGGTGGTCTGTAAAATAAAACCACTACTAGGTCATTACTGATACGTAAACCAATCAACTCACATACAAAAGGTACGGTTAGTATTGAGAAATAGTTAATCAACTTAAAGTTTATTTTTTCACGCACATAAATAGCCAGTCCACCATGCTTTAGGTGGTCTCGACAGTCACTAGTGGCTAGGCAGTAGCCTTTTAAAGAAAATGAGGTTATAGTATTAGAGTCTTGCCAATGTTCACTAACAGCTACAAAGTCCAAGTTCAATGTTTTTGATATTCTTTCAAGTTCCATCAATTTAACATAGTCCATATTTTGTACGTTCTGATGTAACAAACTATAACTACTTAAGCTTAACTTACCAGTTAAGGTCGAATAACGATGAGCACAATTAGGCCTAGTTGGGCTCACTGAAGGGCAGTTATTCCATTCAGGACTTACTATGTTTTTATTTTGGCTTCCAGACAATGTACCCAAAGGGGTTAATTCCTGTCCGGAGTAGTTTGACTGTTCCCGTTTAAATGATATTTATTCTTTGTCACAAACTTAGATACGTGAATGTCTCTAGGCCAGAAGTCGGGCTTGTAGATTTCACTCATTAGTTGTATGGGTATTCCTACTTTAAAGGAAGCATATTTACTAGGATATTTGGATGTAATATTCTCTACTTCAAAGTAGCATCCGGTTTTTTGCTTTTCTAAAAATGACTTTATATCCTCAGAGTTTGTTGTGGGGCTTAATCGAGACACAAATAGAAAGCCTAATTATTCTACTGTTACTAGGCCTAGGTCCTTAACCTGAGATTTACCAGTGATGAACTCACGCTTATGCTTCCTTGAGTTGGAGACAGAATTCACTTTGTTCTTGTTGAGAAACAGTTCTCTTTTGGCTTTTCCTGTATTTTTTCTTGATTTTATCACTTTAAATAATTCTTCATTTTCGTTAATACGTTCATCTTCATAGTTTGATACAACACGGTTATTTACATCGTCATGGACCTGTAATAACGAATCTGCTGAAGCTGAAGTAGAAGCTTGACTGCGAACAGCCAGAGTCAAGTCGGCATCTGAATTGATTTGATTGCTGACATTTGCCGGGTCGTCATGTCTGCCAGTTACCACTGAAGTCAAAGCATGTTTTAAATTGTTAGAATCCTTTTTTTGTCGTATATTTGTTGATTTAACTTTTCACCAGCTTTTCCATTAGCGGTTTTGTCCATTAAAATATTCAATTTCAATTTGCTAGCATATGAATGTGGATCAGTTTGGTCCAGCATTAGATCACTAATGGCCTCGGCTTGATTTCTAATCGAGTCTTTGATTTGGTTATTTTCATCCTTAATTTTAATTAAACTTTCACTGAAATCTTTTTGATTAGTGCTAAGGTGCATTATTTGGTCAGCTAATATTTGTACTTGTTCAGAACACGTCAGACTGCAGTCCGTGTCTTCACAACCTAACCTCACCTGGTCTGGTGGTACATCACGACACTTGTCACGACACATGTAGACAGCTTTTCCGTTAAGTTCTTTTAACAGGTCATATTCATGACTCGTTAAACTTACACATGTAATATGAAACCACAGTCTATAATTTCCCAGACAAAGCACAGCTTTACTATTTTTTGTTACATTTTTGTTGCACAATCCACAATGAATTTTACTACCGGTGGCCATCTTGCCGAAGGTGATCTGGCCGAAGGCTTGTACTGATATCACTTGTACCTGTCTACACAGACGACCATACAGAATGAAAACAAACTTAACTAATAATCATTAAAAACTATTTAATTGTAAAATATGTTATTCAAAACATCAAAGAACTCGTTTTAAAAAATGCACCAATAAATATAATTGATTTAAAAGGCATTTTTTTCTTACTAATTTGTCATTTAATTCGTTGAATAATTCTGAGACACGGATATTGCCGATGCTTCGTAGTACTATCAATGCATCCTCGCACAACCCTAGAAACTTCTTAAACATTTGATTGTTTGATTCTGTTGTTTGTCGCATCACTTTTGCCTCACCTTATCCCTCATATCAAACAATACTTTTGTATTACATGCCTCTCTCTCGTACATGTCACGTCTCTTGTTTCACCAGCTGTTCAGTACGGTCTATTGTTTTTATTTAAGTACCAGAAATAAATGTTTGTATTATTTCTGAAGAAGAAAGAAAGGGTTTATAGTTATTAGTTATAAATTACATGTGAACAGTATAAATAGTAAAAAGAAGGCAGCAGAAATGTGGATTTGGAGAAGAGATTACGGAGAAGAAATGTGGATTGGAGAAGAGTATTGTTGATTAGCGGAAACCTACTACAGTTCAGCCGTTTTGATTGCGACCTTTTTAGAGAACCTGTGTGAGAGAGACAAAGCTAGTCATTGAAGTGAGACAGAAAATAAGTCTTCTCCCACCACTGAACCGACGTGCCATACTGCCACTTTAACATTTCGTTGTCATGGATATGCTGTGGGAAGCTCCGCCTTCTACGTCATTATGCTAGGTGTCCATTAGTGGGCAAGGCACGTGATGGGAACTGGAATCTAGTACAATTGGAACATGGCATAAGGGGAAAAGGCACTGTGATAGGAGTGTGGAATCAGCTGATGTAGGGCGGTTTGTTGTCATTACCGAGTTGTAATGAGATTAAATTATAATTTTAAGTGCGATATTATTGTGTTTTAAATACACATATTTTAGTTGAAATACTTTTAATGTGATTGAAATGTTCAGTAACCTACCTTCAAACTGAAATAATATTTATCACTACTTTCATTAATGTTTTATTTATATACTGAGACCCATCCCCCACCAAAACTGAAAGTCGTGCCGTACTGGGGGGATGGCTCAAAACCAGATAGGTGATTAGATCATGGGCGGCAGCCGGAGGGTCAAATTACAACTCGGCAGCTGAGCAAAAACTAATTTATTTTCAAGAAAAATAATTAATTCAGAAAAACCGGCAGAAGGCCACAATATCATTATTACACACTTAAAAACCACAAGGAACACAAAATTAACAAGAGATTACAAACTAAGACAAAAACAACAAACGCAATAAATACCAAGATTACAAAACATATGTGCATATCTGCAGATAAACCAGAAACCCAAAAATTTAAGCAAAAACTTACAATGAAAAATTTAGAAAGATTTTTGACAACACCAAATAACTGGCAATTTAGCCCACATCCCATGATTCCACCGAGGCCGGAATCCCTGGGCAGTTCCGAATTAAAGCAAAGTAAAAATACAATAAGTAATCCCCTTTTAGTGAGACTAAAGAAAAGAAGTAATTAAAAATAAAATATAACACGGTACCATTTCATTACAAACTAACATCAACAATACAATTCATGAAATAAATAAACAACACTAACTAACTTTACCACTAGGCCTAACAACAAAATAAACAATCCTATAATCTAAACAGTACCTCAAAATATTTTTTTTGTTTTAACTATAAATAAATACTTTACAATGATAACAGGAAAATAAACCTCTAAAAACTTAATAAATAACAAACAAAATTAACAAGTATACACTATTAAAAAAAAAAAATGGCCAAAATAAAAATTATTTGGCTGGGTTCAAGTTCAAAGATAACTTTCAGTTCATTTTATGAAGGCGTAGCCTAGTGGAGAACATCTTCTTTTTTCTTTTCCTTTTTTTTATATCACAAAAATTACAACCCCCAGCGCTGCCGGGAAAAACATGGAACGCACTGACGACCTGAGGACTGAAAAACCCCACCCAAAGATGTAGAGAGGGCAGCGCGGGGCGAAACTTGGCTCAATCACATTGTCCCCAGGCCAGGCTAGCAGTAGAGATGGCAGAACTTCCTCCGGACGGCAGGCTGAGGGTAAAATGTCCCACTCAAGGACTCTGGACTGCACAGCCAAACACAGCACATTAGAACAAAATACAGCCAAAAACAAAATTAATACAGATAACTGAGATAACAAACTAATAAATATGAAACGGCAAAACAAAACAGGAAAAGACAAAATTGAATGTGTACATACAAAAGAGAACCTGAAAGTGTGGTTGAAACTACAAGTTAAACATACAGGAATTAATAAAACTAAACAGGTAGAATAGATTCTTGTCAATACAAAGAACATAAATATAGTGAAAAGGTAACTCAAACTGCAAAATGATCATTAAAAATGATATATAACTAACATTGAACAGAAAACAAAATATGGAATCTAAAACAATAATATATTAAAGAAATGAATAATAAATGGTAACCTTGAGCACATGGGCTCGAACCTAGGTTGAAAAGATCAGATACAAAGAACACAAATCTAACAATATACTGAAAATAACAAATAAGCCCGATTATTATTATTATTTAAACAAAATATTTTCACCAAAAGGGAAATTAGATATTTGAAATAACAAAATGAACACTTACGTTTAAGAGTCTCCTAGCCAGACAACATGTCGTGAAGAGTTCAGGGACTCAGGTAGACTGGTCAACCTGACAGGCAGAGAGATGGAACCACGGAACAGCAGAGTTCTAGCCAACGGCCACTTAAGTAAACAAATCGCAGTGCACAAGCGATCTCAGGCAGCCTGGCAAACCACGACGACAAGTAACAAAATGTACCGGTACAACATTACTTCGGATGCAATTTTAAAAAAAATGTGCTTTGATAACTGTATAAGTCATGATAGATCGAGCAAGAACGTAATATCCAATTACAATATGATTTATTATAACTACAAAAAAGATAATATACAATATTATGTCTATGTTACATTGACTTTTATAATTCAAGCCCATTTTCTCTACTACCTTTACTATAACCTACAAACAAAGGGAGCAAAGGAGCTGAAGTGCTGTGCCACGCACATCGTAATCCACCACAATTTTACCAGCTGATTGTGTTTGTTGTCCTACTCCTAACACTGACCCTCACACCAACTAGAGACAGACTTCCCCTCTACTGCTGGAACCCCTACATGCGCTAAATTTATCATGCAGGTCACTTTCAACCCGGCCCAATTATAAAGATGTACTGCCCAAAAGTGTATAGAAAGAGATTGCTCTTAAATGTAATGATGAGAAGAAAAGCAAAATTGATAAGACATATGATAAAAATTGTCAATAGGGAAAGGGATAGGGAACAAATCAAGATGTCTGAGATGGACATTTAAAAAAAGTCTGAGTTGGCTTATTTGAAGAAAGGTGTCAGTACTCAAACAAAACGACGCCTATAAAAGATTAAAATGAATCAGTTAATTTGCAGCAAATCAATGGTAAATAATCAGTATAAAACCTAAGATACAGAACTTAAAAATAATATAAGGCCAGTAACATTTCAAATCTATAAGCAGTGTATACATTTGGTATCATAACACCGAGGTAAATAAAACAAAAATATTATTGTTGCACTCTTCTTACTTCTAAATTTCATAATTGAATCTTAGATGCACCTGAATATGACAACACTTTTTCAAATCAGCAATGACAATTTATGGTAGGAAATAACCGTAATTGTCCAGCCTAATTGCCTATTATTTTCCCGTGAATGTTTTTTATTTTTCAGTACATTCATTGAATATATCATTTACAAAAACCTAGTCTTAGCCTGTTTAAATACACCACCAATAAGCAGTAAGAAACCTTATATTGGTTTATGCGTCATTATTATTGACGATTGCAAATATAATGCAATACAATTTTGTAGAAAAAATGTAATTTTACTTTTGTTTTCTGCTGATTTTCCTTTTAATCATCTAACAAAATTTTGAGTGAATGGTGATTTTTTTACGTTGATTTAATAGGAAATTCAGGGGAACGTGAGAAACGTATATACAGGTAAATTCAAATGTATCAAGGTGTAATCTATATGATAGGAAAATAAAATTCTCAGCCCTGTTTATTTTTTTCTACAAATATTTAGTTTTGTTTGTTATTGTTTTGAGTTACTTCAATTTTAATATTTTCTTCTGTCTTTTTGTCACTAGGTTTTACTTTAATTTACAAGAAGGCTGTCATATATGGCCCCATCCAGAGATTCCTTTCCACATGTCTGTGAGGTTCATTCAAGGAGAGGATGAAATTAGAACCAATTCCTGGATTGGTACAAATTGGGGAAAAGAGGAACCCAAGAAACGTTGCATCTTCACTCCTGGGTAAGTCTCCAGGCAGAATGTTTACATATAGTGACTATACAGTAGATAAGAGGCCTCAAAGTGAAATGCTACAATGTCAAGTCACATGATGTCTCCCCTCTCAACGTGTCAATCCCTCATTAATCAATAGTCTTTGTGTCAGAGATAGTATTTGCAGAATGTCGGAAATACTTAATATTTTGTAAGAGAGACAGATTTTTATAAAATTAAGGATGGATTTATCCAAAAGAGTCAATTTATTTGGTTACTAAAACAGTCGTGTAACTTTTTTGTATTCTAGGATCACATATTTTGAGAACCTTAGCCAAAATATTGACGTCTTGTGTCATTGAGAGAAAGGAATGGCTTTTCATTGTAAATATTTGTTTTATATGATGGCATTACAAAATAACTGTCCCACCTTATGGTATGGTTTAGTGAATTTATAATTATAGTGCTACTTTTAGTTTTGAGACATCGACACTTACTATGTCATTAAATTTGATGTATTCCATAATGAGAATCTTAAACCTGCCAACAGCAAATTTATACTAGATATTGATATTCAAGCAATGTTATAGGATGACTTTTATCAGCTTAAATGTCTCCAGAACCTAAGATATCAACCCAGGAATGAAGGGCAGGGATGGTATCTCCCAGTTCAAAGCCAGATTAAATTTCATTAAATGTCAAATATAATGAAAATAATTTTCCTTAATTTGGATGTTATTACCAGTTTAAAAGACTTAGCCATGGCATGAGTTATACATAGCTAGACAGCACACCAGGATTTTAATTTGCAAACCATCTAACATCCTATGAAAACAAGCCAAGCTAGAATTGACCCAAAGCTTTATATACGAGGGTTGTTCAGTAAAGACTGAGACTGGGCCTATAAAACATTTATTATTTAATTCTAATCTACAACAATTTTTTCACCGTCAGTGTATTCCTCATTAAGTGAAATGCTTTATCCCAGCACCTTTGCTATGCCTGGAAAACTTTAGAGAATCCATCCTTTGATATGTTCTTTAGAATTGCCTCCAAAGCCTTTACTGCATCCTGTTCCGAGTTAAAACGATGTCCCTTTAGTTTCTTTTTTGCAGTAGGAAAATAAAAAAGTCACAGGGTGCAAGATTAGGAATATAAGGTAGGTGGGGTATCACCCTAATGTTGCATTTGGCCAAAAATTAATTCTGTCACAATATGTGCAATGTGAGGCCGTGCATTGTCATGATGAAGTTTCCAGTTTCCCCAAAGTTCTGGACGCTTTTGAGAGATATGTCAAGATGTTCAGCAATCTGTCTGACAGTCGGACGCTGGTCGATTTTGATCATAGCTGTGGCTGTATTGATGGTTTCTTCAGTCTCTCCTCCCTGCAACTCTGGGTCTTCTATAGCCTCCTTAAAATATTTGAACCAGTGAAAACAGGAAGCATGAGACATTGTTTCATCCCCAAAAGCTTGCTTTATTTCTTCATAAGCATTAGTCACGGTTTTGTTAAGTCTAACACAAAACTTGATCGCATATCGATGTTCGCGCAAACTTGACATGATAAAATGTTGGAGGCGGCACTTCTCAAGTTGAAGTTCATCTGAGCACTGATGACTTTGTTATAGAGATAAAGCAATTCAATGCATGGTGGTAAACAATAGCGTTCTAAGTTATTTGAAAACCCCTAAGTCATGTCTTGTCAGAGCAGTTCGGGGAATCCCAGGCTCAGTCTCAATCATTATTGAACAACCCTCGCGTATATATCATAAGGCTTTCATAGTCCAGCTACCAAACTAATATAATAAAAGATTAAAAATATTACACAGATAAAAATATCTAAATAAAATAAAATCTACAGTACAAAGTACTTTGGATCGTGAAGGTGTAGCAGGGAGCTACGGCTGTTATAGGCACTATGGCCTCTTCAGTCTAGGATAGGTATTTGGGGCGAAATCATCATGACTGTATGAGGCAAGCAGGCAGCTTGGGTCTCTGGAAAGAAGGTCCTAAGGAAACATGGCCCCTGAAACAAACAAACAAAGGAAAAAACAAGAAAAATAAAAATTATTAGAGCTAACTAAGGATGAAACGGGAATGAGGGATGACTAAACTTTGAGGAGTGGGTCAGAGGGGATAGTGTTAGTGTGACGTCAGTAGTAGGTTGTGTGAAAATGGTTGCTGGGCGGGAGGTGGGTAGTAGGTTAGAAACGGCCGTGGATCAGGTGATGAATGGTGAAATATTGGCTGGTAGTGTAGGGTTCTGTAAAGTACTTTGCCAGTATGGGGGAGTCTGTGGCTTTGGCGAGGTAGTTCTGGTTAAGTTGGTTGAGGAACTCATGCAGGGTGGGGATATGGAACAGGGTGTAGAGGTCTCGGGAGCTGTGGTCGGGGACTAGGTGATAAGCTAAGCGCATGGCGCGTCGCTCGGATTTCTCGTAGTTTGAGAGGTGATTGTGAGAGATGGTGGTGAGCACTGGATGGGTAAACGTGAGTACAGGGCAGATGATTGAGGTGTAGAGGGAGGTGAGGGTCCTGGCTGAGCATCCCTGGTGTCGGTTGTTGAGGAAGCGGAGGGCATTGAAGCGAGTTGTGGCGGTCTAATTGGAAGGATAAATTGGAATCTAGGATGACTCCCAGGTACTTGCAGGTTTTAGTCAGTGTAAGTCTGTTGCCTTGGAGCGTGATCGGGGTTTCCTGGTAATCTCGGAACTTTCTGCCGTTGTAGTTGAAAAAGCAGAGCTGGGTTTTAGAAGTATTGATCCTGATGCACCATTTGGAACAGTAGGTCAGATAATTATTGAGGATTTTGGTCAGTCATCTACGGAGTCCTTTGGGGCTTTGGGAGGTGCACCAGAAGGCTGTGTCGTCTGCGAACTGTGCGAGACCTGTGATGGTATCAGTGGGGTTCCTGAGAATACTTGTGTCTTAGTGCTTAAATATTGATCTCCCGACAAACCTAAAACCAATTTCTTAACCATTCAAAACCTGCTGTACCGGGTCTTTTGACCAGTACATGTTTGGTTACTTTTTGTTGTGGTTTGCCAGGCTGCCTGAGATCGCTCTTGCGCTGTCGATTAGTTTACTTTCGTGGCTGCCGGCTCGGACTCTGGTCTTCCCATGGTTCTAGCTCTCGGTCTATCGGGTTGTCCAGTCTGTTTGACTTGTCTACTTCAGCCACCTGTACCAGCAGCTATGTTTGGCTAATTGTCTTTAAACTCCAGGGTCCTTTAGTGGGACGTTTGACCTGAATTTCTGCCATCTCGACTGTGCAAGCCTGACCTGGGGACCATATTATAGAGCCAAGTTGCGCCCTCACTGCCCTCCCTACATCTTTGGGTGAGATGCTTCAGTTCTCAGGTCAGTGCGTTCCTGAGGACACACATACGCACACACACACTTTTTGTTGAGAAATTTGTTATTACTGTTATTGTTATCTTTAATTAGTTTACTTTATTTTTATATTCTTTTAAATTTTATTTATGTTAGGCCCCTACTGTTTAAATTATGGGATTGTTTATTTTCTAGTTAAGCCTAGTGGTTGTGTTTGTTTGTGTTATTTATTTTGTTATTTGTATTATTAAAGTTATATTTTCTTTTTAATTGCTTGATTTTTAAACTGTTCACCAAAAGGGGATTATTTAATAATGTTTACTTTTCTTTAATTCGTAGCTGCCCAGGGATTCTGGCTGACTCCCTGGCCTCGGTGGGATCATGTAATGTGGGCTAAATTGCTGGTTATTTGTTTTGTTCAAATTTTCTAAATTTTTCAATGTAAATTCTCTTCAATATTGTGTTTCTAGTAATTCTGCAGATAGGCACTTGTGTTATGTCATTTTTGGTATTTGTAGCTTTTGTTAATTTTGTGTATAATTTGTAATTCTAAGTTTATTTTGGTTTTCTTGTTATTTTGAGTGCTTTTGATATTGTGGCCTTTTGTCAAAAATTAATTTTTTCTTTTGTAATAAATAGTTTTTGCTCAGCTGCCGAGTTGTAATTTAACCTTCCGACTGCCGCCCGTGATCATATCGCCTGTCTGGTTTTGAGCCATCCCCAAGTTTTGAGACTTCAGGTTTGGTGGGGGGATGGGTCTCACTGCTTCTCCGATTGAATGGAGATCAGCTAATCCCCCCTGAAAAGAATGCAATCAGCACTTATGACTATGTGATCCATTGTTTGAACTTGAAAGATGATGTTGTTCGCGTCCACAGCAATCTGTAAGCTGTGCGTGTCCCCTGTGCAGTACTAAAGAAACGACGATTTTGGCAGCTGAATTGTCACGTCTGTGATCTCCCAGCTGCCATCAAAGCTGTTAATCTATAACTTAACCCTTGAACTAGCACATTACAATTATCTAACCAGCAGGCTATTTTTGAGCTATCTAGTTACTTGTCAATTTTGTTTTTGAAATTTGATAATGATGGAGTATCAGATGAAGAAGACAAAGGTTGTTGGACATTTGCCATCATTACGTGAAAATTACCAATCACGACGTTTCGATTTGGTAAAACCCAAATCTTTTTCAAGTGCTAAAAACAAAATTACATCTACCTAAACATTTTATAAAACTACGTTCTTAAACTAATAAACTCATCTACATTAATAATTATCTACATTTTAACCTAGATCATAGAATGGGGTACATCAAAATGAACTACTACTAAATATAAAAAATGTTAACAGGGTGAAATTAATATAACCAATTAGGTGCAGCCAAGGTCACGATATCTACAAAAAAATGTTAAAACACAATAAATTAATATTTCAATCAGACTGAAATGAGATTACATTAACGAAGCATAAATAAAATAAATATATGGTACCTGAAAAACACTATTAATTTAAAATAACATTAGCATATAAAAAAATGATATATGTGACACGGAAGGACTGAGACTATTATCTAATCTAATTAACTTTTACAATTACATTTTAACCTGAAAAGACAACAATTAGTAGAAATAAAACAATACAATAATCAAATATTACAAAATGATGAAGTCTTACGACCCACAGTGACAATGGCGTCTAGACGTCCCAGACACGAAGTGAGGATGATTCAATCCAAATTCAGTGTCTACGAAGTTCCCTCCAAGGTGATAAAACACGGAGACAAGAGAAACATACACAGTACACTTCACAAGAACTATCCACAGACTAACGTGGTCAGAGACGTACGCTCCAAGATCGCCAGGAATGCGGTGACTCAGGTACTAGGATGTAGGGTCATGGGGTGTTTTATTGTTGTAGGTGCAGGTGGTGTAGGATTCTGGTTAGATGATGTCATTAGTGTACTGAACTTTTTATCAAGTACGTTTTTAATTAAATCAACCCACATGGGTCTAACTTCTATGCTACTTTGACTGATTACTTGTTCATTATTTAGTTTCATAAAGGCACCTTCGATGAATTTACGTTTAAAAAAAATGTAATTCCTGTGAAGTATTTTAGTGTTATCCCAGTTAAATTTGTGTTCATTGTTCCAGGCATGTTCAGCTAATTTAGAATATGCAGTTTCTCCTTTTTTTAACCCTTTGAGGACCAGAGCCATTAAAAAAAAAAAAAAAAAAAGTTGTCAAAATTTTTTTTTTTGCAAACAGTCAGTTTTGTATGCGAAAAAGACCGCAAGAAATCTGCGTTTTTGCAAAGGTTTGTAAAATTTTTTGTATTTTTGTCAATTTTTAAGATATTTTAATAATTCTTTTACCAAAATGATTGTCATTAGTTACTCTAGCAACTAATAAGGGTATATTGCTGTTTGATTGACATAATAATATACCTACGCCGGAAAAAAAATAAAAGAACCAAAAAATAAAATAAAATTTTGACTTTGTGTGTCAACAGAAAAAAATCAATAAATATTTTTACTGTGGGAAACTATTTTATTCAATTATAAATGTTATAAACAAACTATAAAACAATCAAACAAAATGAATAAATCACCGCACATAACCTTCTTCACTTGTTTACAAGCACTCACGCACTGCCCACTGCCACTGTGAGCGCTAGTGACGTGATGGAAACACGGAACAAAAAACAACCAATTAGTATTTTTTTTAGCTGTTCTTTTATCGAAAACATTATCAAGGCACTTAGTAAGAAACCAAAGACATTTAAAACAAGATACGGGATCATTCAATGTACTATAGAAAACATACTACACAAATTATTGCCCGCTGACGATATATCGTCAGTGGCGTTTTTCGCACTGTCGGCTGCTGACGATATATCGTCAGCGCGGGGTTTTTCGCACAAAATAGTACTGACGAAATATCGTCAGTTGGTCCTCAAAGGGTTAATGTTATTTTTGTGTTCTTTTAGCCTAACTTCCAGTGGTCTTTTTGTTTCCCCTATGTATTTTACATTGCATTCACAAGTAATGCAATATACTAAGTTTTTGGAGGATTGCTCCTCATTCTTTGGTTTAGTTTTAGTTATAGACTGTCTTAATGTGTTTTGTGTGTTGAATGATGTTCTGATTTTGTATTTCCTAGCTATGCGTCTGATTTTTTCTGAAAGGTTAGGCAGCGCCTAATTGGTTATATTAATTTCACTCTGTTAACAATTTTTATATTTAGTAGAAGTTCATTTTGTTGTACTCCCTTCTATGATCTAGGTTAACATTTAGATAAGTTTATTAGTTTAAGAACGTAGTTTTATAACATGTTTAGTACATGTAATTTAGTTTTAGCACTTGAAAAAGATTTGGGTTTTACCAAATCGAAACATCGTGATTGGTAATTTTCACGTAATGATAGTTACTTGTATTACGTATCATTTTGTTCAAAGATGACAGAGGGTAATCCATATATAATAATAAGAATAAACAAATTTTAAAAAATCCTGTTCAGTCAAACATTTAAAAAGCCAATTGTAATAAAAGAAAAAAGGATGGAAGTGTTCTTGGGAAGTATTGTTATACACCTTCAATAATGCCTCATGTAAAAGTCATTACGCTTCGTCAGAGCTTACACAGACTCAAAGATACAGTAATTATGTGCATTTTCTATTATTACTAGTTTATAAAAAAACTAAATAACTTAGGATAACTATGACACCAGTGTTTTTTTGTGAGAAATCTTCTAAACTAAATTTTTTTATTTATATTTTTAGACACACGTTCAGTGGTAGATAGACACTATTTTTCTGAAACCCAAATTCTTAAAGTAATCTTTGGTATGCTAGTGTTTACCACAACGTACCAATACTATTTAAATGATACAACCAATTAAATGATCTAATAATTTATGATTCCACTCAACCAACTCTTAAATTCAACTTGACAAATTCAATGACATTTCTATTTTGTATTATTTTTCTTAATTAACACTGTACTATATTGCCACAGATGTTTTAATATAAAGCAAATAATTGTTGAAAGAAATATTTAGTTGAAAGAATAATTGTTTTTCTCTTTTAGGTACAACTTTTCAATGAAGATAACTTGTACACAAAATGAGTTTCAAGTAAAAGTAAATGATAAACCTCAACTGACTTTTAAACACAGAGTGCCTTATACAAATATTGATACCCTCCATATACAAGGTGATGTTTTAATTTATGATACCAGAGTACACTTGTGAGTAGTACTATACGTAATGGTTTATATATATTTATACAGGTTTTTTATTACATTGTTTACCTCTTATTAGATATCACTTTTAATATTTAAATATGTATTATTTGTACATTCCAAAGATAATATATTGAATTAACATGTAAGTATTTGAATAAATATTTGAATAAAACTGAAATGCGAGTTGTATTTGCTTTGTATTTTTTTTAACCTTGTTATGCATTTTATGTGATAGTGTCAAAATAGTGTCTTGGTGAACTATTAACAACTAAATATCTCAAACCGTTGGCTCACCAGGATCAAAACATGTATGCACCTTTACATGATTTTCAGATGGCACTCACTTTTACACACAGTTCAATATATTTACTCCATTACAGCACAGAAAACCTTTTTAACGAGTGATGTTTAATATGTCAATTGTGGTTTTTTTCTTGCAAATCTAGATTATGTTATATGGCAATATTCAATGTGGTTACAGAGAAATCTGGAAAACAGGAAGAAGTCAGTGAATTTTATGTTTCAGCAAATGACAGGGAACTTTTTTGAATTTATCCTACAACAAAGAAGCCAATTATGTTGTTGAAAAACTCACATCTAAGTATCCAGAACTCTATGCCTCGTTCAATTTAGGAAGCAAACAAGCAAAGATTGTTTTATTTCTAATTCTAGATGGTTTTATATAGTTGTAATTATTTACCATTTTATATCACGTCCTACTCACTACAATTTTTTTTTTTTTCAAATGTTTATAACAAAGCTAATTATTATAGCCTTTATTGTTTACGTCAATTCTACTGTTTTTTTCAATTATATTTTATTGTAACGTTCCTTCCCAATAATTCATACCACTATTGTTTTGCCATTGTAATTTGTAAGATAATGTTATCTTCTGGGCAGGTAGGCTGTGTGCAGGTAATGGTTTGGTTTGATGAAATTGACAGAGGTTTTGATTTTTATTTTTCTAAATAAACTTGTTTTGAATTACATACCTTAGCAGAGTATAATACATTTTATAGTGAGTGTTCTGAAGGTCATGACAGTTTGAAGATTTTCCTCACTAACATTAGAAGCATTTCCACACCTGATGAACTCTTGATTTACTTAAAGTCTATTTCCACAAAACTAGACCTAATTGTATTAACGCAATGCAGACTGAGAGAGGAGGAGGTTTGTTTCATGGACACAGATTTGTTATGTACAAAACAATCACTAAACGGAACCAAAACGAAAGAGTCATGATTTTTGTAAATAAATGACTGTTCGCATCTGCCTCACAAATTTCCTTCAGTGATGTGTACAGACTTAACTTAAACACTGAATTACATGAAGTCAAATTCAACTTACTTGCTATTTACAGAACATTCTACAGTGACATTTATAGTCGAGGACTACTACGACAGTTAACTTAAAACAATAATTGTATTTTATTAGGAGATTTCAACATAAATTTACTTGAGAGTGATGCAATTTCTGAGAGATATTTGAATTTGCTTTCAGCTGCTGGCCTGCTTAACTGTATAGACAAGGCAACTAGGGTGACTATAAACAGCATTCATCTATAGATCACATATTTGTTAGCTTTCTTGACATGACTTAAGTAAAATCAGCTGTTTTACAGAAATATCATGGACAACTACAGCACGGCCCTCACAATTACGACGACAGGTGACACGGACTCTAACCCTACTGATAACACGACTACACAACGGAGTGCCGTTAACTATGCCGCACTCATTCAACTTTTGATAAATATCGACTGGAGACCCGTTTTGAATAACAACTACGTAAATTCTTGTACTCAAATGTTAATTGAAAATATACAGAATTTAATTAATAATGCTAGCAAATTTTCTAAAAATACTTCTAGAAATAGAAAACTAAAACATTGGATTACCTTAGACCTGAGAAGTAAAATTCGTAGGCGAGATAAAGTAAGTAGAGAGGTAAAAATACAATCTTTTAACATAACTCTGAAAAATGCATACCGGGAGCTGAGGGTAAATTTGAGTAGAGCATTAAAACTTGCAAAAATTAATTACTATAGAACTAAATTAAATGAAACTTGAAATTATCCAAAATATTTTTAAAAAGTAATTAACAAGATTTCTGGTAAATGTATTAGCAAAGACGTATTTCACATTGAAAAATTCTTTCCTATCGTTTTAAATGTGGGGTTGAATTTGTAAAATGTTGCAGATGACTTTAATACTTTTTGTCCTCTGCAGTAGGACATAACCTTGCTAAGGACATTGACTCAAGTGGGGACTCTGTTGTTAATGACGCTGACTACAATATTGACCTAGTGTTCATATTTCAACCTGTCACAGAACCTGACGTCGTTAAGCATGTATTTGGACTGCGGGGAGGTTCTGTCCCTGGATGCAATGGGATTACGGCTCAAATTTTCAAAGACAATTTACACATTTTATTAAAACCTCTTGTACACTTAATTAATCTTAGTTTAACCCAAGGTATGTTAACTGACTGTTTAAAAGTTGCTAAAGTCATTCCCCTATTTAAATCAAATGATTAAACAGAGAAAAATAACTATAGGCCAATTTCTATGTTGAGGACACAGGAGTCTAAGATCTTAGAGAGGATAGTAAAAGATCAGTTGGTTTCGTATATACTGTCAAATAATATACTGTGTGAGCGTCAGTATGGTTTCAGACAAAATAAGAACAACTGATTCACTTTTTGACATTTGTACAGAAATAAATAAATAAATAAATTTCATATAATCAACTATCTATGATGGTTTTTCTCGATTTAAAAAAAGCGTTTCACTCAGTAGATAGAAATAAATATTTTATAAACTTAAATATATTGGTGTAGGGGGCATCACCCACGTGTGGTTTTGTAGTTATCTTGGTTGTAGACGACAGTGTGTTTTGCTGTCAGGGGTTGATAGCGATCTCTTACCTGTTGATTACGGAGTTATTCAAAGCAGTACACTTGGCCCTGTTCTATTGTGATCTACATTAACAATATTTCAAAACTTAACTCAAATGGAAAATTATTTCTGTTTGCAGATGACACCTTGATTTTTTTTAGAGTAAAGATTGGCATGAAGTAAGCCAAAGGGTAACAAGTGATCTTACATTAGTAAAAAATGGCTTGATCAAAACATGTTATCATTGAATATATAAAAAACCAACATTTTGCCAATTTCCCTGAGAAACACCACTGATTACCTACACCAGGATCTAGTTAATATCTAATCTAATTAATATCTATTATGACCCTCAGGGGAATAGTTGTACTTATAAATCAATTGAAAAGTGTTAACCTCTAAATACTGTCGGCGAGTCTGGAGAAGTCCTCTGAACAATAAAATAAATAAAGCTTCTCTGATATTGAAGGCGCTAATTTCCATTTAAACATCACAAGTGTACTTATAATTACGACAGATACATACATGACTTGTGTTGTTTCAATGGAAATCAGCGCATTCAATATCACAGAGCCATGAAGTTCAGAGGACTTCACGTGACTCGCCAACAATACTTAGGAATAGTGTTTGATTTTCGTTTGAAATGAAGTGATCACATTGATTTACTTAAAAACAAATTAAGGAAATTTATATTTGCATTTCGACAACTAAGTATTAAATTATTACGAGTTAAAACTTGCATATTTCGTATATGTTCAATCAACTCTAAATTTTGGTATTATTTCTTGTGGTGGGTCTTTTAAGTCTGTGCTTCAGCCACTCAATGTATGTCAAAAATCTATTTTAAAGCAGCTTTCAAAAAACCAACAATATACCTTACTGACGTTCTCTTTGCTGAATATCGAATCCTTCCTGTGATACATATTTTTATTAGAACATTATTAATTCATATTTATAAAAATTTTTCAAACATATTTCCAGTAGTTACACATTCACATTGCACACGCTATGCACAAAATATTGGTATTACTTCCTTACAACTTCACAGATCTATTTTAACTACAAATCCATATATATATATATATATATATTACATAATATTTATATAAATGCATGTCAACTTTTTCAAAATTCACAATTCTTTCATTCTGAAACAGTCTAGTTTTAAAGACAATATTAATGCCTGGTTAGTGTTGATGAGTCTTGATGATGCTGAATCCCTTATCATGTCTAAATACAGGCGGGCCTGACCTTTGCACACATCCTACTCCCCCCTCTGTCTCTCTCCCTATCTTGGTCTCATTTCATCTTTTTCATCTATTCCCTTCCTTACAGCCACTTACTGAACTTAGAAATTTTGTTTCATCATAATTTTACGATCACTGTTCGATCTGACGGACATTCTGTTGTTAATTGTCCCTAACACTTTCCATTCGTTAGTGATTTATATTGTCTCCAATTTATTCCTTGTTTTTATTTATTTATTATTATTATAAATTTAAAATTAGTTTTTTATCCTCGTATTAAAATTAACTCTACTCCAATTTTACCTATTTATTTTAAAGCCTATACACAGGCTTTATGCCTATGTAGACTATTCCATATCAAGAAGTATATAAAACAAATGTAATATATTTTGTTCTATCAACAATTATGTACTATCAGTATGCTTGTTTTATTTGCCATGTTGCAATTGCATAGTTTTCCGAAGATTCATTGTATTGCTCTTTTCGGGAATAAACTTTTCATTTCACCTAAACTAAATACTAAGAATCATAAATTCCCGAATATGCAGGAAACCCCCCACTCTTGACAAAATATGAGCATAAGACCTGTGGAAATACCACTGTACGTGTACGGGTGGGTCAGTACCACTGTACGTGTACGGGTGGGTCTTTACTACTGTACGTGTATGGGTGGGCGTGTGGGTCAACACCACTGAACGTGTATGGGCGTGTGGCTGGGCCAACACCACTAAACGTGTATGGGAGGGTGGGTGGCCCAACACCACTGAACGTGTATGGGAGGGTGGGTGGCCCAACACCGCTGAACGTGTATGGGCGGGTGGCTGTGCCATCACCACTGAACGTGTATGGGAAGGTGGGTGGGCCAACACCACTGAACGTGTATGGGAAGGCGGGTGGGCCAACACCACTGAACGTTCATTGGCGGGTGGGTGGGCCAACACCACTGATCGTGTATGGGAGGGTGAGTGGGCCAACACCACTGAACGTGTACGGGCGTGTGGCTGGGCCAACACCACTGAACGTGTATGGGAAGGCGGGTGGGCCAACACCACTGAACGTGTATGGGAGGGTGGGTGGGCCAACACCACTGAACGTGTATGGGCGGGTGGGTGGGCCAACACCACTGAACGTGTATGGGTGGGCGTGTGGGTACGTATATGGGATGGCTCTCCGTGGCTAAGGCTCCATACGGCGTGGTGGCTCAGTGGCTAAGGCTTAGGACTGCGGAGTGCCAGGTCCAAGGTTCAAATCCCCACTGAGCCAACGGTCGGTACTTCACTCGTTGAATAAAGTTTACACAAAATATTTTACAAAACCGGTTAGAGTAGATTAGGTTAAGTTATTTTACGCTATTATTTGTCGATTGAAGAATTTGATTTCGAATTCGTGTTTAAGAGAAAATGTTCCATACAATTAATGTGCTAAACATAGGTTTTGGGGTAAACCCGATTTTTCTGTAAAAAAATTTTTTTTATTTGGTGTTTCTGTAGGAAAATGTCTATGGATTTGTGTTCGTGGTGATAATATTGACTGGTTACAAACAACCAGTCAATATTATCACCACTGCAGCTGTGTCTTACAGTATACAGTCTACAACAGTATAAGACCTGTAAGTGCTTCTATAGGTGACGACTTGGAAAGTAAGGCTCTAAAAATCTCTCTTTTCAACCTGTGTTCAATACAAAACAAACTGGAAGCTTCAACCTGTCTCATGTTGAAGAGGCTGATTTATACCAGCTGGCTGGATATGTGTGGGCTGCTATTTACTGTAGGCCTAATGACTTCGAAGGTACGGGAATCCTCACTAATCAAACCCTTGGTTGTAAACCGTAAATATACAACATCTTTGTGAACAATCTGTCTTTGAAGCTTCATCTATTAAACTTGCTAATAGGCTGTTGATAATTTGTACGTACAGAACATCTAATTCTAATTTTAAACACTTTATGGAACTGTAAGAGAATTTATTAATTCTTCTAAGAAATACTAATAAGGCCTTAGATAGTTTTAGCTGGTGATTTCAACCTAAATTTTCTTGAGGCTACAGTTAAAAGTATGAATCCAAAAAATTTTTAAGTCATTTAATCTGTTTATAAGTAATTATATTCCTACTAGAGGTACTCACTGACTTGATAACATTGCAACTAATTTGAGTATTCAATCTTAAGATGGTCATTATAGTATTTCTGATGATTTTTTTATGGTTCAGCATAAATAACTTAAATGAGCCTAAAACTGCTCCTGTTGGTCAGACCAGTTCATTTAAGGATGCAAATACTTTTAGTTATAAGCTTTATAATACAGATTGGAAGTTCTTTTGCATTATTTATTTTTCTGAAATAACTTTCAGCTATTTTATGGAATTATTTATTATACTTTTTTATGCAACTTGTCCTGAGAAATCTAAAGTTGTACAAGCCTCAGGTAATAAGTCTGTTAAATCTAGTAAAGGATGGTACTCGCCCGAGTTGGTAAAATAAGAAATATTAGACTGATCTCTATAGTAAATATAAAACTTCATTAACCAAGGAAGATAGAACATGTATTTAAATCTTATCAAGCAGGTAAGTTTAAGTACAATGAGTGACAAATAGTTTATGCTTCTAATAAATGTAAAGCTGCCTGGAAGCTAATTAAAGTTGAGACTGGTTTGAATAGTGTTGAGTCAGGTAGCTCCATCTCTCCTGATGAATATTTTGTGAATGTTGGTTATAACATCGACTGTAATGTAAACAGGTCAAGCTACTCTTAGCTACAAAGATTGTTTCAGTAAGATGCCCAATATACATTTTTTTGAAAGTATTGAATTTAACACGTCCCGTACGGGTTACATTGATCAATGTAGTACTGCTATGGCACGCCTGGTAATGTATTTATTTAGGGTTAGGCCAGCCGTTGTCCAGGAACATTGTGTTGCTCGTCGCTTGTTGTGGTAGACTTGGTGTACGTTTTGGTGTATTTTGTTTTTGGATACCGCTCCGCTATATTTGTATGAGGGGTGCCTGTACTATGTGATAGTGTTTCGTAATCAGCCAGGGGGTGTGCAATTATGTTTTCTTTCAGCATTGAACGTGTTAAGTGGCAGTTTTTAACTGGAGAAAGGCTACTAGGTTTCATGAAAGGCATGAAAGCCTCAAAACAGTAGTCATTATTATGACTTTTCTAACAATTTAGTTAAGAAAATAATTCTACCTATCTGATTAATTTGATTCTAATTCAGGGAATATTTCCAAGTACTTTTAAATTAACTAAGATTATTCCTATTCCAAAAAAAAGTAGCATTGATGAACTGTACAACTTTAGGTCAATCTCCTTGATGCCTATTTTGAAGTTATACTTCTTTGCGCCCGTTTGACACTTTGGGATGGGATGTTGGTCGAGAAACCGCGTCACGCTGAAAAGTAAGAACAAATTTTTAAGAACTATCGATTAATTGATTGTTAATCGAAGAAATTTAATCGAAGAAATTACTGATAATATAGGTGTATAATATAATAATGAAGTCACGTATAATATATTGAAGATAAATATATTGAATAATATTGAAAAATGTCTTATATTTCATTTATATATCCTGTCTGTTTGTGTGCGTGAGTGGGTGTATGAGAATGGCCAAAGAAGTATAACTTCCACCGTGTGGTCCGATGCACACCCAATTTTTTTTTTTTTAATGTGAGAGTTGTGTTTGAAAGAGCAATTGTACTTGCACTTTGATACTTTTACTTGATTGTCGGCACTGGTGGCGCAGTGCTGTAACCCAGCTACTTGGGGACAAAGTGTTTGGGAGATTGTAGGCGATAGGTTCCATGCTCGGTTCTCTTAATACCGACACGGCGTCCGCTCAATGGTTGTCATCAACATAGACACTACTAGAGAAGTCTGGAGTGTCTGTGTTGAATGGTAGTCAAGGTTCGGATGTTGTGTAGGGAAGAGAACTGAGTCTGAGACCTGTCAGTTAGCTGAAAATCAGACCAACACTACGTGGTTCGGATTCCACATAAAGCTGTAGGTCCCATAGTTGCCCTGGCTATTGGGCTATTAATAAATAGTCCTTTCTGAGCTAAGTCGAACTCAGATAGTAACAATGACTACACTCGTTCATCTACACTCATCACACTCATTCACTCCTCATATTCGCCCATATCTCTACGATCGGCGTCTTAGAGATGAATAATGAATAATAATGAATAATGATAAGAATAAGCTTTTTAGAAATGCTCAGTATGTTTTTTTAGCTGGTAAGTGTACTATTGATGCCGTTGAAAATTTTGTTTCCAGAGTTAAAAATCAATCAAAATCAAAATTTCTTTATTGTCACATAAACGTTTTACATGACTAGCACAGCTAAAAAACAGGTGACATTGTCAAAATTACTAATGTAATAACTTACATAATAAAACCTAGAGGAGATTGTTCTATTATTGTCTAATGTAACTAACATTTGAGACCACTATATATCCTCTACACAACATGGCCACTATGTAATATTAAACTATACTTAATTTATAAAATATAGCTTACATGTCGCTATCACATAAGTACTCACTGATGCTATAATAATATTTTTCCAACAAGAAATTGGTAAGACTGCTTTTAAAAGAGTTTGTGTTGATTAAAGTCTTGTATTTAAAGGGAAGTTTATTAAAGTTCTTTTTTCCCATATAGTTTGGTGTTTTTTCAATAAGCTTCATATGATGGTTAGGGTACTGCAAATTATTTTTAAATCTGGTATTATACCCATGATCAACTTGTTCATCATAAAAACTACTCCAGTTTGTCTTAACCATCATTAAAATTTTTAGTATGTATAAATAGTATGTATAGGAATAGTCAATATCTTTAATTGTTTAAAAATTGGCTTGCAGGATGACCTGCAAGATGAAAATGTCATTATTCTTTAAAACCTTTTTTGGATTTTAAAAACCTTATCTGCCTGAGAAGCTATACCCCAAAGTTCAATTCCATATTGAGCAATTGAAAAGAAATATGCATAGTAAACAATCAGTCTGGTTTCCAAATCCACGATGTCCCTTAAAACCAACATCTGAAAGCTAGCAGAGTTTAGCCTCTTTGCAATAATTTCAATACCTTTGTCCCATGTTAATTTTAGATCCAATTCTATTCCTAAGAACTTGGCCTTGTTAGACAGTGGCAATAATTCCCCTTTAAAGTTTATTTCACTAATAAATTTTTGTTGGGACCTGACCGTGCGAAAATTAACCAATTGAGTTTTACTTTTGTTCAATTTTAGCCCATTAACCTCAAACCATTGTGATAATTCCTCCAACGTCTGTTTTATTTTAATTTCTAGTTCATCAGGAGAATTTGCTTTCACTATGGCAGTTGTATCATCCGCGTAAAGTATTAGTTTTTTGGAAACGTTTTTAGGCAAGTCATTTACGTATATTAAAAATAGGAGAGGTCCCAGGATAGATCCTTGAGGCACTCCGACTTTAAAACTTTTCCATTCAGATCTATATTTTTTATCATTTTTAAAAATTACTGTTCTTTAAAAACGGTTTTCCAGATATGATCTAATCCATAAGACTGCGTCTTTTGAAAAGCTGTACAAAGATAGTTTCTTAACAAGAATACCATGGTCAACACAGTCAAAAGCCTTGGACAAGTCACAGAACAAACCTGTCATGAAACTTCGTTAACAAAATCTGAGATGGCATTTATTGTACTGCGCCCTTTCCTAAAACCAAACTGTTCATTAACCAAAATAGCATTCCTTTCTAAAAAATTTAACAATTGATTGAAGGCTAACTTTTCAAAAACTTTAGAAAATGATGTAAGAATGGAAACTGGACGATAGTTATCTGGGTTCTGCCTTTCACCCTGTTTAAAAAGAGGTTTGAGTTCAGCATATTTCAAATTTTCTGGAAAAATATTATTTTTAAAAGACTGGTTGATTACAATTGATAAAGGTCTAGCTATAACAAGTGAAACTATTTTTATTAGATGAACCGGTATTTCGTCCCATCCTGCAGATTTTTAATTTTTAAGTGATTTAATTGCTTTTACGACTTCATCATTAGTAACAGTTTGGAAATTAAAATTTAAAGAATGTTTTTATTAACATTCAATGTTAATCTAAGTGCTTCACTTTCACACGGGCGAACTCTTGTTTGTATAGCAGTGTCTGAAAACTTGTTATTAAAAAATTCAGTTATACAACTAGGATCGGTTATAGTTTCATCATCGACTACAATATCAGGAAAGTTATGATTAGTTTTCTTACAGCCTAGCTCATCTTTAACAACACACCAAGCAGCCTTACTTTTGTCATCAGATTCTTTTATAAAATTAGCGTTATTCATCAATTTTGCTCTATTACAAACAGATCTAAAAATTCTCTTATACCTTTTAACGTATTCAATAAACTCAGAATTGTTAGATTGTTTAGCAAGTTTGCTAAGCTCTCTCTTTTTCATACTTGATACTTTAATCCCCTCTGTAACCCATGTTTTTTTATGCTTATTACGACTAGATCTATTACTAATTAATTTTAATGGAAATGATTCCTCAAAAATATTTTGAAACTGACCAAAAAAGTTTGAAACATTCTCCTGTAATGATGATGCTTAAGAAGTATTCCACTGAGCTTCTTTTATTTTTTTTTTATAAATAAAGAAATGTTTCTATTAGAAAATATTCGCCTTTTATTTTTTACAGTTTTATTTTTTTCACTCAATTGATTACCATTAGAAATATCTATGAAAATTGCCCTGTGGTCAGATAAACCTAACTCTAAGTTCATGACTGACTTTTTACCTTGTGATTTAAATTTGAATGTCAGAATATTGTCAATGCATGACGTACTGTGTTAGTGATTCTTGTTGGAGATGAAAAATTAGTTTCATATCCATATGATTCTAATAAGGATAAAAATTCTAATTTGTGTTGTGGTTGGCTACAGTTTTCCAGTATGTCCACATTGAAATCTGATGCAATATAAATATTTTTTACACAGTTAGTTTTTTTAAGAGCTTTAGCAATGATTCCAAATTATTAATGAAAAATTAGTTCTATTAGGCACTCTATAAATAGAAATTACAATTATATTTAAGCTAACAACTTCCACGCAGGATATTTCAAATATTAGGTCTTTGTTAAGAATACATAAATCTTCTCTAATCTTATATTCTAAATTACTTTTTAACAAAATACAAGGACCACCATGATCACTCCCCTCTCTACAGTAGAAATGAGCTAAATTATAGTTGGGTATGCTATTTAAAACCCTTATATTTTCCTTATCAAGCCAATGCTCATTTAAACAAACAATATTAATATTGGAATCTTCTAACATAAGTTCTAAATCATTTTTCTTATTTATTACACCTCCTTGAATATTTAAATGCATTAGCCACATAAAGTTTGTATCAAATTTAGCTTTTTTGCAGATTGGCCAATTTGAAGAGATTTTTATTTGATCGTTTTTGTTAATAGTTAGTTTAAAATTATGATGGTTCTTGCATACTAAACAAAAATTATTTCTATCTAGCTTGGGTCTACAGAATTCCTTGGGGACACGTTTTTTTGCCGTGTAGAAAGTGGGATACTAGTAACTTCTTCTTCTTCGTCCTCCGAGATGTCTATGTGGACTTTAGGTGACTTGGAGTTAATATCCTCAATAAATGTACCTGAAGTCACTTTCACCGAGTTATTATTGAATTCCATAATTGGAACATTTAGTCTCCTCAAAAACTCATGATATGCTAGTCCATCTGGTAAAACTCTTCTCGATTTTTCATTGTAAGATACAATGTAAACAGTGGCCTGTGTTTTTTGCTGAAATTCAATGATGTTTCTAGCGAAATGGTCTGTATGAATCATATCCCTCACACAACCCATTGGAGAACATATTAGAGTCTTCAATTCCCGTTCCTTAAAGTCTTGCGTTAGCTGAGTGAAGGCATGATCATAGTCAAGTGTTGTGGGCTTTGTGTTGTAGTGTGGCTTGGTTACTAGGCTGTATACTATAGCTCCACTTGATAACTTTTGACGGGTTAACCTTTCAGCGACGTAGTCTGCACTCTTCGGCCTTCCAACTTTTTGTCTGAAAACTACTGCCACTCCTGCAGACATATGCCTAGGATGGTCTAAATCTCCAGATATTGAGTGTGAAAATGCCAGAGAAGGGTCATTTTTATACTGTTCTAGCAAGTCATTCATGTCGGCTTCTATAATATTTATGTTAAACTCTGAGGGATTTGTTGTAAGTTTTAAGGTTTGTTCTTCCATTATAGTACCAGTTGATTTAGTGCTTTGAATTAAATTTGCAATCATTTTAGCTATTTGGTTTTTGCCCCTCTTGTTGTAGTGTAAGCCATGAGTTGTATAGAGATTGCGTGGTAACAAATGCAAAGGTAGAAGTTTAATATGTTTGTGGTTTTCAACTATCTTTTCAAACTCTGTATTAATATATGAGATTTGTATATCAAGCTCAGGGATATCATGCCTCATTGGAAGTGTTGCTAGTATTAAGTTGGTATGTGTTGAGTTATTAATCAGACGAAGCACACCATCAGTAAGTTTTTTTACTCCCGTTGACTCGACATTGTTTGTACCACCAATAACCAAAAGGTAATCATTTCCATCTAATTCGTTGCTTAATTCTTGTACTTCCTCAGTCACTTTGTCAAAATTAGCACCCTGGCCTTACATAAGCACAAACATTGTATGAAGTTCGTTGTTCAACCAGATTGCCAAGATTTCTTCCATGCTATCGGATAATATTACTAGTTTTAATTTCTTTTTATTGGTCTTTATGTCATTTTTTAAATTAGTTTTCACTCTTCTAGTTCTCTTCGTATTATTTTTAGGATCAACAGAATTTTCCATATTTAGATTTTCCTTCACCATATAAATTTCCACAGATTCAGGATTGTCTTGTGATAAAACATCAAAGGAGTTTACACATTGAATACTGCTTTCATTTGAAGTTGGCACATTCTTGAATGTTCTGTTGGGTGTACACCACGCATTTTCAAGGGGTGGATAGCAATTAAAACATGTATTGTAGTTTTTGTGTTGGTTCAACTCTTCTGTTATTTTTTTTTTTTTTTTTTTTTTTTTTTTTGTCATTTTTAAGTATATTGATAACTGAGTTCAAGTTTTTGTTTTCAAGTTTACTTTTATTAAGCTCTTGTTGAAGAATCTTTGTAAAAAAATCATTATTTTGACATGCCTTTAATTCAGAGTTTAAGTCTTTTTCTTTAATTAATGCCTTTTCCAACTCGTGCATTTGTCCGTTAAAGCGCTTAGTTGAAATTTCAGATCCAATTCCACAGGCGTATTGACAGCTATGTCTTTTGTTTCACACGTTTTGTAACTGCCTTGAGTTTTGACAGGTGTTAAAATATCTCCTGTTGCAGGAGTAGGTGTTGAGCTCTGATTAACATCTACCTGATTTACATCATCAATTAGCTTTGTTATGGATGGATTTACTGTTTTATTTACATTTTTTTCTGGGGAAGGACCGATTGTTTTGTCAGAAGTTCGTGTAGATTCAGCTTGAATAAAATTAGATGACAATGGTGTCAAGTCATTAGATAGTACATCATTTATGCAACTCTTTGAATTGTTGGAAGTTTTATTGTGTTTTGCTATAAGACTCATACTTTTGTTTTGTGGTTTATTGTTTTCCCATGCCTTTCCTATTTCTTTTAAGGCCAGATCAAAGGTATCTTTATGTTTTGAAGCAACACTTTCCAGGGTGTATTTAAGTTTGTTTGCCATGTAAGAACATAAATCATGTTTGCTTAGTTTGGCCGTTTCATATGTACCAAAAAAGGTTACTTCAAATTTAGTAGCATATTTATAAGTTTCCTTATCAACCTTCATTACTTTTCCAGGCCAGTAAGGATATCCTTTTACCTTTCCAAAAACTAAATCATTCACCTGATAAGCCATGTAAAATTATATTGTTAGATGAAAAAGTCACTAATTAAAATTTCATATATTACAAAGAAGTCAATAAGTAAAGTTTGTGAAATATAAATAATCACTTTTGTCAATTAAGAGATTTGGTAAATTAATCAGTTGAAAGCCACAGTTGTTTCTAAATGTATATTGCAGCAAACACAAAAATAACCAACATTTAATTTAATTGTTCCATGTCAGAATGAAAGATTTCAGTTTGAATATTATCAAATAATAAAACTAGTTGAATTCTAAGTTGCCATAGCAACAGTCAGGGATCAGCTGTGTAAGGTACTCAATTGGAACAAAACAGCTGATAGTAAGACATGCTAGTATGAAACTAGTCTTCAGACATGAACAATACACATCTGCCAGCAATCATACAAGACAAGGTGTTCAAAGTTCAGGTTCCAGTATTCAAGCACTACTTGGACTTGGATGGGATATAAGCCCTGAATCAACCTGCATCCAAACTACTGACGTCATTGATGTGTTTGAAAATAAGTCAGTCTTGGGTTTGGCTATGTTAGACCTTAGCAAGGCTTTTGATGTAATATGACACAATATTAACTATTTTTTAATAAACTTCCAACTATTAACTAAATTGAGGCTATGATAAAATAAATTATTATCTTAAATGATATTGAACTTAATATAATAAATTACTTAGTTTGAAATTATTAAAATTAATATTCGATAAAATTATGAGGTGATAATTGTTGACATTTGAGAACATAATTATTTTATAACAATATTGAGCATGAATATGATTCCTGAATATCTCAATGTGTTAAGTTTCTTGGTATACACTTAGACAATAAGCTAAGTTGGAAACATCATCTACTGTCCAAACTTATTGAGTTTACTTTTTGCTCTTCAAACTTGATACACTCCTTTGCAAAATTATCATACCACCAGTGGCGGCTGGTGGGTTAAAATCTCAGGAGGACTCAATCTAATGGCCAACTATGCCGCGTCGCCATGATGAATTTTCCACTGTCTGCTTGTATTGTAATACGTAGTAACGCAAATTGCTGCACGCCGCGCGAAACCAAAACTTACATTTTGAAGGAGAAGTGGCTTTCTCTATCCCTGTGGAATTGTTTAGCGCGGAATAAATTTAAAAAATAAATAAATAATGTTAGTAATGACTAGGCCTAGTGTACAATTCGACTATTAACTCTACAAACGGAATAACTGAATGTGGCGTACATACCTTAATTAAGCTGTTTGAAGCAGAAATTCATCCGTCGGTCCCTCTGCTCCGAAAAGTGTTTTATGACGTGCTCGTTAAAATTTGGAGTTTTCAAAAGGCCTTTTTCAATAGAACACATTGCTAACGCACTAAGTCGGTCTTCTCTCATTGTATTTCTCGTGAATGTTTTAATGCGTTTTAGGGTCGAAAAGCACTTTTCGCTTTCTGCATTTGTCATGGGAATCGTGCAAATAACTTTTAACAGTTTTACTGATTCAGGGAGTACATGTGTTAAATTATTATCATAAATAAAGTTCAATAACATTAGCGAACCCTTAGCAGTTTTAAAATCATTTCTGTTATAAATAACTAACAGTTCTTGTCGCAGCTCTAATTTATTAAATCCAAACAATTTAGGTATCTAGTTCACTTTCCGGAAATGTCTCTTTGTGTTTTGCAAATAAGGTTGGCTCAAAAAGTACACCAACAGATAAGTGATCCAAAAAACTGAATCGATCATTTATACCGGTAGTTATAACATCACATATTTCTTTAGCAACAATGTTTTTTCTATCACTAAAGCGAGCTCGTTTTGTTCTGGGTTCAGACGATAAGTCTTCGTCGCGGCTGCATTCCACTGAGCTTCCGGCCGGTTAAGTCGAGGTCAGGCGAGTTCCTTATTGTTTCAACAGCTGATTTGAACTCATCAACGTATTTGCGCGCTTTAATGCAATCAATACTTCTATGTTGTAACTCACTGTAAAGTATATCTACATGGGGCATAATGTTATTAAAAAAGTTAAGCCAAAAATTAAAGTCATCATTATTAAGCAGGTTTTGTAAACCAATGGCTTTATTGATTGTGTTGTAATCATTGGTATTGTCATCCACAATATTATCTAAACACTAATAAATTTCATTTTTATACTTGCGTATTGTGCCAACAATCCTTGATTTAAAATTCCATCTAGTTGCTGGATTTGTAGGCAATCGTTTCTTAACGATTTTATCAAGTACACTAGTACGTTTGGTGGATTGAGAAAAGAAAGATGAAAACCCTTCAATATTACTAAAAAATATTTTTAGTTGTTTATTTTGTGTGGCACATCTCTCTATAATCAAATTTAACTGGTGTGCATAGCAATGTACATAATGGGCGTTTTTGTATATTTCTCTCACTCGAGCTTGCACTCCTGTATGTGGTCCACTCATAGTAGAAGTGCCATCGTAGGTCTGAGCTATTACTTTTTCGGGTTTTTTATCTAATCGAAGCTTCTCCAGCTCACGAAAAATGGCGTCACTGATTCCCTCCGCATTTAAACTCTTAGGATTTACATAAGTAATAAATCGTTCATTTATTTGACCATTCAACTCATACCGCACAATAAAAACCAATTGTGACAGAGTAGCCACGTCTGTCGTCTCGTCTGCTTGTATTGCTACAAAATCACTCTTAGAAATTTCGTCACAAATCAGCTGATGACAAACTGAGTAAATAGAGTCAAGCAAATCATTTTGAATAGTTTTAGATAGCCCCAGGAATACCCGATTATTTGTTCTTTCAATGTGTTGTTTTAACGTGACATCTATGTCAGACATTAGATTAATCAATCCTCTAAAAATTCCAGGATTGTCTGATGTGTCACGTTCATTGTGACCTCGCAAAGCTAATTCAAAAATTCCACAAAATTTCACTGCATCAATTAATTTGTTTAAAATATATCCATTGTTTGCCACTTCTTCATTATGTTTTTGTATATTTAACCTATAAGCACTGTCTAATTGGCTACCTATATTAACTTTACCTAGCACAGCATATTCTATACTAGCATTGATGTGTTTCTCACTAGATTTGTGTTTTTTAACTTTTACTAACAAATGCTTTAGTCCAAACAGAGTCACTTACATTCATAACTAAACAATAATAACAAAAAAAGCATTCTTTTTATTACATCCACACAACCACTCAGCTAATACATGGATTTATTAAATTTTCTAATAAACCCTTTCCTACTTTTGCATTCTTTCTGTGTTTGAATTATAGCTAAATCGGGTCTTGGTGGGCCTAATGCTTTCAATTCTAGCCTGTGTTCATAACTCACCACCTCACGTCCTGCATACTTAGCACTGATATTACTCACTGAATTCATTGTTGAAAGCAAAAGTTATTAAACATTAATCTAAAAAAATCAAACAAACAAAACATTATACACCGGCACGGCGCGTCAAACATAACCTATAAGATTCAGACGACAAATTTGACTGATTTACTGGATTGTGGCGCTCTGCTGGAGGGGGCGGCAATAAATCCAACTACTGTAGATGGAGTCCCAATGTGCACTATGGTTTGACATTACAGCCTGATGCAGTCCTGTGATTGGCTGGTTAGTGCCATATAGCTTATATGGGCTTTTAGACTCATCTCTCCGGAGTCCCTACGTACTACCTACTTATAAAAACATGCTGTATCGCTGCAATGATGACCGTTGTAAAAACATTTCTTATGACTAATATTAGTTATACATTTCAGTAACAACGAATATTTCTAAAAACAGACACAGGCAGATTGATATTCTTATTTATTATTGCTTTAAGAACGGGAGGACTCCGTCCTAGAGTCCTTATGGGCCAGCCGCCACTGCATTCCACTTGATTATTTTCAGATTCCAAATTTTATGCTTATGGAGAGGGTTAAGATGTTTATGTTTAATTATATTATCATAGCAGGTATGGTAAAACACACAAAAGTTATGTTTTTAGTGTCTGAACAAATTTTACCGTGAAAAATGAGAAAACATGATTTATAACATTACTCAGTAAGAATTAGTGATGTTTGTTATTCATTTTTTCTCTATATCTTAAACTGATGTGTTAACTTTTCAATATCTGGTACTTCCTCCTCTAGAAAATAAAATGTAGGTTTCTTGGGGGAACATTTTTATTTCTCTTTTGAAATGCTTCTTCAACCTCACGTAAAGTTTGTGGTGCATGAACCCAACCCAGACAAATATTTTAGGAGTGTCCCACTGATGTCCTGAAAGATTCATGTCAGGACTTCTTGCAGGCCGATCCAATTTGTTCACACTAATTTTTCTTAGGTAGCGTGTAACTGCTCTTGCATTGTGTGGGTGGTCATTTTTTTGCATTAATGTAAAATCTTCACCAATAAAATGTGCAAATGGTATTACATGGTCTTGAAAAATGTCCAGTATGTGCCTTTCTGCATTAATAGCTGGGCCTAGAACAGTCACTTGGCTGTGCAGGCTTCAAAGCTTATGCAGGCTCCCCAAAACATGACAGAGCCACCTCCGAAATGTTTCCTTTAATCAAAGCAAACATGAGAATATCGCTCCCTACTACTTCTCTAAACTTGCATACGTCCATCTTGACCTCTTTGGCTTACTATAGTCTGATCTGAGAATAAAACTCGTTTCCATTGCTCTAGAGTCCAATTAACGTGATGACAAGCAAATTTAAGTCAAGTAACATGGTGCTACTTGTGACTGGCTTTCTTCTGACCAGCCCAACTCTTTAAGACCTCTCCTTACTGTATTAATGGAAGGGTGAACATTTCTTACACATTTAATCAATTCCTGTAGAGGTGTCCTGGTTGTGAGTCTTTCTCTAAACGAATTAAGAACTGAAAATCGGCTGTCTCGCTGGTTTGTCACTCTAGGCTGGCCTAGTCCTGGCCTTCTCTCAAACCATCTTAAGGCTCTACAAATGTTGTTTGATGCAAATCTAGCATTTCTGCCACTAGTCTGTACGACCTACCTTGTTGTACTGAAGATCTTGCCATGAAGTCTTCTACAGTAGTTAAATATAGTGGAGCATGACTAGAAGTGAACACCTTGCACTAAAAACTTATGGAATAATCAAGAACAATCATAATACAATCTGTAAACTAAAGAGTGAATACACACAAATTATTTATAAAACATTACTAACATTTTTGAACTTGGTAACATCTCGTACACAGATAAGGAAACATTCAAAAGGGTGAGACCATTTGGTTATCCAGACTTGTTTTTGTTTTATTTTTGCTTATATGTGAGTTCCATTAATAACTCTCTTATAAAACCAGTTATAAACTCTCTTGTAGTTAAAAACTTGTTTTTCGAAGATGGTGCAATAATTTTGCACAGAAGTTTACAAGTATCGATACCCTTGTGATGGCCTATTTTGCCTTCTTTCACTCTCACATGGCTTATGGTGTAATAGTTCTGATTCATACAAAGTCTTTCTCTGCCAGAAGGGTGTTATTAGACTGATTGTAGGCATTAGCAGGTAAGATAGCTGTAGACCATTTTTCAAGTTCAATGTACTACCTAGTTTATGTATACTTAATAACCTTAAAGCACATTTATAATTTTGATGAGCGTAATAATATATATCATTATCCAACTAGAAATTGTAACAAACTGGGAGTGTTTGCAACAAGACTGACTAAAGTAATCATTAGTCACAAATCTTCAAGTGAAGCTATATAATAGACATCCTGCTCCTATTAGGAATATACTTGTTTTAAGAATAAGATTCATGATATTTTTGGTTCAGACACCTTCTACAGATTTAATTTATGAGTATTTTGAAAATGTTTCAAAACTAATGTAGCCTATTAGTTTGTCAAAGTTTAACGGTAATAAAGATTTTGAATTTATGTCAAAAATTCTTTAAGATTTAAATTGTCAAATATTTACGATATTTTGATATTTACAATAAACAAGTTTTATTTACATGTAATTATTTATCACTTAATTGAATAAAAAGAAGGCAAAGGAGGTTGGGAGCAATAGAGGTGAGGATTTGGAGAAGAATGGAGTGTGTGAGACAAATTATGTGTACTGAAGAGAGTAGCTGAAGGAGAGATATGTTCGAGGACTATAAAAGGAAGGGATATCAACTGGCTTGGATATGTGTAGAAGAGCTCCCATCATTGCTGTAATATTTAAAATGTGGCGTGGTGTTCATTTGAGAAAATATTTCCATAAATATGTTGTTACAACTGACCCTCACCCAAACTCAAAATGTTCAAATTGCAAGATGTACCTTGTAATACCTTTAATGTTTACAAATGTATGGTTTTGGTAAACAAATTTTGAAATCCAACCAACCGTTTCGTCACTGTTTATAAAAAAATCTATTTTTCAGTGTTTCCAAAAAACATTTTTAACACGTGTTACAGATGAAGTTATACAACAAAACTTTGTTAAAGTATTAAGACCTGCCTAACTTACATAAAGTAGTGAAATACAAATCATTTACAATCATAAAAAATTACCCCTTTTTTATGGATTTTCTTAACTTTAACATTTTGAAATAGGATGATATGTTGAGTGACCAATCATTGTAAAGATCTAGTTTTGCTGAGTAATTTGGCATACACGTTTTGAAATACTAGGTGCACTAGTTGTGAAGTTATGGATGTAACAGTTATGTTAACACTGGTACAAAGTACATACAGTGACTAAATCGTTGTGATTTCAATATTGTGTATACCAAAAATAATTTTTTACATGTTTTCATTAGAGGTAATACAGGTTGCAATTTGAACATTTTAAGTTTGAGTATGGGGGTTTAGGGGTAGCAACCCATTTTTGGAAATAATTTCTTTTTGATTCCCCAATAAGTAACAAAGATTCTTGTAAACAGAACTTTGCTAACTTGTTCAATATTGAAGCGACAAATGTGGCAAGTTTTCAATTGAACATCCTATACTTGCCTCTGACTGACTCTACTTTCACCAGGTAATTTTTTTAGTTTATAATGCAGTTTAACATGTAAAAATCAGCTGTTTAGCTTTAGATTGCTTATAATAGAAAAGGTAAGCCAAGAAAACCAGGCTATTTAAAAAAATGCTATTGTATACCACCAGGGAAATTGCTATATTTCATTAACCACAAATCATATCTTCTTGAATCTTTTGTTCTTCGTCTTCTGATTCTGCAAAACCAACAGATTCATAATAAACAAGGTTGATACTGTATCAGGATTCATAATAAAGACTACAACAAAGTTCTTCAACAACTTAACAAAATGTCCCTGGTTCTGTCCTACAATATAAGGAATAGGAGATTACCATCTTGATGTTAGTCCAGTATAGGACATACATGTTCATTCTCTTTGTTTTTTAAAAGCACATAATGGTATGTGAATTCTCAGTTTAAAGGTTATATTAACAATACACATTGATATTATTTGAATACCCTTCAATCCTTCAACAAGAAATAGAAGATTTTACTTATAAATTAGCTGGAGTAATTAATATTTTACATAAGCACATGGATAGACAATACAAGTGAGGTGACTCAACAGTTCCATTCTGGGCACTGGTAGATCTGGAGAAGTTATCAACCTAGTAGTTATGCTATATAGTACAGTTATTATAGGCTAATACTTAAATCAGATAGCGTGAGAAACTAGCATGAACAGTGGAAACAGACTGAGAGCTAGAATTCCTAATATTGTTTATGTACATTTTCCGCTGTAACCAGGAAAACTGCCTGAACTATTGTACAATTCAGTTTACCCATAAAAGGAAAGAAAATGAAAATTAATTACACATAAGTAATAGATTTTTACACAAGTAACAATAAAAACGCTTATTACCTAAATTCTTTGTAAAATTTAGAATAGAGTATCCAATCGTGTTGTTTTTTGATGTAACAACAAATTACCAACAAAAGCAGAACTATCAATTTCATTAAAAAATACAATAAAAATATGGGTAATTTCCCATATTGGCAACTCTCCTAACTACATGGCTGACTGGCTTAGTAGAACTTTGTATTGCTGCGTACTGTAAAATTCTGCCTTTAACGAATATACGAAACTGTAAAAAAACTTGTTGAAACACAAGTTTTAGTTTATACAATCTTGTATAAGTTTGCTGTTGACTCCAAAAATAAAATAAAAGTTCCTTGTCATGTTTAATGTGTTGGTAGTGCTGACTGCGGGTGCGATTAGAACTGCAGTGCATAAATACTCCACAGTGCAACACAAATTTGTACAATATAAGCACAAGATGCACAAATATATTACAATTCAAGTACAAAATGCACAAATATTATGGTATTTGTGGTATTGTTCTATATATATGGTACCTTGTATATGTATATCAACACGTAATATGCTAATTAAAAAACTATTTATAAATACTCCAATAAGATACAGCAACAGAGCTGCAATTCATAAGTCAAACATACTGGATCCAGTGATCCGCACAGCAGTGAATAAATAGGTGCATTTGACTCAATATTCTTACAAAACACATGTGCATAAAGGAGCCTTACTTGCACCATTGGCTGACTGATAAGCCATAAGCCTCATTAGCAACGGGCAGCATGCAACAGACAACTACTCTTTGTCTGCATCCACATATGTGTAGGTCTAGTGCAGTGTGATTGTAGATTTTACCGTTAGTTGCATGTTAATGCAAATTTGAGTTAATAGAATGCGGTTTAGTTTTTCATTTAATGTTTTCCACATGAATAGCGGAATTATTTTTTATAAAACCATATTTTATGTGTTTAAAATATAATTCAAACAAAATCAAATATATATATATAAACACTACGTTATTAATACTTCAATTTGGAAAACTGTATTTCATACTCATTTGTGACAGTAATTTGGTTAGTGAAGAATGCTACTACACTTGACTTATACTGTCTTAACATTTGCATAGACTACACTAGCACTCCACAATGGACCACCAAACAGCTGATAATTTGAGACAACAAATTTAACATTGGAGAGAAATCTGTCTGTGTGCTTATAATAATCAAAGATATAACCTACAAGTAATAAACAAGCAAGACAGCCAAGTCAGCTTCTTATTCTTAAATACACAATAAGTAATCAGAATTGCCCTTCTGGTCACGAAATGTATGCTTCCTTGGTAATTTTTCATAGGGTTAAATTAAATGATAACTTTAATAATGTAACAATATTAACATCAATCAATCACATTATGTTGCTGGGAGAACACATTCCCACAAAAGGCGTTCGTACTGCCAACTGGGTATGAAAAGTCCTTTATATCAGCTCTAGGATAAAGACCCATGTTCAAAATGACACCTAGTAAGGGCCTTTGGGTCAACTAATGTATAGTAATATTAGGGGCTGTCCCTAAATTACTTAATACCTAAACCAGCCTTTTCAGGCCCCCCTAAAAAATTACATAACCCTGTTACCAACCACTCCTCCAATCTTTTTCAACCCTTTTCATGTGTATTTTGATTTGGTGCAAGAACAAAAGTTAACATTGATAATATTTTAAAACAACAGAAAAGGGCCATACGAATTATGCTTAAACTAAAATTTGACTGCTGTTAAAAGCCATTTAGTAAAATTTATAGCCGGTTTCACCAACTGGCTTAATGTTTCTTTTGTGAATCCCTCTGGTCTGAGGAAGGTGAGCGTGGTTCACCGAAATCGATCACCATAATCGTGCATTTTGTACTTGTATTGTAATATATTTGTGCATTTTGTGCTTATATTGTAATCAATTTGTGTTGTGTGACGTTTACTTGTACTGTAAATATACCAACACGTATTATGCTAATTAAAAACTATTTGTAAATTTAATAATAACCTAAATCTTACACAAGATCTATAGCTTAAATGCCATATATCAGAGTAATGACGTATTAGTACATGACCTATAGATCTCATCGATCACATGGTAGACTAAACGTCAATATTAACAAACAGATTGTCAGTTGTTGGTTGAAAAGGCGGTAGAGTTGTTCCACGTGGTTGCTGAGTCGTCTGTTTATTTACAACATAACTTTAATTTCTCAGCTGTATTATATTTCAGTACTTTCTTATATGCGACACGAGATCCCGAGGCCTCACGCTTATACGCTATATCCACACCCTGCATAGCACTTATGATGTCATACATTTATTTGATAGTTCTAAAACAATAACCTATAGTGATCTAACTTCAATTGATGACGTGATATTGTGCGCAGAACTTCTGTTGTGCTACGAGATTTCGTCCCGCACTGAATTGATGATATGCAACGAGACCTCGAGATAGTGTGATGTATAGGATGAATGGCCGAGAAACTATAACAATGCAGTGAACATGTTATTATTACAAAAAAAAAGAAATACAGTGCTGTAAGACTAAACAAGGATAATTAAATAATTGTCTTTAAAAAATATATATATAATTTGAGGTTAAAAATAGAAAAACTAGCATAAAATATCAATGTATTATTAAAATTTGTGAAACAAAGTGAAAATATTGTCCGCTGATATATCATCTTCATGACCTTGAACCATTTTAAATACATCTTTTGTAGCTTTTTTAAAAAATATTTTCCTATTTAAAATAGTTGTTAAAAAAATGAACTTTGATTTTATTAAAATAAAAACATAATGACCTTATTTTACGTACAATACCATACATTTTTTAAATATTGGGATTATTCATAAAATTGTAATACTACTTCTTTATAGGCTGCAATTACGAAATCTATAAATTTTATATAATTATTCTTAAGGCGCCAAATCATCAAGAATGAGCAATGTGGAGTTTGAATTGGAGTTGGTGGCTAAACTTGGGCCAGGTTGAAAGCGTTCTGTGTTGTATATTTAGCCCTTGTATGGGTTCTAGCAATAGAGGGGAAGTGTTCCAGCACGGACACGATGACCTTGTTAAGTTGTGGTGGATTATGATGCTTGTGGCACTTCATATCCTTCACTACCTATGTTAAAGGTAGTAGAGAAAACTGCTTGAATTATATAATTCGATATAATCATTGATTTTATACACAAATAGATTTCCCATCCAATGTTAAATTTTGAGTCTCAAAATATCAGCTGTTTTTTTGGTCCATTGTGGAGCGCTAGTGTAGCTCCATGTAAATGTAATGCAGTTTAAAACAGCTGTGGTTGCAGGCCACACTAACTAACAAAATTACTGCCACAAATATTCCTATTAGATGGTTTATCTATTGTAGGTGTATATAATCAAGGATATAATACAGTCATAATCTTGTATATTGTCTTTTTTTTAGTCATTATAAATCATGTTGAAATTGAATAATACATTCTTGCTCAATCTATCATGACTTATACAGTTAGCAAAGCACAACTTTTAAAATTGGATATGAAGTATTATGTAAATAAAACATTAATGAAAATAGTGATAAATTGTTTGAAGGTAGGTCACTGAACATTTATATCACAATTCTAGATTCCAGTTCCCTCTCCACCAACAGTCACCTTGCACGATGACGTAATAGGCGGACTTCTCACCGCATATCCATGACAACGAAATGTTTAAGTGGCACGTTGGTTTAGTGGTAGGAGAAGATTTATTTCCTCTCTCACTCAATGGACTAGCTTTGTCTCTCTCGCTCAAGTTCTCTAATTAGGTCGCAGTCAAACTATTTGAATTTATGACTGGCTGGTATCGAACTGAGAACCTTTAGCTTATGAAGGTGAGCATTAACTAACCATGCTACTGACCCACTTTAAACTTTTCTTTCTCCTGACAATAACAAATGCTTATACTATTATCAAACTGGGAGTGCGGCTGTACGCCTGGCAGGTTCACTCACACACACACGCTGGGGTTTAGGACCAACCCGACCCACCCACACTTCTGCTCAAATAGTCACTTAGTTGACCTTTCCAATCAATATGTATTTTTTTTATTTTGACATTTTATATCAAAATTGTTAATAAATATAAAATTTACTCACAATTACAAGGAAAATGATAACAAACAATATATTATTCACTTTAGTTTATCTTACGAACATTGTTCACAGTAATTTATAAATCATGCAATATATTTCAATGCTGTAACCAATTTTCTTAAGATTCACTACAGGCAAATCACAGACTGTTTGTTATCATTTTTCTTTTAATTTTTAGTAAATTTCATATTTATTAATCATTTTGAGATAAAATGGCAAAATTAAAAATAAACTGATTGATTGGAAAGGTTGACTAAGAGACTAATCAAGCAGAAGTGCGGCCGGGTCAGTCCTAATCCCCTGCATGTGTGTGTGAGCGAACCTACCTGGCGTCCAGCCGCACTCCCAGTTTGATAATTGTATAAGAGGCCAATTTATCAAACCTTGCCAATTTTTGACATGAATAACCGAAATTGCCAAAACAACCAAAATCAATACCACTGTACGTATATGGGTGGGTCAGTACCACTGTACTCACTTGTATCAGGTGATACACACAACCACACGTATATATGATGTATCATCAGATACTTTCCCTGACATATACGTTCCTCATATCACCATAGCACTGACACGTATATTATTTGTAATACAGAACATCTGGATCATCTAAGGGACGTCAATACCACTGGAAGTGTATGGGTGGGTCAATACCACTGTTCTCACTTGTATCAGGTGATACACACAACCACACGTATATATGATGTATCATCAGATACTTTCTTTGACATATACGTTCCTCATGATATGGGTTAATGACTATATATTACAAACCAATTGTTACACACACGTACAGCGAGACACAGCACCTGCAGGATCACGCTTCAACGACTTCCTGCAATTATATAGATGGAGAGAGGGAGGGGTCGAGTGTCTGTGTATGAGTATTTACGGTCAGATGTACAGCCAGCGTTGCGGGCGGAATTCAGTTGTCCCTAATGCCAGCTGAACCACCTTAATGTCTTCACTGGTTTTTAGAAGTTTTCCAGGACTGCTCAGGGCAATTTTTGACATGAATAACCAAAATTCATGAATACTACCGGCTGAACCACCTTAATGTGTTCACTGGTTTTTAAAAGTTTTCCAGGACTGCTCAGGGCAATTTTTGACATGAATAACCAAAATTACAAACCAATCATGAATACTACCAGTAGGAAGTATGTACTGATCTTCTTGTTGCTGATTACAATTCCTTCCTGTAGGCTACAATTATGGTTTTTATTACAAGACATAAAGTAGGTGTCATTAAAATTATTATTACATCATTTGGAGTTAAAATTTATTCCAGAGGAATATTTTTTACTTCAAATTAATTATAAATTACTGATTTCATAAACAGTTCAATTTGCTAAATCATTATGGCTATAATTATTTTATGATTTAAGACAACTCATTTTGACTTCTATATACTATATTTAACATAAATTAAAATAAATGTCGCTCAGTGATTACCATCGACATGGACACTAATAGAGAGGTTACTCTCAAATATCTTTGATAACAGAAGTCTCAATTTAAATGTGGCTTTATTTAGTAATGTTTAAAATTCACCAATCTGTCTGTACATCACATTAAAAGTGTGCATGCTATCATTTTATGATTATTATACTTAATAAAAGGTAACAAGTTACGAGCAATACTCATTATATACATCCATACTTGTTACTGTTGATTTTCAAGAAATTGGTAAGTTACTATGCTTTAGATTAAAACCTGTCACTCACGACTGAATAACTTTAGTTACTTACAGGATGTATTATTCATCATCCTGTGAGATGACTTTGTATCAATCTAATACCAATCACGCCAGTTTAGTTACTGAAAATTGGAGCTTTCGCTATGACTTCTGGGCTTGTCTGTGATTTTGATTCCATGTTACCAATATACAACATGCTCGAAAGACAAACTCTGTGCTATTTGTATGAAAGGTCAATAAAAATAAGACTTTTATTAAAAAACATTTATTAGGTTTGGCAATACAAACATATATATGAATGATGGAACATTGTTTGAAATTCTTGGCTTAATGAAATTAGGTACTATCTTACCCTACAGCAGCAGTGCACTTCTTTAATATTTTAAAACAAGCAATCAAAAAGTTAACCACAAATAATAAATTTCCTTTAAATCAGCTTTAATTAAATAAAAACAAGTCAAATGTATTAAATTCCTTTTATAACAGTAATAGTTCAAAAAAATAAAAAGTACAATATATTATTATCAACATTGTACAATATGATTAATTTATTTAAATAGTTGTTTACTTACCATAAAAAGTCAAATAGGATTTGGGTTGCACTATACTGATTGCCTCCGTAATTTCCAAACACAAGTTCTGGCCAAAGTATAGATAATATAACCAAAATATGACGAAGAATACATGAAGTTTTCAATTAAATATAAATGTATTTGTGTAAATTAACGCATTTACAAAACATCACTTCTGTGACTAAGAGTAAGACATATTACATGAGTCTCAGGTGACAAGTAAAAATGAACAAAACTACTGATAGGTTGAGACTAGAGCATGTTTCTTTAACAATTGTTTATCCTCACATGTACGTAAATCTATTGCACTAACATTTTAGTAGTAAGATTCTAAACTGTGCCGACGAAGGTTTGAAGCTGTCTCAACGAAGTTTGCTCATTGATTCGTAGGTTGGGGGTGTACGTCGTACTTCAGTAGGCTTGACGACTGAAATCATTTCATATACAACGCTGGTGGTAAAATTACATCGCAGATAAATAAATAATACTTCTGTAAGAAAACAAGTTATCAAAATGCAGACTTTTTAATTTACCAAATATTCTAGCAAACAAATAAACCAAAATTCAGAATTTTCACCAAATGTTGTAGGTTTTTTTTAACACTGATAAATATCTTTATGAATAATAAACACTCAATTTTTGGTATCATGTAGGTATGTAAGATTTCTTGCAATATGTTATCTATATACCCAATGCAGCTCAGTTTCATCTTGAAATAGTTAATAAGAACATGCTACTATTTTAGTCAGTTCCAGCATATTAAAATACTGCCCAATCAAAAATAAAAGTATTGTCAAAAACATAAGGCATTTGTAAACCCCATTACCACTGAAGTAGTTTTCTCAGACGAGCCCATGTCTGAACAAATCCTGAACGCTTAGGCTAGCAATATGAAAGCAAATGTAATCCTAAATGAAATAAGGCAGTGGTATTTTTAGGAAAACAAATTTATGTAACACTTAAGTATTGCACTACTAATTTTTCTTAATACACACGGCCATATGAATGGGTGTACAAGGTTTTTAATAACCTTTTGCATTTTTTATGGCAAAACAAAATCATAACCACTGAAAAATTTAATTTTAAATTGTTTTCCACATTCATTCAAGTTTCCGATATTTATAAAACGAATAATAAAGCCATGAACGATTGTTGAATGTAGTTTTTATTCCCAAATTTGGAATTTTACCCCTATTATTCCAAATTAAATTTTTTTTGGGGACTATGCACAAGTTTAATATAGCTTGAACAGATTTTTTTTACATTAATTTTTAACATTATGCTTCTATAAGATTTGATACATTTTAACAAGCATATGGTTTTATTACTTTGAATTTAACATTTTTTGCTTGAGATAAGAGGAGCGACAAATTGACTTCTCTCGTGTGTCGCCAAAACTGGATGGCCCTGACCACAGGGTGTATGTTATTTAAATACAACAAACATTTATTTAAATTAAGCAAACAAACGGTTTATTTATTTAAATAATCACATTTATTTGTGATAAATATTAACCAATTCCTTTTTAGTACTGAAAACATCTCTTAAAAAAGTTTGTCTAACACACCATTAAAATAGGGAGAAATAATTCTTTGGGAAGGCACTATAGTACTGGTTCATTGTTAAATTCAAGCATATACTTAGTTTTGAACATACATTTAAATCAAACAGCACTTTACAATGTTGTCCTTTATATTAATCATTTGAAATTTGTTCATATTCATCAGTAGGCTTAGTACATGGCATTTTCATAATATACTAGAAAATGGAAAATACTGGATGGTAATAAGACCATTATACTTAATCCAGTAGTTAGATTTTCTCAAGAGCTTTCATAAGTCAAAACGACATATGCCTTGACTATATGCAGATGTTTCTATAGTTGCCTTTATTTAGTCACTACTATTCTGTTCTTCTGTAATTCCTTTCACAAGTATTTTGAAACTGGACTTCAACTTTACAAACTGTTGTAATGCTCCTACTAGTAAAGTGTATTTCCTTTATTGAGGTGTTGTAGTATCGTTGACCACTCCTCTCTTTTACACAATTGATAACTTGTGCTGATCCACATGACAGAAAACTCTGACCCTAATGGTTAGCCCTCTAAATATATTACACATCACTTTAAGGAAAAGTTCTGTCTTAGGCTGTTTGGTAAACTTATGTCTTTTTCCATCAAAAGGTTGTAAGTTAATGAAATAAGGAATATTATAAATTAATATTGGAAAACAGCACAAGATCAGAGCAGTTTGATAAATATTAAACTATATTTACTGAAAGTGCAATGCTTTCTTTGAATACTTCTTTAAAAGAAAACCAAGCTGAATTAATTAACTGAGTTTTTATTGTACTATATACTCATTTATCACTGTACATCTTACAATCAAGTTTGATGCCAATATATTTTGTAAACATCCAAATACTCTTTTTAATAAGAGTTAATTATTATAAATGTAAATACGAAGCATGAGCATGTAGTAATTATCAAGGATGGATTTTAATACTTTCAATACCTGCCACGGCCAACTGGTGAACGACTTCGGAACCTTGATGTGTCTCTTCCACCACCAAATTCACCACCGTAGTCACCCCCAGAAGATCTACCACCTCGAAAGCCTCCTCCTCGGCCACTGCCTCTAGGGGCCCTGCCACCAAAGTCTCTTGGTGAATCAAAATCTCTCCCTCCACCACCATAACTACTTCTTCCTCCACCAAAACTTCGTCCTCCTCCAAATTCCCTGTCTCCAAAATCTGATCTTTCACCACCAAAACCATCATATCTACTACCACCCCCTCTGCTTCCACCTCTCCCTCCACGGTATCCTCCTTTGTCCATTCCATTTCTGTCAAAGCTTCCACCAAAACCTCCGCGACTACTAAATCCTCTACCCCTACCCCCACCCCTGAAACCTCTATCATCTCTGAAACCTCCTCGACCTCCTCTATCCATCCCCCTTCCTCCTCCACGGCCTCTCCCTCGGCCTCGTGATATTTCTACTCGTACTTTTGATCCAAAGATATCAGAATCGTTTAAAGTATCACAGGCAGCTTCTGCATCATCTTGGTTTGAAAATTCGACAAAGGCAAATCCAGGAGGATTAAATGCAACCCAAACACTATTTAACTTCCCAAATTTTTCAAATTCAACTTCAAGATCTTCTTTTTTAACATCTCCTACCAAGCCTCCGACATAGACTCTTGTTCCTCTTGTCGCTGGTCTACCTCCACGGTACAGCATCTGCAAAATACAAAATTGGGTAATCCTTCAAAGATTTACTAAAAATTTTCTTTCAACTTGTTTTCAACACATAACCAGCAATTTAAATTGTATAATAACAGTAACCATGAAAGTATAATATTTTCAATATACAATAATAATAATAATAATACAATTCATGTATGAACAACATACTATTAGTACAAAACATTTTTTGTCTTAAATTAGTTAACAATTTAACTTAACATATGAAATCTGCCAACTTTTCAATATTACAGTAAAAACCCGCAAATCCGCACCAACGGAAACTGGAAATAAAATAAGTAAAACATTGAAGACGAAGAACTTTAAACCATGTTTATTATACAGTATGAAGTATAACCTTAAAATTGAATAGTTAGGATTAATTAACTTTCGTTGTACCACACTCCAACGCAAGACCAGTTGCAAAGGCCCCTCAAAAACCAAACTACATTTCAGAGTAAAACTATGTAAATAACGAATGAAACACGAATTAGATAAAGTGGCCTACTGTAAGGTTAAAGTAGTACAATAACTACAGTATTGCACACTTAACACGAATACACTGAATAAAAATGCAATGAACTGTTCAGTGGGTTTACAATTAAACTCAATGGGGCTGTCTATGCATAGTAACAGAAACACGGTAACTAGAACAGATGGTACGTATCACGGCGAGGCTGTGCAGTAGACTGTGACGTCACTTTGGAAAAATCAGATGATTTAATTATTCTATTTAATATTGGTAACAAAGCACATGGAAACTTTAAGCTAAGTAATAGGCAAGTAATTCACCAGTAATCAGCTAGAATTGTAACCAAAGAATTAGAACAAGTATTTTTGTGTTTATTTGTTGATCCACTTCGCTCATGTGACGTCAGACGTTACACCCTTGATACGTACCGTGTTTATTTTTAGGTACCGTGATCTGTACCATCAATCTAAGATGGGAGGGTGAGTGATAGGGTGACAAGACAGGTGCAGCAATGAAAGGTCAACTCATTGACTTATCCTAGCTTCACTACGTGTTCATAATCTATCAGTAAACATAATGAATGCGTTAAACAGTTCTGAGAGTTGTAGAAATGCTTTAAATGATTAGTTACGGTAATTTTTGGATAATCGGAACATGCTGTCCCGAACATGTCTTGAATTGCAGATAATTGAGGTTAATTCTCAAGTCAATTCATTGTAGAAATTACTGATTTTAAATATGTTCAAAACCTTTTTTTTAGTTTTTGCTTGTGTTAACAATTAGAAATTAGGCTCTTAATGATATTTCAATTAAAATTTGTATTTTTTGGGGTCTACTTACTAAGTGGTTATACTTGATAAGTTCATCTAAACTCAAATAATTAAAAAAAAAATTTTTAAGTATCACAAATTCAAGCTGACCAACATAATAAATGTCAAAATAAGTATATACGTACCGAAGGTGTTATAAGTTTTAGTTTACCATCACTGTTTTTTACTACAGTTATATTCAGCTAGCAAATACATTAAATTTAGAACACCTTTTATATATTTTCTCATGGTTCTTGTACAGAGTTTTAATATATTTAGACAAAGTGCAACTTTCTAGCTATTATAAATTAGATTAAAATCATACTCAATCTGCTTAGCTGCATGTAAAAATAGCTGGACCTTAATAGATATGAAATTACCTTCAAATCAAGATCAATCTGTGAAGTTTTACAATCAAAGAATTACTACAAACTGTAAGGTTGGTTACCTACTGACTGGTGTGTTTCTGTTTCATATTTCCACCACAAGATATTTTTTGTTGTGATTGAAAAGTTATCTTCCTTCATATTTTATTTTATTTTGACCTTGCCAACTATATGTATTGGACTCCTTTAACCCTCCGTATGACAATCGATACAATCTCGCCTAGAAGTGCCAGTCGATAGATTTCTTTTGATATCACACTCCCGTTGTTTGGGATTTACTATCTATATTGTAATGAACCGAATATCACTAGATTCTAGAGCGTGGAGGCTACATAGTGATGTTATGTGTGCTCCATTTGGAAGCTGATGTATTAATTTTTTTCATGTAAACACAGCTGTGTCATTGCCATGGCTGAAGGTGTTGTTGTGTATGTGTAAGTTTGTTCTTATGTTTACAATAACCCCAAGTACATATTTTTATGTTCAGTGATAAATTGCCTAAAAATGGTTATTTTGAATTTTTTGTATAGCTTACTCAAAAATATACAAAATTCGATATTTTGAAGAATAAAAATTAGTTTAGTAAATTCTAAAATTCTACCAGTATAGACAATTTTTGGCTGATAGTAGTTTTATAAACTTAATTTTTTCTGATTGCCAAATTATTCTAGTTTATAAAAAAAAAAATATATATATATAGGGCCTACATGCGTGTAAATATCTGCTACAAATAATTTTTTATTAATATTTTCCTTGTCGCTGTGTCAGTGTCATAGCAGAAGGTGTTGTTGTGTTGGCTGTTTGTGTTTATGTTCACTATGACCCCACGTATTTAAAAGAATACATATAGAAATGTAATTTTATTTTAAAGTCTCAGTTAAGCAGTAATGAGTATTTGACAATACAAAAAAGCAGTGCAGGTACTAGGTATGCTTCCAACTAAATGAAAAATAATTTGAGAAATTCAATGTGACTCTACAAATCAGTTTTACATTATTAGTCTAAATCTAATTTGTTGAAGGTGAGTAATTGACAGTAATGAATTAGTTGCAAACACTAAATTATACAAAAATAAGTAATTAATAATTTACTGATTATTAAAAGAGCTAGGCATATCAAATAGCAAATCATGAATGACAAAATTACTGATAGTGACACATTTTATGAGTGTTTCCCAACCGGTAGTACGCGAGAGAATTTCTGATAGAATGCAGATTTTTGAAACCACGAGGAAAATACAGGTAAATATCTTGACAAAATGGAAAATATTTTCTTGTTGAGAGGGAAATGCAATTTTGTAACTGGTTACACTGAGGTAGTAGAACAGAATTCTTCAGCTACACAAATCACAACGTGAACTGCAAATAGGTTATGTTTATTTGCTCCATTCGTTTGTATGTTTATGAGTAACCGTGGAACTGCAAATATTGTTTTAGTTTAGGGCAGTGAAGTAATTTTTGTATAATTGAGTGGACAGTGGCTTATTACTTACAACTCTTGCCCATTGTTTATAGGCTGTTAAACGTGTTTTGTAAGTACCAGTAGGCTACTTATTATGAAGAGATTTCTTGTAACTAGAGGCAAAGATGCCCCTTTAACTTCCAGTACTTCTAATTCAAGTAAGAATAAATAACAAACCCATCCAAATCGTAAATTTGACAATACCTATCTAAAATTTGGTTTCATTGTAAAAGATAGAACTGAAAAAATGTCCAATTCCTTTATGTGTTATATGCAAGGAATGTCTATCTAATCAATCAATGAAACCTTCTCTATTGAAAATACATCAGTTAACCAAACACCCTGATACTGAAAATAAACCTATTGAATTCTTCAATAAAAAAGTGTCGGATTAAAAACTGAGTCAGTTTGCATGAAAATGTTTACTCATACAGACACGAACTTGTTAAAAGCTTCTTACCTAGTTTGTTTAAAGATTGCCAAAAGTGGGAAGCCACACATTATTGGAGAATTACTTATTATGCCAGCTGCTAAAGAAATTGTCAGTACAGTTTAAGGAGAAAACAAATCCAAAGAAGTTGGAAAAAACTGTTGTCTAACAATAGTTCAGATGAGAATTGACAAAATGGAGTGGAACGTTGAAGAGATAGTACTGGTTTTATATTTGCAGTAATATACATTTTTCACTATTTGGGTCAATAAAAGTACTGATATGGGTTGATTTCAAATTGAGGGAGAATTCATGTCCCACAATTTTTTTTCATTTTTTAATTGAAATTTCAAATCAATATTTCAGAGATAGTTCTATGAAGGAAGCATCCTTTACTTGATACGAAAAAAGACTAATTAGTTAATTTACAGTGTTGGAAATAAATTTGTAAAGCCATTACATAAAGCTGTGTATTTAATAAATAAAACGATTTAAAATATGCTTCAATATGTTTAAATATTCTTCAATACCCTTCATTTCCATATTCAAAGTGTTTTGAAACTTAATAGTAACATTAAACACTTATATTAATATGTATGACCCGCAATATGGTGCCGATCGTACAAACCTTTTCAAAAGTATTATTTGGAGTAGTACATAAATATTTACATGCATAAATATAACTACTGAATCTAAACCATGCCCTATTGCAAATGCTCTTGCAGATTCAACTATGGTGTTGACGATATCCCCCCCCCCCCCCACAAACTGGGAAAATTGTCATTTTTTTTAAATGTTCATTGCGTCTAGATTAAAATAAAATAATAAAAGTAACGAAAATTTACAGTCACAACAACTTCATTCAGCTGTTGCTAACATGAGTACCACTGTGCGTGAACCAACACCAAAGTACGCTATACATAGGTACACCAAAACCCATCCTGAAATCTATATAAAGGATTCAAATAAATACTCAGAAAACAACCCTCAGATCGCATAGCAGTAACAAAACACAATGAAAGTCGTTCAAGGGAAAGGTTACAGCTATGACAGGGTGTCTACTGCCAAATAGAAATGAAAATTCATGACTTTTCATGACCTTACAACATGAAAATTCATCACCAGAATAATGGTGAATAGGCTACTTATCACGTTATAACATCGCAATATTTTCAGTCATATTCTACTAAATTAATGATACCATTATTAACCTTTAATGGACCAAATATAAATAAAATACGACAGATTAAAGTTGGCTAACACTATTTATCAAAAGAAACCCAGCATTGTGTGAGTAAAATGGATTTGCAGACATATTTCATTATTAATATGAAAACAAAATAAAAAACAGGTTCAGACTCCAGAAACCCTGCAAGTTGAGCATTACCTACTTATATTTTCACAATGATTCATGTGATGGTGACACATGTTTACAGTAGGTTTAATTCTTAATTTAACATTATCAACAAATCAAATAGGCCTAACCTAAGTTGAACAGTAATAATTTATAGTGGATTACCTTGTAAACACAGAAAAACAAAATTGTCATATGTTTTGTAGTAAATATAAATTTAAAATTTCAATACACAATTAAAAATCATACAAACAAACAATTCTTCAGCCCCATAAAAATTCAGCCTTGGTCACACTCACAGACAACAATAAACTTTGAAGCCTTGATGAGGCCTGTTCTTTAGAAAATGAAGATTCTGTTTCATTATTTGAGCATGTTGTAAGAGAAGCTTTTATTAAATTATCAGTATCTGTTTCTATTTTTATATTAGGCCTAGTCATAGAGCATGAAGACATAGGGAAACAGTGAATTAGCATAATTTGCTTGCTACTTTTTAGATTATTTTCTATCAAGCTGTTTTTTCCCTGAGAGTGCAGCTTAGTACTATTTGAGCCCGAATGGGAAATATCAAATGAGTTTTTGCAATACATACAAAATGCCAAATGTATATCACTTTCATTTATCCGAAGCCACTTCTTACAATTTTCTTCTTCGAGCCACAAGTTCTGAAATTTGCACTTTCCAGGCATTGTGCACAAACAATAATCACTTTTATTTGACTAATTTTAGGTCTATTTTTAACAATAATAAAAACCAACAATTTCGTATTAAAGTTCTTTATACATTAAAATTGCTACACGCACAAAAACAAACACTAGGCCTATCAAAAAATAACTGTAATAATGGGCCTAGTAACTTAAAGACTCAGAAGAGTTATAAAGTTGACGAAATTCTGTTAACAAATATTATAAAGTTTAAAGCACAACTAAACACTAACACAAGAGTTAGATGCCCACCACTTTGAACTATTACGATCCAACGAACGGTATAACAGACCATAAAAAAAACAAACACCGATCAACGAACATCCGGTCCGGTGCCGCAGATGGCGAGTTGTATTTTCTTATTTCCGTTCGTACAGCAATGGAGAATTAGAATATGACAACCAAGAACATTTCAATATTAAATGCCTATTATGAATTCAAATATTGTAAAGCACACAGTTAATCAATTTCATCCATGAAAAAATTCATAGTGACTAAAACGTTTCTAAATTTATAGATTGCACAATTATATAAATGTATAACATTAAAACATTTTGTAATATTGACAATTCACAACACTGTTTTGACTCCGTTTGTACACAGAAAGAAAGTAAACTTCGCATAAGGTACTAATGGTAGCAAACGTACGATATTTTGAGTGGGAATGATGACGAACGGTTGCCTAATTATTACATTACACCATTCTCTTTTCCTGAATAGAGGAAAGAGAAGTACGATAATTTTAAGTGGGAAAAGAGCTGGCTGGTTCTCTGCACCCTTAATACAGTATTTATATTGTAGAAAAGACTATGGTTTGAACAACATCGTAATGAAAACAACAAGAACAAAAATACTTTCGGCGAAATTATTTGCCACAGAACGCTTTGAGAAAATTTTCCAATTCACTCCAAATGCCTCCCCAATTCCCTCTAGTAACGCTAGAAAAAATCGTGACTTTAGAAGCAATTTTCATTACTTTTCGTGACATCCGTGACCAATTTTAAAAAATTCGTTATTTTCATGACTTTCGTGATCAGTAGACACCCTGTATGAACAATGAATCAATGCCTTTTTAATCAAGCCGCCTTTTATAATTAATGATAAATAAGACTATTATAAATCTCTATAAATTATATTGTATCAGTGATATTTGCAGTAAATTATGTTGAGATATCGCCACATTTGCGGCTGAAGTAATTTAATTAATGACTACGATATACCGTAGCAAAGCATTTCTCAGTTGCCATGGCCGTAACAATATATTGTTGCAGAGCATTTCTAATATGAAATGGCCACAGTTTATCATTCTATTGCACTGAAAGGGTTAGAAAACATTAGTAATGAAATTGCGGATGAGAACGAACCAGACAAGGAAGCTTATGATAGAGGCTCATCCTCAAGTCTTGTAGGTTATCATAAGATTATGCTGCGTCTTGGTTTTAGTAAACTTAGGTTATCATAAGTTTACTAAAACCACAGACAGCAAACACCAATAATTCGCTAACGTCATGAAACACACAATATGAGTTTGTTGAAAAAGAAAGCTAGAACATGCTAGCACGCAGTGATACTGGTCCTTTAGTCGAGGGACAGACTGAAACTAGAGTACACGTCGATAATCAACCTCACTCACCTCTATCATTCCTTACATATATATATTTAGACTAATTTTCTTTCATTTCAACCTCTCTCGCCTCCATCATTCCTTACATATATCTCTATATACATATCTATATTTCATTTTCATTCATTTTAAAATAAACTCATAATATGTGTTTCGTGATGCATATGACATGTATGGTATTAGTAAAATTATTGAAGATGAATCCTAACAGCTAATGTACTTGATCATGAGGATGGATTTTTAAAATCTGAAATGCACCGCAAGTTTCTTCCAGTGGGCAGATTGACTGAAGCACATATAAGTATCAGTTAATCATCTGTCCAGGACTAAAATTGCTGATTCAAAGAGCCATACATTTATCTTGACCAGAAAAGAGATTGATACAAAGAAATTAATCAAGAAACCTGCAAAGAGTAAAGTAAGCTCAAAATCGGTCTTAACAAAAACATTATGATTCATTCTAAGCAAAAACAAAAAAGGGGGTTTAGCATATAAAAAATATTATGGTTACAAAGCTTTGAACGATGGGCTAAAATCAATGCTGACTTAAAAACAATAGGGGAAATCAATTTACCCTCAAACTCGGGCAGGAGGACTTTAAGACAAGACACAAGTTTGCTTTGTCCTGGCCGAGCAGGTTCTAGATTGTTCAAGTTATAACGATTTAATCTACTATCGGTAACAACAATAAATAGAAAATTTTGTCTACATGGAATCAAGGTGCAGTAGAAAAGTTAAAATACCGACAGTTTCATGTAAATACAATAAATCAATGAAAGGAACATACAAAAGTTTGTTTTACAGCTGCAATTGTAAACACCTATTTACTTTTAATAAAACCGAGTAATAAGAAAATGTTTGTCACTTCAGAAAAGTGTAGCAGTCAAAAGATGGCGGAAGTAAGTTAGACTTATTGCAAAACATATATGAGCATCATCCTGATCTTTAAACTCGTGATTAATTATATCAGACTGTTTTTAGAGGTTAACAGATAAAAAAAATCAAGGATTTCAGCAAAAATTTAACAATTTTTAAATTGTAAACAGAAACTTACTTTTCTATGATTGGCAAAGGAATTATTTATTTAGATTACGCTTTTAATTTGCATTTTACAATAATAGAATAGGCCTACAATTTGATTCAATGAAAAATATACAAATGATGATTATTTTTCAATATTCAACCTAATTTACTAATAACAAATTTAAATAATTATGTATATAATAGGATTTTAAATTAATTGGCAAATGACGTCTGTTTAAAATTAAAGAGGATATGAAACTACAAAAGAAATGCACTCTAGTCCCTTCACAAATACCCTAAATTTATTTCATCACCAATATAACTGTAACCACAGCTTACTAATGTTGACAGCTAATACTCTGCAAGACAGGTGATGCTGAACTAATAATTTTAACCCTCCAGGTGCTGGGTTGAACTTTCTTAAGTGCTAGGCGTTTTTCATCATGTTTGCAACTGTATATAAAATATTTTTTTAAATACTGTAAACCTAATGAAAATGGTACATATTACATATCATTATTTTCAGAAAAAACCATAGAATAAGAAAATATACTTATACAGGACTTATATTTTCATGGTAAACTATTGTTGGATGTTATTCTTTACAAAGAAATTTTTTTCAATTTTTTAAATTTGAGTTCATGTATCAGTTCACAAAAGACATAAAATGAAAATCCAAGATAGACATATTGTAGAAAACTTAATAATAAACACAAAAATATATACATGTTATAGGTTATCTTCTTAGACACATTCAGTTAGAGTAAAAAATGGAAAATTGTCCCATGTAAAAAATCACTAATACATGACAAGTTACACATTTCATTGTAACATGTAGTGTTATTTCACTTTTACAACTCAAAATGTTTTCAGATCACAAAATATAACAATGACAATCAATAAAAAACTAAAATAATTAATTAAAAAATATATCTTATGTACAAAAATTTACATTCTGGAGCAATGACAAGATGATTTACTCAGAGTCAACTTCACTCTCAATGTCTGATTGTTCATTTAGTTCGTCTAACACATTTATTATTGCACTAGACCTACTTAATTCACTCATTTTTTAAGATAAAATACAATAAAACACAAAATAAAACAATAATAATAGATTACAATAACAAACTTACATTGTAAACAAACACCAAGCGGCAATACACTGAGCATCTGATTGTGTGTGTTGAAAACAAAACATACGCTTCTAAACAATTGTTGTATATCGGCTGTTTTGATGCAGACGTATTCCATAGAGTATAATATGTTCCGCGTTTCTTCTACTTCAATACTATATAACATACTTTGTAATATTCAGTCGTTTAAAGCCGCTAGTGCGTTTTAAATAGATCGCGTACCTAACATCGCACTACGCGATGTCAGCACTACAACGGCGAGCGCTGACATCGCGCTACGCGATGTCAGCACCTGGAGGGTTAATACTACAATACTTTATATTTGAATTTATCATTGATTATTATATTGAATTTATATTTATCATTGAATTTAGCAATCTTAATTCTTTCATAGTAAAATATTGTGAGGAGATATTGAAATTTAATTTGTCCTCATAAATTGTGTCAGAAATATGTTTTCTACTATAATCACTGTAGGTAATCAAATAGTACATGTAAAAATAAAAAAAAAATCACCATTGAATAGACAATAAAAAGTTGTTTAGGAAAAATAATCATAATGTACTCATACACAAATTTTTATAATTTTAGTGTACAGTATTGGGAAAAATAAAAATTTACCACGGAAACGAAAAATTCCAGTGAAAATACACGTAACAATTTAAAAATAACAGGTATGTATAGTTTTTTGCTACATGTACTGTATTAGTACATCTTTTAGCTACAAGAAAATGTAAAATATATGAAAATATTCCAAAAAGTACAAAACTTATAACAACATAAGTCAGCGTGCACAAATTGTGTAAACGACACTAGAAAAATAGTACACATTGTTAACATTATAAAAAATAATTTTTGGGAATTTTTAGAACACATATTTCTGTATAGATAAATAAATCATTCCCATAAATACAGTAGTGTCATAAATAAGGTTTTCACAATATATAATAACATGCTACGTCATATTATTTTCGCGTAAATAAAATAAACAATCTATTTAGATTGCACAGAAATAATACATACTATTTTTTAATTTTTCTCTAAGATTATTATAAGTATGCTAAACTAATACCCTATCCGTTCACACGTTGTTTGCTGAAATCAGATAAAAAATAATGTTTAGGCCAGTACCTACATAAATATCAATTTCACTATTTCCGATTATTTTTGACAGTAAAAATCACTGTAACACATTGTAATATGACTACACTAAACACAACACATAATATTATTCATTCAAATAGTAATTTATAAAAACATTTCCAGCGAATAAAACACTCACAAAGAAAATCAGACGCACAAGTAAAAATGCTATGTCTACTGTGACCATGGCGTTTGCAGGCTCTGCTTCTTCCAGTAAAGTAAAAACTTGACATGCGACCATTGCCAAACTGCTGCACAAAATTCAGTAGAAGCGGGCGCCAATCAACTTGTCAACTCTCTATCTAGCTCATTTTTTAAAAAGTTTATATCTCAATAAATAAATCATTAGCTAATCTTTTACCAACAGCACAAATTATGCCGTACCTCGCTTTTGGAAAATCATGTAAATAAGAGTATACAAAAACATTGTTTGTAAAATACCCAAAACAGTCAAGAGAATAGAATTTGTTCTGTTAGATAGAGTATTTCATTCTCTACAGACAGAAATTTGGTACGTCTTATTCTGTCTTTTGGTTACTCATCAGTGATATGACAAACATCAGCGATTTTACTCCCTCCATACGTCCGCCGAGCGGGAGTTTCAAGGTGCATGTTCTAATTTTATTTTCTACGTTTATAAAATGGCATAACAAATTATTAAAAATCTTATATAAGAATATATAAAACAATGATACTTCCTGTTGTTATGTACGGATCGGAAACTTGGGTACTGTCCAAACAAACGGTAAGGAAATTAATAACCTTTGAAAACAAAGTTCTAAGGAGGATTTTTGGACCCATATTAGAAAATGGTACGTGGAGGATAAGAAAAAACCGAGAATTACGAGAACTCTATACAGACCCAGACATAATTGCAACAATTAAAAGTCAAAGACTAAGATGGGCAGGCCATGTTCACAGAAGAAACAGGAACTCCAATTTAAGAGCAGCTTTGGAAGATATACCAAGAGGAAGAAGACCTTTAGGACGACCAAGACTTCGCTGGTGGGACCAAGTCCAAAAAGACATGAGACACATAAGAGCTACAGAGGACATGATGGATGACCGACAAAGATGGCGTCAAGCTGTTGGTGAGGCCAAAAACCAACTTGGGTTTGAGTGGCCAGCTAGGTAATGTAAGGTAAGGTACAGAACAGAACATTCTGCGTAAATTGGTACCAACTTTGTAGTGATTGCTTGATAATAAATTAATGCAAAAGCATAAATTATGTCATTCCTCGATTTTAGAAGGGGTAAAACTGGAAATGTTATGACACAAGCGATTTTGGCCAAAAAAAATTTTTTCCCCTTGATTTCGACCTGCTGAACACGAATCCGCTAACCATTTTCCACGAAACCACCCCTTCCCCCAGAAAAATAGGAAAAATGCGAAAAACCTTTTTCGGTCGAATACAACATGTGGCATATCTAAATTGACTGTTTTTTTTACACTGAACACGAATATGCAATCGGATTTTCTCTACGATCAATATCACGCGAGAAAATAACGATGTAATGAAGAACTACTTTGTGCGTGGAGGATGGCAGCTCGAGGCGCATGAATACACCGCTTCGCGTTCACCACTCGCGGACGGCCGTTTGCCAGTGACTGTGTTGCTAACCTAACCTAACACGGAAATGCAATCGGATTTTCTCTGCGATCAATATTAAGCGGGTTAATGTTCAAGGTTTTGGCCGAAATCCTTGGGTTAGGTTAAGTTAGGTTAGGTTAGGGCCATTTGCCAGTGACTGTGTTGCTAACCTAACCTAACCTAACACGAAAATGCAATGGGATTTTCTCTGCGATCAATATTAAGCGGGTTAATGTTCAAGGTTTTGGCCGAAATCCTTGGGTTAGGTTACGTTAGCAACACAGTCACTGGCAAACGGCCGTCCGCGAGTGGTGAACGCGACGCGGTGTATTCATGCGCCTCGAGCCGCCATCCTCCGCGCACAAAGTAGTTCTTCATAACATCGTTATTTTCTCGTGTGATATTGATCGTAGAGAAAATCCGATTGCATATTCGTGCTCAGCGTAAAAAAACAGTCAATTTAGATATGCCACATGACATTTTCTGCCAAAAAATTTTTTTCAACATTGTCAGAGTTTTCCGATTTTTCCGGCGGTTTCCGCGGAAATCGGTTTGCAGATTCGTGATCAGCAGGTCGAAATCAAGGGGGAAAAAAAATTTTTTGGCCAAAATCGCTTGTGTCATAACATTTCCAGTTTTACCTTAGAAGGGATTTTGTGAGTCACATAAATTAAATTGTTCCTCACGATCAAGGGTTAAAAGATAAAGCTTTTCTCCATCTAACACAAAGAAAAGGCTTCTTTTATGTTATTCATCCTTAAAATTTGATCCCAAATTTTATTATCAGGCAACTACGTAACCACCGCTGGACATACTGGCTAGCATCTTGTGTTTGATGAATAAATCAGCACAGCTTTTTGACTCAATGTTATATGCAGTTATTTATAAAAATAGCATGGCTTAAGCTACATACTAGATGAAACCAATACTACAAGTAGGCTACACTTTGATTACCTTATAAGCTTAGTTGATGATTAGGCTTCTGACAATCATTTTGCCCAAAAAGTTGGCATAGGCTACTTAAAAAGGTTATTCAGAGACTCTACAATGCCCAGTAAAGTTAAAAACAGTTATTCTTCTAAAATCAATATAGAGTTAGTCTAGTTCAACAATATTCTTATTCAAATGCCTAATCCTAGCTTTTCTGACATTGCAATTAACATTTAAATCCACTGAGGACTCAGGAGTATAATTTTTCTTATAATGAGGCTTGTTAAAAGACCATGAAATATACCAAAAATATTCCTATACAGGCTACTGTTAAGTACTTTACATCTATTGCATGTTAAGACCTTGACTAAAAATACCACCGGCATTGGGCTTGGAGTAGTTGCAGTATGTCATTATTCTAAGTTCACTTTAAAATTGACAATGATTCGACAAAAAGCAGTTTTAGTAGTAAAATTGTTTACCTTGTCAAATTTAGTTGAAGAACAAATATAGATACACACAATTCAGCGTTATAGGAAGTTACAAAATAGTCTTCAATTAACGAACATCATTTTGCAAAACAATGGACGATCACAGAAGACAGAGAAGAGAGGGAGGAAGGACCGACTCCAAACCAGATATTCAATTCAAACGGGGAACGGAAGAAGAAGGGGAGGAGGGTTCCGTCCAATCAATAGGAGCATTGGCGTCATGGGGTTCACAGCAAAAGCAAAAGAGTTTTGACTGAAGCCTTTAACCCAAATGATATTTTCCAAATACATAGTGAAATACGGAAAACTACCTTTCAAATCTATTTCGATACTTGAATTAAAAAAGTTATATGTATCTAACGTAAGTACTGTATTTCATCAAATTACACATTTCATGATTCATTTTTTGCTGTAAATAGTTCTTTCAAAGTTTATTTATCTGTTGCTTATCTACTCTTTAAATTTTTTGTTTATATTACTTAATATTTAAGCTTACTTTATTGTTGTTACACAATACCATTATCTTGTAGTGTTATTTTAATAATATAAGTAAAAATGGTAAAATCGTTGAAATAAATAAAATAAAACATAAAAAGCAACTAAGGGAAGACCACTTAGGGGTGTTCGATCGAAAATTATTTTTGAAATTAAAAAAAAAAAAAAAATGGGTGTGCGTCGGACCACACGGTGGAAGTTATACTTCTTTGGCCATTCTCATACACCCACTCACGCACACAAACAGACAGGATATATAAATGAAATATAAGACATTTTTCAATATTATTCAATATATTTATCTTCAATATATTATACGTGACTTCATTATTATATTATACACCTATATTATCGTTATCAGTAATTTCTTCGATTAAATTTCTTCGATTAACAATCGATTAATCGATAGTTCCTAAAAATTTGTTCTTACTTTTCAGCGTGACGCGGTTTCTCGACCAACATCCCATCCCAAAGTGTCTAACGGGCGCAAAGAAGTATAACTTCAATAACGTTAGTATTTAAGTAAGTAATAAATGTGTAACGGGAAATTTCTAAGAATTTTCTTTGTGGAGATATGGCTGCCCAAAGTGACAATTATTAAAAATTAAATTTGTAATAATTAAAAACTATTTGTAAATGATTCCAACACAGGACGTATAGGAGCCTCTGGGGCATACATTAACATTTTCCCAGGTTTGAGACCGGTGCCAATCGATTTCTCGTGGTCTGAAACTCCCCAAAATAATAAAAAATTAAAAATCCTAGGAGCAAAAAGAATTGTCCGGACGTGGCTTGCGTTAGAGATAATAAAGTATATATATATTTGTTATTATTCTAATATTCATATTCTATTGTGATGATGGTAAATGGTTATGAAACCTGGATTTAGCCTTGACCTAGCTATCAGTAAATATTCAAATAATTAACACACTAATAATGTCTATGGTACTAGTGTCACACTAGTACCATAGACATTCATTATACCTACAGTTATAATATAATGTATGTTAGTACTTTGTAATTTAGATTTCATTTTTGAAACTAATTACTAATCTCACCTCAGTTTAATTTGGTAGCTGGCTTTGAAATCCATCCTATGTATATTTATTTATATCCTAACTAATTCATGAATAAACAATAATTAATACATATATTTAAATACAGAAAATGACATATTATTTATTTTAAATGTTATTTATACATATTATAAAGATTATTGTGGTGCAGTTGATTAAGCATTATTACAATTTAATGGTCATCCCTCTGTATCCCTGATTGGTGACTTCAATTTTCCAAACGCTGACTGGATAAATATGAACAATCTCAACAATGATACTTTTCAAAACTTAATTGACCTTGCAATAGTGTACAATCGTTACAACGCAACTTTATACCAAATTGAAAGATGTGTCATTTTTGATCTGGTACTAACATCTCATCAAAACCTCAAAATCAATCAGGCTGTCGAGTTTCTGTTTCCCCCTGACATACATCACCCCCCCCCCTCTAGAAATCTCTACTGATTACTTGAAATCTGGTTCTTATATACAACATTGTAGAAAATGTAACCTCTCGAATGTCTCTGCTTGGTTGCGAACTGTTAAGTACCCAATTACTTCTTAGAATACTGAGCAAGATTTCAAAAACTTTTGTTTAAACCTTGGGGAAGTTATAAAACAGAATTTTCCGTTGAAGTCTGTAGGAAATAGTGTATTACGGAAGTGGCTCAACAAGAGATACAGACAGTCATTATATGTAGAAGACTTTCACAAATTTCAAAATATCAAAAGAGAATGTAAAAGTTTTGCAGGAACACGTTATAATACTATATGCGTTATAATAAAACTAGTTCAGGGCATCCCCAGTAACATAAACTCATTATGGAGTCACATAAACAATACCAAGAAGCAGTCTCATCTTCCTTCCAAAATGAATTTAGATGGAGAAGTAGTTCATGATCCCGAACAAATTTGTGAGCTCGTCGCTAAATTCTTTGCGTCTGTATATAGCTTCACCCAACATCTGCTGAATATGACTCCAAAACAAACACATCTCTTTCATCATGTTTTGTGACCTGTTGTGATGTGGAGCAGAAACTAGTTTATCTATATCCAAATAAGGTTCATGCTCAGATGGCATCCCTACTGAAGCCTAACATTTTGTTCAGGCATAATTGCTCAACATATAAATTTATATTTGTCAACTGTTTAATAGGGAAGTTCCCTTCAAATCTCAAACTTGGATTTATAACACAATTACTGAAATCCGGCGACCCTTCCAATGTACGTAATTACAGGCCAGTTGTCATTCCGTCCGCAATAGCAGAGGTCTTTGAGGGAATTGTTCTTGAATATTTATCTTTCTATCTAAAAAAAATTGCATTATACTCAAACAACATTGTTTCTGTACAGGGAAATCTACCTCAACAAATCTAGCTATCTTTCAGAATTTTATATTGTCAACCTTCTCTAGAGGACACCAGGTTTATAGTGTATATTTTGACTTTTCAAAAGCCTTTGATAGAGTGAGCCATATATATCTGGTACAAAAGCTAAAGGCTTTTGGCATTATTGGTAAACTATTGCAGTGGTTGAAGGATTATTTGATAGATAGATGGCTCGTTAATAGATTTGGAGGTGCAGAATTTCAAAAAATTTCAGCACTTTCTGGTGTACCTCAGGGTTCATTACTTGACCCAGAATTATTAAACCCATTAGATTCAGTGGTCAGTCTAGTAGATAGGTAGTAGAGGGATTCGAATGTCTGAACCCCACTTTATGTGTGTTTCTTGACTTGTCGAAAGCATTAGACGGTGTAAACCATAGAATACTACTTAAATACCTGAGCTCATTGCTCAGTTACACAATACAAACAATAAAATTTTCAAATCAATTTTATAATCTAATTGAACTGAGCTATGGAGTCCCTCAGGGATCTATTCTCAGTCCTGTCCTCTTTCTAATTTTTGTCAAAAATATAGGACCATTACAGTATGGGAAGATCGTGCAGTACGCTGATGATACGACTCTCCATTTCAGCTCAGTCACAGTCAATTCTAGAACTTCAAACTTTTGTGGATCTCAATAATTGCAACCAAAATTGTAAGAACATCAATCTCAACACGAATTTTGAGTTGTCAACAATTTTTAACTATGATTTGCAACCCTCTGAATCACAATGTGGCCCTGAAGTAATGTTAGCAAACACCTTGCTGGAAGAGGTCGATTCAACAAGATTCCGTGGAATACTTATGGGTAAAGGGTTGACATTTAATGATCACATAAATTCTGTCTATGCCAAATTATCCTTAGGCATTTATGTCTTGAGGCTTTTAGTCAAATACTACTCAATTCAGATCCTACTGACGGCATATTTCGGCTTGATTTACCCACACCTCTCCCATTGAATATTCTTTGGGGATCGTTTGCAAACACAGACTTCATGAGGGCATTCAGGATTCAGACAAAATCTTTTCGAATCATTGCTAAATTGAAACCTAAAGAGTCGTGTAAAGAGGCCTTTAAAATATTTCAACTGTTGACGCTGCCTAGTCTATATATCTTAGAAACAACAGTTTTTTGTATGTTTAAATGTGCCTTAACAAGAGACCAAGACATACACTGGTATGAGACTAGGGGTAGACTAAACAACCGAACTGGGAGATACAGAACGGTGGTTTATGAACACCTAGCTTCGCAGGCTGGCGTTCAATTCATCAACAGATTACCAAATTTAATTAAAAAATCCCCCAACTCGCCTTAAACTCTGTTTAGCGTCATAGGCATTCTATGTCAGCAAGTTTTTAGTATTTGTATCGAAGACCAATTATTTGGGTGACTGACGCTGGGGGTAAGACTGGTATTGAATGATTGGGTGGATTGAATGATATATTGTGAAAGTCCGAATGAAAAAAATATAATGTGCATGCTAAAATTTAAAATCGGCTCTTTCAATACTTGTTGTTGTCAACTGCTAATAAATATTTTGATTTGATTTATTAATGACATTGTTGAAAACTTACCGGTCAGAAGTTTATTGTTTGCCGATGGTATAAAGATAATTAGTGAAATCAGATCATTGATGAAGCCATTGTTCTTCAATTCAGTACCAATAAAATAACAGATTGGTGATCTAAAACCAAAATCGATCTAAATGCCCAGAAGTGTCTGTTGATGACGTACCATAGAACTCTATCCCCAGAAGAACATGAATACTTTATTAATGGATGTTGAGGAGAGTCAACAGAGTAATTGATTTGGGAATAGTAATGGTTCCTAGCCTGAATTTCGATGAAAACCTGCACGTATGTGGGAAAGCCAACTCTATCCTGGGGTTCGTGATCAGGATATCTAGAGAGAGATTTTCTATTTCTACTATGAAATTCTTGTTTATTTCACTAGTGCGACCACATCTTGAGTATAGTTTGGTGATTTGGAACCTGTATGAAATTGGACACCGTGCACTTCTGGAGGGAGTCCAGACGAGTCTTTTAAAGCATTTTGGTGTTCGACTTGGTTATAGGTTTGCTGAGGTACCCAAAGAACAGTTACTGACAGACCTTCAGCTCCCTACCCTTGATCTAAGACGTTAAAAACTAGACCTGATATTTATCTTCAAGCTAATTAATGGCCACATAATCTGACAGGAACTCTTAGCACTAGTGAACCAGTGCTTCACGTATGACCAGATCCCTGGAATGTTTTAGCAGATGCTACTGTTCTACCTCTTTCAATTAGAACAGCACTATATCTCGAATCCTCAGGGATGGAAAACTCTATCTCCTCACAGATCAACTTCTTTGGGCTACCGGTAGATTCATTCAGGCGGCAATTAGATGGTATAATGCGTAATAATGTTCAAGATTGAATTCTTAAAAGTAAAATGTAACCAATCGTAAAATTATTTATAGTTTATCATTGTTGGCATTTATTTGTTTATTGTTAGTAATTTTATGCATTGATACCAAGGAATTTCCCTATTATTTCTTGTACTTGCATAAAATTAATATAAGTACTGTATTAAGTTACTGCATAACTTGTTTAATTACGTATATTTTATTCATTATATAATATGAATATGAATATATATAATATGAATACAATAGTATACACAATTGTAAATAAATGGCCGATCGTTGAAATAAAGAAACAATTTCAACTGTTAAAGGGAACATATTTTATTTGTGATATAGGTTATGATATAGCAATATCATATTACTCTTTCTTATCTGTATTCTCCATGCATTCTTTTCACAAGTTTGAAGTTACCATAAAATGGTCAATGCTGAATGCCCACTCCCGGTTGATGCTACAGCCACCATTTTATTACACATGCATTCTCTTTTTTCAGCGGAATCCGCCATTTGGTTTTCGTCAAGGAGAGGAAGCTTCAATTCAGATTTGTGAACACCGATTATTCCATTCTGTACCTTGAGAACTTTCTCATTTTGTTAGCATACGAATTAGCTACCTGCACCTTCAAACTATAACTGTCTGTAAGTATTATTTTGCTTGCTACATTAGTCGTAGTCTTTATTTTCAATTAGCCGGTAAGATAGGTCCATATTACAAGCAAGGGTAATTTATTATTATTAATTTTTTTAAACCCTTTTGAGACCAGCTAACAGTACAAAGGGTAAGTCAGATTAACCAGACAGTCTTTTGCAGACCTTTTAGGTAATGGCTATGGGCCCTAAGCCTATAAATTATATCCCTTTGAATCTTTTTATTAGACTGTCAAATTGGCCTTGATAATATTTTGTCTTTAAGCAGGACAGTTTAGTATCCTCGGCTTAAGAAAATCGAAGCCTACCCTCCTAACAACTTGTAAGTAAACTTAAACATTCTATTAAAGAAAATTAAATGACCCTTTATAATGGTAAATAAACTTGGTGCATGAAGTTAACAGGAACACTGAACTGATTGCTTGCACTTTTGTTTGATTTGACTCTTGTGTGCTTGTACTCATTAGATTTTGCCATCTCTTTATCATTCATGCAGAGTAAGTTGATCAGTACCGTAGTGGACACTCCACATGTTTTTTTGTAGCCTAATTCAACAAATCCGAAAAGTCACCTGTTGTATTACTCTTTTTCAATGAAACCGATGATCACAGAGAACTAACTACTCAGATAGCTCACCGTATATGGGAAAATCGTACATGCTGTTTCAGATACGTAGGCAACACACACTACACGACCATGAATTTGGGATGCAATGTTGCAGTGTTGAACAAGTATTAAACTTCAATCATAATTATCACCTGATATTTATAATTGATTGTAATATTCATTTTTAATATTGTTAGTTGATTTGAGTTCAATTTGGCAACACTGGATTAACAGCCACTTTACATGCTTTAAAGCGGACAGTTGACACACTACGAAAAATTTGCTAACACTAAGAATGGAATTAAACGATCTGTTATATGTGCTATGACCTTTTTTCACACTTAGACTATAGGTAGTTTATCAGCTGATCAGTTTTAGAGGGAAAATATTGATGTACAGGATGACTTCATAGTTTCTCTGAAAATTCATTAATTTTCGGTTAAGAGTAATACCATTGATTTTACTATACATAGAAGATAGTTCCATCCAATGTTAAATATTGAGGCACGGAAAATGGGAGCGACCGTGCTGCAACCTGTCGTCAATCTAGTTAAAAAGGTCGAAATTGCCTCCAGTTTCGACTGTTCGGTTGCACAACTTATGAGCAGTAAAGGAACTAATCACTCCCTCTCATTCCCCCATTCTCTCTCTCTTTCTATCGAGACGCTCATCCGGAAGTACTTGTCTACTGTCGCCACTGCACCTGTACTGTCGCCGATTGGCCTTGATAGTGGGTCAAAGTGGGATATTATTCCTTGCTGTGGTTTGTCTTGCACGGAAAGGAATCGCGATCTTTTATTTAGGCCTTAGGGGATTGTGAATATGAAAAATGTTAGGGGACATTTTTTTTGTTATTTTGTCAATGTAAATTACAGTGTGTTACAGATGTTTAGTTAAAACATTATACATTATCTAAAATGATGTAAATACTGTTTGTATTATAAGTTTATTGATATTTTAAGTAATTGTATTTAGAAGTAGCAAGAAAAATGGTGGTAGTTCTAAATTGTTAAAGGCTAAATTGTTAAGTCCTTGGATAGCACCAAACATTTTATATAAATTTGAGAGACGTAAAAAATTATATAAAATTTCTACGAAAAGACCATATGACAGTTTTTCAAAATTATTTTGCAAAATGTACTAGTGAATTAAATAATGTGATCAATTTTACAAAAAAACAATTATTATTCAACATTATTAGAAAACTGTAAAGGTGATGTATCTGAGCAGTGGAAGGTAATAAATAACTTAACAAGTGGGTTTTCAAAGAAAATAGTTGAGCTAATTGAATTGCCAAACGACGAAGTTATGCAGTTATGCGTGAGCCTTCCGTCATTGATAAGATAAACAATCACCTTATCACAATCCAGTCTAGCCGTCCAGACGTTGTACATTCCAATACCCTTCCACCTTTACGTACTTACTATCAACATTCATTCCTTATAACTCCAACAGATTTAAATGAAATTAAGAGTATTGTTAAGCTTTTAAAAAATAAAAAATTAACTGGCTCTGACCAAATTAATATACATTTACTGAAAAATATAATTGATGAGATTGCACTGGTGCAATCTAATCAATTATATTTTTATTATATACTATATTTATTATATACTAAAACTGGTCAGTTTTAGTTCACTTAATAAACAGTAGTTTTATCAAAGGCATTTTTCCTGAGAGCCTGAAGTTAAGTTCAGTGGTACCTATTTTGAAGGACAATAACTCTATAAACTAGATAACATAATAACTATCAGCTTGTTATCTGTATTCTCTAAGGGTTTTGAAAAAAAACAATGATTAAAAGACTCCATAGTTATTTATCTAAGTTAAATTTTCTTAATCCACGTTAATTCGGTTTTATCAAAGGAAAGTCATCTGTGGATGCGTTATTAGAAGTATCAGAAATAATTTATAACAATTTAATTATTCATTAACTTATCATCTGTCATATAGTTCACATTTAATACTAGAATTAACCCTTTATATTATTGAAATCATTATTCATTTTTTATCAAGTAATTAAAGCTTCTTGTCAATATTGCATTGTACAATTATTGTTGTATTGTTAACTATAAATGAATATTCCTTTTTGTTTAAAAGTAAATTGAACTATTTGTCATAAATACCACAATATTAAAATCTGCTTCCGAGTCATGCCGTGGACAGGGAAATGTGTGTGGTAGGCCTACCGAAAGTTTTAATATTCGTTGTTTTCCTCGCGTGTGAAGTGTGTTTGTTAAGTTTTAATTAATTTGTGACGCATCCCACTTGGACTTATTTATTTTCTTTAACCCATTAAGGTAGTTCGACGTGCCAGGCACGTCCCGTTTCCGCGGGACCGGGTGCCGTCTGACGTGCCCAGCACGTCGCAAGTTTTAATGACGCAGTTGTGATCGTAGCTGCTAGGTTTTTCAACAGATTGTGGTGGATTGCTGTTCCGTGACATTTAAGAATTAAATGCCTTTGATTTTGTTGTTGTCCGCAGAATATACACGGTTCAATCAGCTGTTATTTGTTTTATTGTTTGGCATTGGCCAGTTTGTTTTCGTCTGCTCGCGAAGTTGTTTTGGGTATGTGCGTTGTGAATGTAATAATTGCGGTTGTGATATGAATCGGAATAGATTGCGTGATTCAGAATTAGATTTATATTTGGATAGTGATTACGGGTTTGGTTCAAGTGGTAGTGAAAACTCTGATAGTGAAGACGATGTAATAATTCCCTAGTGTATGAGTTCGCATATCCATAATTCTGAATATGACGACGAGAGTGATGCTGACGAAATTGAATCAAATGTTCCTGAAAGTATTTTGTGTTGTAAATAGTGTTTTTTTATATAAATATAGTTTTTCAAGATACTAAATTGTTGCGGTAAGACACCATTATTGAAATTTCCATAACAACATCTTTGCTACATTAGAAACAATGAAAATCAGCCACAGTAGCCTAAATTTTATTTCTTATTTTTTTTTAGGAAAACTGTATTTCAAAATATATGTTATCGTAACTTTTTATGTACAAAAATATATGTACTTTCATAAAATAAATGGGTTGTTCATATAAAAAAATATTTAAAATAAAAAAATTTGTCTACTTTTGAAAAAAATAATTTTATTATAAATTTTTTTTAAAAAAAAAAAAAAAAAATTTTATTTGAAATTTAATAATTTTATTAAAATTTTAAAAAAAAAACAAAAAAAGAAGT
>JAQJVL010000583.1:181902-249889 GCA_035578905.1 Stictocephala bisonia | reverse complement strand
TTATTTTTGGCTTTGGTAAGTTTTGCTGCTTAATAGTCCAAATTGCATGGGCAATTCATTTGCATGTGTCCTAAAAATTGTAACTAATACCAAAGAAAACTTTTTTAGTTTATCTTTTTAGTTTACTAAAAAGTTTTTTTAGTTTATCTAATAGGTCTAAGCTAAACCAAAATATAATCAATCACTACAGATCCCAATTTTATTTGTGTTTCAGCATAAACAGACAATTGGGAAGGTAATTTATGAGCAATTTCATATGACTAGTGTCAGTAATAGAAGATCAAGTAGAAAAGAATTAGCTGTTCAATTCATTGATTAGAATAGATTATTTAATAATTATTTACATTTCAATCAACGTTTTTTAAGTAATTATTTCTACATTTTGCATCTACAGTGACAGTTTCTTTATTTTGATATTTCAGTTCCTCTCTAATTTAAACACTTAAATAGTAACTTTTCATGAAAATTTGCACAAAAAATGTAAATCCCAAGTTCTAATAAATACCAATATTTTTGTTGCTTACATAATTTTATTACTTAAATATAATACCTCTAAATAGTGTACCTTTTCTAACTTTACTTAATTCATAGGTTGCGCAAATGTCAACAGTTAGTATGTGTATAACATAAATTAGGAATGACAGGATTGTTATAGTATCAATAAAAACACATTTATAATTGGCAATAAAATAAAATCAACAAATGAATTTTATACTCTCATAACTTCGACGGGTCCATGATTTTATAAGCATTTAAATAAATATTGGAGGATTTAAAATTATTTAATTTTGATAATTTTAAGTACACAATCCAGGCTTATTATCATATAACATCATGTAGTTGTTTATAATAGGGCAACTATCAGATTTTTTAAGGGGTTTGTAAGCTGGCTTACCTTTTTAATAACATCCATTTAGGTAAGTCTTCTGATAGACTGAAGACCAAGGCCAGTGGTCATGAAATATATCTAAATGTGTGATTTGCCCTTTTTTGTTTGTATATATTACTATGGGACTTGCGTAAATAATGTTGTTAATAAGGTAAGCCTGCTTTCCTGTTCATAAATCCTAACATCATATAGTGGTTAGAGTGCAAATAAATTAATTATAATTCTGTTTATTTAGTACTCTTATAAAGTATAGCTAGTTGACTTATCATTAAACAATAGTATTTTATTCAAAGGTAATAATGGAAATTGTTGTTATCAGTGATAGAAGTATCAGTGGGAGAGTATGGCTCAGATATTGACGCTCTCGTACAAGCTGCAGCCAATAACCAACGTCCATCCCTTCCTCACATGGACCATGAAGTGCCAACTCACCAAAATGGTAGGTCGGCGGCTCATTTCACCAATAGTTTTTCATGTTACTTTCATAAGTTATGCCTAAAATACAAGTTCGTGGTCTTGGTTTGATCATGTCAGTTGGACACGGCATTATATAAATTCCTACAGATGTACATTTTCAAGGTAGACATTTGGAATACTTACAACACTTATTCAACTAAACTTTCCATCCAGAAGTAGATCGTCTTGTTACCTTTGACCTTGATTCACTTTTCATATCTTCTACCTGATTTTAATAATTGAACATGTGTACAATGTAAAATCAAGGGTTAATCAATGAAACTACAGCATCGTGGCATGCTGGTTGAATACATCTTAAGGTTTTACTATAAGTATATCTAAATAAGACTTTCAAGACTTTCCAAAGCGAGTAAAGCTAAAGCAAAGCGAGAAACCCTTTATATATTGTGATGAAAATAGTTAATCTTAAACAAAATGTTATTTATCAAAAAATTATTTTCCTATTTACCAAAATTATTTTTTTTACTCTTATAGGATGGGTGATTTGAAAAAACGTACTTTTCAATACGATTATATTGTTCGAGACTGATTTCTACTGTAGGAGTGAGGGTGGGTTCGAGCCATCACCCCTCGGGCAGTCAGTCTCGCGTAGCGCTTCACCCAATCTTGTAGTATTGAAACCACGTGATTCTCACGATTCGATACATATAGATTTGTTACATTTACTTTCCAGTCTCGCGTAGCGCTTCACCAACTCTTGTAGTGTTGAAGCCACATGATTCTCACGATTCGATACATATAGATTTGTTACATTACTTTCCAGTCTCGCGTAGCGCTTCACCCACTCTTGCAGTGCTGTAGCCACAAGCTCATTATTGATTCGATACATTTAGATTCGTTACATATAGATTAGATACATTTACAATTTATTTAGATCAGTTACATTTTACTTTATTCTCAAGTTTTGTCACAGTTTCAATAAGTTCATACCATTAACTTCAATATCAATAAATCAGTGATCACATCTCATTTTGTTTTATTAATTATTTTTACCCGTTTCCGAATTGGCTTACCGCGGCATACATACGCCGTAACATTTTGGTCCTCCACGCCGCACTGTATACGAAATAGATTACATTACTTTGTGCAGTGGATCAGTGGTTCTTTAGCTACGTTGTGTATGTAGCTGAAACAGTGCAGTGAAGTGCCAGTTGGGTGTTGGTGACAACCGCCCTCGCCTGCTTTCTCCGAAGTCTTCATTGTCTCCAGCTAAGTCTAGCGACTTCACGGCGCCCATAAAGACCCTCAACATCTGCCGACTGCGTTCCAGCCCCATTGTGAACCTCTCGCCTCTGCTAGCCCTTGCGCGCCTCTATGGACACATGTGAGTGAGCCCCTTCCTCTTTTCACTCTCCTTCAGGGCAACCGTTGACCCCACACTCACTTTCCCTTTCAACACCCTCAGCTGTTTCTTTCACTCTCTTCTGTCAAAACAAACCTTTTAGTAAACTATCCTCGTCGCTAACTGCCATTTAACATTTATTCATTTTGATTGTTTTAATTTTATCATTTCATTTTATTTTCGTTTAGTCTGTCATTACATTTTATAAAATGGCAGGTGATAACGATAATAGTAGTCAAGAACTGAAACAACTGGTTCAGAAGAGAGGACAAGCTAAGGCATTGACCCACCTATTTTAATAGGTTAATTTAAAAGGTTCTATCTAGATTTAAGACCTTTCTTGACTCGTTATCAGAAACAACTAGTGTGACAGAGCTAAAACTAAGACTAGCTAGATTAGAAAGTATTTTATCAGAATTTGATAAAATACTTTCTGATGTGAGAAATACAATCACAAATAGAGGTCATTTGCCCAAGCGACTCACAAGAGGAAGAAAGGGAGTCTTTTGAAATTATGTACTACAAATTAGCAGCTCAAGGTAAAGACACTGTGCAGAGTCGGATTTCACAACCTGCCATTGAATCTACTTTCAGCAATGGCCCATCAACTACCTCATCCAACAGCCAAGTTCAAATAAAACTCCAAACAATAGACTTACCCAGCTTCAGTGGCCAGTATGAAGACTGGTTATCTTTTTCGGAAACCTTCAATGCACTGGTTCATACCAATGAATCACTCAATAATGTGCAAAGGTTTCACTATCTGAGGTCATCTTTAAAGGGTGACGCTGCTGAACTTATACAATCCCTGGAGCTAATTGCTTCCAATTACTCAGTAGCCTGGAGTTTATTGGAAGGCCGCTACAAGAATAAAAGAATCATCATACAAAAACATGTAAAGTGTCTGTTTGAGCTCGCTTCTGTAGACAAAGAAGCAGGTTATAGCATAAGGCACTTGCTGGACGGCACACTGAAGCACATCCACGCCCTAGCGGCTTTAGGCCAACCCACTGACAGTTGGGACATGCTGTTATTACACTTAATAACATCGAAGTTGAACCTCAGCCTACTGCGGGAGTGGGAGCTCTCCACAGAGCCAGACCAGCTTCCGACATTCAAGAACTTGACAGCATTCTTAGAAAGGAGGTGTCAAATCCTGGAAAACGCAGGTGGCAGAGATTCACAAAAACCCACCGCCTTGAGCACTACGAAGACAAGACCAGTACAACGATCCTACCTGTTGGCCCAGAGCTCAAACTGTCGATTGTGTAATGGTAAACATCCCATTTACAAGTGCCAGGATTTGCTGGAAAGCCCGCCAGGTGACCGTCATCACATGCTAAGGAAGGCTGGAGTCTGCTTCAACTGCCTTAAGCCAGGCCACAAGCTATCAGAATGTTCTTCAGGAGGCTGCAGGAAGTTCCTGCAGGAGCTATAAATGTTCATGCTCGTGAGAAGAAAAATGAAGTTGTAAGTGCACACACAGCTACTCATCATCAAAACCCACATCAAGTCCTGTTGTCTACAGCGCTGGTAGACCTTGTGAGCCCAACAGGTAAACAGCTGAGATGCCGAGCCTTGCTTGATAATGGTTCACAGTTTTGTTTCATGACTGAGAACGTGTGTCAAGTCTTAGGACTACGTAAACCCAGGAACGAGTGCCAAATTGTTGGTGTGAACAATGTTCCAACAAGCATGAGTGGAACAACTACTTCTTTGGTTAGGTCTTGCGTTACCAGCTACAAAACAAACTTATCATTTGTGGTTGTTCCAAAAATTACAAATGACTTACCCAGAGAACAGGTCAACATTGAAGCGTTTAAAATACCTGCCCACATCACCTTGGCAGACCATGGCTTTGCCAGCCCTGGTCCCATTGACTTACTGATAGGCCAAGAAATATTCTATGACATAATCTGCATAGGACAACTGAAATCAAAGGGCTATCCAACTTTACAGAAAACCAGATTAGGTTGGGTGGTAGGAGAGAAGCTGGAGCGAGAGATTAACCAAACAAGTGTTAATCAAACATGTCATCTGACAACGGAACAACGTTTGTTGAAGCCCAGAGACAACTGCAAGATTTGTACAATTTCTTCGAGAAGGAAGCACCTGCCATCTCAAAGGCGGCAATTCAAGATGGAATCCAATGGAGCTTCATTCCACGCTATGCACCACACATGGGAGGCTTATGGGAAGCAGCAGTTAAATCCCTCAAGCACCATCTCCGGAGGATACTTGGATCAGCCGCTTGTACCTTCGATGATTTAAGCACTAGTTTAACACAAATAGAGCCAGTTTTGAATTCTAGACTCATAACTCCTATATCCAAATGATCCCTTCGACCTAACCACCTCCACTCCCGCACATTCCCTTACAGGTGGCTCACTTACAGCTCTTCCAGAACCTCTTCTGATGCAGATCCCTGAAGGACGGCTTTCCCAATGGCAGCGTTTGCAGCGCCTGCTACAACACTTTTGGTCCAGGTGGTCGAAGGAATGCCTAAACAATCTTCAGCAAAGGGGGAAGTGGAAGCTACAATACCCGTCTCCAGGAAAGGATAGTCTGGTAAGGGTTGTGACAGTAAAGACTGCTGCGGGAGAGGTAAAGAGGAGCATTAATCAGGTATGCCTCCTACACATGGAAAAAAAGTCCCAAAAGACTGTTTCACAATTTTGTTAACAATTTACTTAATTATAGTTATTTTTCCCATTGCCATATCATGTGCTTAACATTAATAAATTAAGCCTTATGTATATAGTTAAACTTTCATGTACTTAAATTTTCATAACATTATTATGCTTACTTATATCTTTAACTTGTACATATCTTAGCATTTCTAATGTAGTAACAATAATACCACATAACTATTAATAATCATTTATATGAATTTCATGATTTGTGTTTGTATATATACCATTTTCCTTTCAATTCTTAGCCTGTTATTAGAAGTAATGCTAACTTTTATTCTTTATACTGAACAAGATTTATGCCAATTTTATTCATTAAGCTAATATTTTGAAAGGTCGTTGTTTGTATTATATAACTTTCATTGTTTTATTTGGTAACTTTATATGTTTTCATATAAATGACCATGATGCTCGTATGTGTCATATTTGTCCATGTATAACCATCATTAGCTAAACCTTGTATTTTTCAGTTCATCATGATTAAAATTGTATCATTTTCATTTTTAGATGTATTGAAAATACCCTTTCGTATTTTCAAGGTGGGCGGGATGTTCGAGACTGATTTCTACTGTAGGGGTAGGGGTGGATTCGAGCCGTCACCCCTCGGGCAGTCAGTCTCACGTAGCGCTTCACCCACTCTTGTAGTGTTGAAGCCACGTGATTCTCACGATTCGATACATATAGATTTGTTACATTTACTTTCCAGTCTCACGTAGCGCTTCACCCACTCTTGCAGTGCTGTAGCCACGAGCTCATTATTGATTCGATACATTTAGATTCGTTACATATAGATTAGATACATTTACAATTTATTTAGATCAGTTACATTTTACTTTATTCTCAAGTTTTGTCACAGTTTCAATAAGTTCATACCATTAACTTCAATATCAATAAATCAGTGATCACATCTCATTTTGTTTTATTAATTATTTTTACCCGTTTCCGAATTGGCCTATTGCGGCATACATACGCCGTAACATATATATTTTATGATATTACTGAGAGTAATAAAATAGAATTTCACTTGTTGCATTTGAAACCAATATAATATTGTGTATTGAAGCTGGTTCATCAAAAAGCACACCAACATTGAGCTTTAGTGAATGTATTGGAAAAATAATTAACAACAGCAATCATCTATTTGTATTTTTTATTTTTTTATTTTATTTTTTTTTTTACTAATGTCATTAATTCTTAGAAAACATTCGTCTTCAAAGGAAAAACATTCGTCTTCAAGGAAAGAACATGACTATTATCAGCAATTTTATTTAAAAAAGAAGCATTCATTGTACAGTTGAATTTTCATAATGGTTGACTGACTCCAGAAGCGGCAGTAGGCGAGAAAGAGTATTATTGTAAAGGGCTCAAATCAAGAATTTGCTCAAATTAGTTCACTAAATGCAGGAAACTAATGATTCGTCTGACTGCATTCATTAGTTTAGGTTAGTAGTACACTCACAACCGAGTCTAGGGTTATATAAATTGTATTGTAACAAGTAATAATTCACAAAGATTTGCCGTGTAGTAGTGAAAAAAATTATATATACAGGGTGATCCACTTATTTTGGCCACAATTGGGATCTCAAATAGTCCTAATTGTATAGTAAACTTTAAATAGGGAATTTTACCTCATTTTTATGCACATTACAATCACTTAGTTCAAATTTATACTAGAGAGTTTAAGAACTCTAGAACATCTATAGACAATATCTTCACAGACATCAAAGATTCTCTTGTTAGTAGTGAGGTATTGGTCACTGCCCTCTCAGACCATTACGGTCAGGTAGCCACACTCTAGCTAGTTAAATCTGAAATGAATTCTGAAGCCAAATTCCGCACCTCTATTATGTCCAACAGTACAAATTATGTGGGTAATTCTGCAAAAAGTAATCCGATTGTGAACGGTAGTGCAAATTCAATGTTTCTGTTTGAAGCAACTACGTTGGAAGTGGAGAGTGAGATATTAGTGCTAAAACCCAAGTTTTCAGCAGGAGCGGATGGTGTGTCTTCACATCTGCTTCGGCTCGTATATGATCTAGTATCATCTTACATTCGTTGTCTTCACCACAATAATGGAACTGGGGAATCGTCAGGCTTCTTCCCATAGGTTGGGTATACGCGAAGTGACTCAATGTTTGTCTTGGTATGTAGTTTGGATGTGCTGATATGTATGTTCATCTGCATAATCTGATAATTTGTAGTATGGCCTATCAGAGAAATATTGCTTAAGCCTCTTGTAAAAGTGTCAGCTTTTGTGATTGATTTTATTTCTAGAGGTAAAAAGTTGTAAAAGTATTTGGTATTGTAGGGAGTATTATAGGGTATTGCTACATTTTTGTAATCTGTGTTGTGGCAAATCAATGTTGTTTCTATGACACATATTGTAAGAATGCTGATGAGTATAAGGGATAGTGTTTGATTTCTGGTAAAGATAATGGTTTCAAGTAGATACAGGTATATTACAGTGAGGATATTATGTTGGACAATATCTATATGATCCATGGTCTGCAATCTGAGAATTGTTCTTATAGCTTTCTTTTGAAGTATGAGCAATCTTTCAATGTTCTTTGAAGAAGCAGCTCCCCAAACAACTATGCCATACCGTAGATGCGAGGCAAACAATGCATGATAGGCCACAAGTGCTGTTTCCTCATTAGTGATGGTTTGAATTCTTATTATGTAATGTGTCATAGATAATTTTGTACAGAGTTGGTCGATGTGCTCTTGCCAATTTAGGTTTTGATCAATAATGATTCCCATAAATTTATTGAGGTGACTGTTGGTATGTTTAGTGATTATCACCCCTTTACCATTCAACCTCTCCTTTGAGACTGACAGTTTTCCTGAAGCGCTAAAGCAACCTTTTTAGTAAGACCAGTTTATTAAAAAGGTGACAAAAAGGATCAATCCGATCGCCCTTCTCTCTACTTTTGCTAAGGTGTTTGAGCGGGTCTTCCTCTCCAGGTTGTTGTGATTTCTTGAACACAATAGTCTTCTTTATCCGCATCAATATGCTCCAAAAATAAATCTACAGTTGATGCTGTAAACGCCTGCATATCTGCAACAGCTCAGGCTCTTGACGACGGCAAACCATCAATCGGTATGTTTTTTTAACAAATAATAAGGTTAACGTACCTTTGTCGTCTTCAGCTACAAAATCCTATTTATTGGATTACCGGTTTCAGAGTAAGAACTCCATGTTCACATCCATTGTACATTGTCAAAACAGTCACATTAAAAACATAATACAAAATTACATATTTACAAAAATAAAAATAATAAAACATTGATAACATTGACGGATGGTAAGATGGTTAGATCTGGATTGAGCGTGCAGCTGGAACGATGTTATCTAATGCTTACTTGACTTTGAACAATTTTATTTCTATCTGGTCGTCTGTCTTCTTTCATCGGTTGATTCAAATTTGTAATACGATCAAATAAAATATTTGTTGAGGATATAATTTTTCATTAAGCACAGTAATTGGGTTGTTCTTTATGGCTTTGTATATTTCATAATTCTCTAGAGTATTCATTGTCGCACCTTTATTACATCTATGAAGAATATCTAGGTTGGTGTCAATGTCCTTAATGTTATGATTGTTGTTAACCAAACGTTCAGCAAAACGAGATGTTTGAGGTTTATTAACGTTCTTTGGTAGGTGATCATTGAAACGCTTTGTGAAAGAACGCCCTATCTGACCTATATAAATACTCGGACAATCTGAACATTTTATTTTATATACGCCAGTGGTATCTAAGGCAGTAGGATTTGGTTAATTTCGGATATTTAATAGTTTTCCTATTTTATTAGATGTTTTACAAGATAAAGTGACATTTTCTTTTTTTAGTTGTGATTTCAAAGTGAAATATAAATTTTCGCCATATTCTATTGATGTGTACTTTTGCTTAGTTTTTTCTGAAGGAGCGAGAACTTTTTTATTTTTAAATTTACTAACTAGGTTATCAACCATTTTTATGTCATAACCATTATGCACCGCTATGTATTTTATAATATTTAACTCTTTGGCATAATCGTCTGTGGTAAGTGGAACTTTCAATAATCTGTAAACCATACTTCTGTAAGCTGATAATTTATGTGAATAAGGATGGTATGACGAGGCATGGATTGTATGGTCGGTGGCTGTTGGCTTTCTGTATATGGAGTATGTAATGACTTTATTGTGTTTTTTTAAGGTAAGGTCAAGGAAGTTTAAACTATTGTTATCTTCAGTTTCAATGGTGAATTTTAAGTTTTGTGAAAAGTCATTAAGATATTTATTGAATAGGTCTAGTTGCCTTTTATTTCCTTTAAAAATGATTATTGTATCATCTACATAGCGGCGGTAAAGTGAAATATTATTCAAAAACTTGTTATTCTCAGAAAAAATATGTTTATTCTCAAAGTCGTTCAGATAGATTTCAGATAAGATACTTGAGAGGGGGGATCCCTTAGCCAGACCATTGTTTTGAAAGTAGTATTTATTACCAAATTGAAAATAATTCTGGTTCAAAACTATTTCTAGTAGATTTATCATTTCATCTATGGCATCATGGCTTAGTTTTGAGTTGGAAAGCAAACTTCTTTTGGTTATTTCTAATGTCAAAGCTATTGGTACATTTGTATATAGGTTGGTGATATCAAATGATTACCATCTTACCAACCGGCAATGTTATCATATGTTTTATTATTTTTATTTTTGTAATTTTGTATTATGTTTTTAATGTGACTGTTTTGACAATATACAATGGATGTGAACATGGAGTTCTTACTCTGAAACCGGTAATCCAATAGATAGGATTTTGTAGCTGAAGACGACAAAGGTACGTTAACCTTATTATTTGTTATATATATATCAGCTCAGGAGGCTTTAGCAATGAATATGTTTTTTTATTTGCGAAAAGTCTTCGACATGGTAGACCACAAAATACTTCAAGAAAAACTAAATTCTCTGTGTATTAGAGGCATTGTACATTCGTGGATCAGTTCCTATCTTAGTGGTCGGACTCAACAAGTGAAGATTCCTTATGGTTATTTAGGAACAATGAACAGTGGGCCATCTCTTCTCCGGCAGAGGTAACTAGAGAGGATTCCTCAGGGTTCGGTTCTGGGGCGTGCCTTATTTCTCCTGTTCATAATGACCTTCCCCTAGTAGTAAAGGATCAGCTGACAAATATTTGCCTGTTCGCTGACGACACTTCTCTGTCGTTGTTAGCTGCAAACCAAAAAACAATTGTTGTTAAGGCCTATTAAAAAGTAAATGCACTCCTTCAATGGTTTGATTTAAACAAAATGGTTCTTATTGGAGATAAAACTCAAATGATAGATTTCCAAATTAATAAAAAAGAAAATTCTAACCCACTCACTTTTTTTCATTGCAGACTCGGAAATAGATACCACCACTTCAACTAAATTTTTCGGTGTACAAATAGACAGACATCTTCTTTTTAACGAACACATAAAACAAGTTGGTGGTCCTCTAAGTTCTGGAATTGTTATACTCAGAAATATCATCATACTTAGATGCTAGTGTTGTGTTGGCTGCCTACTACGAAGTTATTTTTCTGTTCCTGAACTATGCTGTGGAGGTATGGGGCTTCAAAAACCTCAGAACCAAATTTATTTTTAAACTCCAAAAAAAGGGCCATTTAAAAAAAATCAATCCGTACCTCTCTTTCAGGAGCACAGAATCCTAATATTTCCATCCCTCTATATTTTCAAATCAATCTTGTTTGTCCATAAAATAATATTTTTTCCCAATTCAATAGCTGTATCACTCACAACTACAGTCTTCGCCCAAACTACAACATAGATATACCGCCTCATTAAACTAGCTTCTTTGAGAGACAGATATCGTTCAGTAGGATCAGACTCTTCAACTTGCTATCGAACTCTTTAAAATCTGAGGGAAATGTTGAATTTGAACAAAATCTCAGAGTATTGATGTTGCGGGGGCGCATTCTACAGTGTTCCAGAGTTTCTTTTATTGTCATTAGTATTATAACTAAATTTTTTGTTTGTTGTAATTAGAAATAAGTACTTCTAAAAATTGTACAAATAAAATATTTCATTTTATGTATGTTACCTGTATTGACGTTATTGTGCAACTATGGTGTTTTTTTATTTTTTTATTTTTTTTTTTTATAAAGATGTTCTGATTTCTGAATTTTAACAATCGGTCGCCATTTTCTAATATGGCGGTCAACTTTGAAATTTCATATGGGAACCCCTATTTTTCATGATGGATTTAGGTTTTATTAGTGATTCTAAGAGTTTTACTTTTGGTATTATTTTGATATACTTAGCCGTTTCGCCACTAGGAGCGCAGAAAGTTTCAGAAATTCTTTATTAAACAATTTATTTAAGAGGCGTGGTCTGCCATTTACAAATAATAATAAAGCTTAACTAATAATGCATTATTTGTATTCAATTGAATGTTGAAAAGCTGTTGTAGTTTCACAAATTCATATTTTATAAAAAGAAAAAATAATAAAAACCTTGTTAATGCAACAACTGTGCATTATGTAAGTACAAGTATAGTATAAGAAGTAATAATAAGTAATAAATTAATACAGTATAAAACAATATCACATTATTGTGTTGCTAGGCAATAATCAGCTGTTTCATTTTTGCAATTTTCAATCTTTTTTTACCTCATCTAAACTATTAGTTGCTCTATTACCATAATCACAACTGTTAATAATTGTTGTCTGTTAAAATTTTTGATAATAAATAAATTAGTTTTATTTCTTTGAGTGCATGTGTACTTGAAATGTTGTGTAGCTATTTATTTTAAAATATTAAGTCATATTGAAGCATGCTCTTTGTTTGACTGTTTTATCATGTAAATATGTAGTCCACTAACATTGAAAAAGTGGACATGTTGGAAGTTGATTTTAATATAAGAATTTCTGAAATTTTCAGCACTCCTAGCAGGAAAACAGTTAAGTATATTAAAATAATACCAAGGATAAAAGTCTTAGAATCACTAGTAAAACCTAAATCCATCATGTAAATAGGAGTTCCCTTAAAAATTTGAAAGTTGACCGCTATATTGGAAAATAGCGACAAATTTTAAAATTTGAACTACGTAATTGTAATATTTTATTACAAAATATGTATTTGTGAAACTGCAAGAGCTTTTCAACATTTAGTTGAATAAAATAATTATGAGTTAAATAATAAGCTTTATTATTTTTAAATGACAGAACACGCCTCTTTAATAAATTGTTGAATAAAGAATTTCAGAAACTTTCAGTGCTCCTAGCGGCAAAACGGTTAAGTATATCAAAATAATACCAAGAGTAAAAAAGTCTTAGAATCATTAGTAAAACCTAAATCCATCATGAAAAACAATGGGTTCCCATGAGAAATTTCAAAGTTGACTGCCATTTTGGAAAATGGCGACCAAATTTTAAATATGACTGTGTGATTGTAATGAGCATAAAAATGAGATAAATTTCTCCATTTAAAGTTTGCTATACAATTAATACTTTTTGAGATCTCAACTTGATTTGATCACCCTGTATATAAAACCCTACATATAGTATGTTGACAGAATAACCTAAATAAAAATTGTTACCAAAAGCAGATTAAAATACATCAATTATAAAACAACACAATTATTAAAAAAAGTAACCTCATATAACTGTAAATAACACACGCCTGCTCATTTGATAAAACTGAGAGCCTTATGTCTGCTTATAATGTAAGCCCCTGAATGTGTGTGCAGCCACCTACTCTAAAAACTAATATGACTAGTTACAGTCAAGTCTGATTACCTATTATATTCTATGTTGCAGGTTTGCCAATGAGATTGATTAGGTCGTCCAAGCGTACTGCTGCTGAAATGATAGAGTTTAGTTCCTGTCAACCAGAGCCAGCTCCTCTGTGGGCTCAAAGCTACCACCTCTATGTACGGAACTTGACCATCGTCCGGCGCACCTTGGTTAGTAACAGTCTCATATAAGGTTGTTGTTAAACTCCAGATGACACGCTTTTACCTGTTTTTTCATCCCACCTCTTATTTTCAGTTTATGTCAAAACAGTACCTGTTTCAGTGAATGCTACTCATCTAAGGTTTATGTCTCATTCTTGTATCATCAACCTCTCCAAAATTCCTGTTGATGGTTAAAAATTAAATCTTAAGCTATGTGTAGACTCAGGTGTGTGTAGTGATTTTAACAAAGCTACACATGAAGATGGAGATTATACTCTAAAACCATTAATTGTTCAGTATAACAGAAGATTGATGAGGGGACCAAAGAGTGGTAAAAGTCTAACATCTGTTGTCATGTAAATGATTATTTAAAAATTTAGAATAATATACGGCATATTTTTAATAATTTCGTTTTATTAAGGTTATTTGTTTTGTGTTGTAAACTCTTATTTTCCATTCAAATTCAATATATTTCATTGAGAGAGCATTTATTTCAGTAGTTGGCTGAAAAAATATGTTGTCATTGGCCTTTGTATGCTTCATGGGTTTCATTAATTATTTAAAACTCATTGTAAGACAGACTTACAAAATACAACATGTTAGTTTTAAATGTACCTTAAATTACTATATTATTTGTAAGATTTCATTATATTGTAATATATAAATATTTCATGTTATCAAAATAATTATCCTTTTGTTCACACAACATTTTAAGTTTTGATTTAAATTTCAAAAGAAAATAAATATTAATGTCTATGTTGCAGAGTTCGTTTGTAGTGAGACTCATGGTTCATATTATGATTGGCTTGGTGTTTGGCTACCTTTACCGTGGTGTGGGTAACAACGCCAGCAATGTCTTTGCCAACTTCATCTTTGTCTACGGCACCACATTGTTCCTTACCTACACTGGCCAAATGGCTGTGACACTTGCCTGTAAGTTTCTTGATCAATGTTTTTTGAACTTTTTTACTATAATAGGGATGAACAGATTAAAAAAAATATTATTTTCTTTTTTTAGGTTAGTGTATATTGTGTTGTAGGCAAGGAATTAAAATAATAGTTGAGATACGTCATCAACAAACTTTCCTGAGATGATAAGTTTACTAAACACAAACATAACAGAAAAAAATATAGAACACAATAAGACAAATGATGATACCACTGCCGTATTTAAGAGGCTGTATTCAAGCATATTGCACATAACACTGTTATGTTTATTGTGTGTTTGTGTTCAGTGTGCTTATCTTCTGAGGTTTTCTGGTTTCCTACATATCTTAATTTCTTTTTAAGTTGTAGCTGCTGATTATTATGCACATTTTTAATGCACATTTTGCCATCAAGATAATTTCTACATCATGGCTGCCTAAAAAAAATCATGCCTTCTTTATTTCAAACAACTTAGATGAGATTTTATATACAAGAAGTATTAACACATGCTTACCTCAAAATACTGAACCTTACAACAATGTTATGTTCTGTTGTTTTGATTTTGGCATAGGAAAGCAGGTTCACCTTTTTAGATAGTTATTTTGAGTAAATTTCAGAAAATAATATTTCCTTATGTTTTAACTGTGTTCCATTTATGTGTGTACTTTTAAAGGACATAAAGAAATTTCTAAAAATGGTAAGTCTGTTTTTTTTTATCCCAAAACCAAAACAATACTAGCAATTGCCCTTTTAAAAAAACTATTATTTTGAAGTTTAATTTACAATATATATATATCAAAACATTTAAATATAATCACATTTGAGTGATTGTTTTTTACCTGTTACAATGCAACCCACCCTCGACTATCAAAACATTGCTGGACCCATCGAGGGTGGGTGCGAAGGCACCGGACTCAGGAGGACAACACAGAACAAAAAGACACACGTTGAATGGCAAAAATATTGTTTATTACAATGAAAATTAAAAACAAAACAATTAAATTCAAAAGTATTACAACAAATTATTAAGTTACAAAAAAATTTAAACAATTACGGACAAAACGGGCTGTTGACCGTTTGTGAAAAGTTACGTTATTTATCAAATGTTACAGAAAATTTATAAATATATATTGGCTTCAAGGCAAAAGAAATAAATAAAACAAGATCGACAAATATAAACAGTACAAAATATCAATAAAACATAAGCTATATCAAAAAATAGGTTAGGCGTAATAACATTTTTATAAATATAGAGCTCTGACAAAAAATGTATAACAATAATAAATAAATAATAACAACGAACACATACAAGAATAAATAAATAACTGAATACATGAATCAAAAACAACTACAGATAACAAAAGACAAAATAAATTTGGAAGGTTTTGGCCAATTTGGAAATGTTAAAAAACACCAAAGAAGTAAATTAATACCTACGCTGAAATCCAGCAGGCTAAACTGGGCGACTCCTAATGGGAACAATAAAGTGAAGAATTACCTGAGAACCCCGTTCTTTAAAAGAAAATACCAGAACATCCCTGATAAAAAAAATATATAAACAAAAATAAAATCTAAAAATATATCTCGCTTTAAAATGACAATGTTTTCAGAAACAACAAAACAAGTTTTTCATAGTTATATGACACTGGTGATATTAAACAAACTGAATGTTCTTCATTTCCAAAATAGTCTTTAATGTTCAAATCTGGAGGCCAGAAGGGCCGGATAAATAAACTGGGTTAGGGTCATCTGCATGTCGAAGTCTTCATCCTGGAGGCTGTTGGATGGGCAGAGCGAAAAGGAGGAAGAAGTGACTGCCCCTCTGGGACACAAGGTAGAGGCTAGTTCCAGCCCGTAGGTTCCGCACTGTGCCTCCAGGAAAACGCCATCAGTAGCCATGCAGGTGCCCGTCCATCACTCTGACCCCGGAGCCAGGGCTTAACTTTTCTAGCCACAAAACATGTTGTTGTCAGCTGCCTAGCTAGAATGGGGAGCTTGTCGACAACGCCAAGGAACACAGAAAACGAAATCACGGATCACAAAAACAAAGACACTACAACTAAATGGAACACAGAGAGGAAGACTGAGCTGTCCGGGAGAGACGATCGTAATGTGCAAACGGCACAACAATCATAACTAGTGATGTAAAATACTTAAGGTTTTTAAAACTGTGGGTAAATACCCAAATTCCATAAATATCCGGGTATTTTGGGTATTAAAAAACGGATAAAATCAATTGATTTTTCCCCCAGAAAATTTTATTATCATCGTTGCATGAAGTTCTACAATAGCATTTCTTCAATGAAATTTCATTTTATTAGCTAAAATATTAAAAACGTGTAAGATCAGTTGAATCAACTATAGGTGTAATGTTATTGTTATTATTGAGTAACATTTAAGTATAGAGCATGGACAAGGCTATTTAATAAAATAAAATTTTTTTAAATTAATACCTCAAATTTGTAAATACCCTTGAATTTTTAATATTAATAAAAATCGTACTATAAGAACAATTGAATTTACACTGATAATCTTTACCATTATTCAGTGTAGGGGAGACTGGGGGAATACCGCGCACTTAAGGGGGAAAATAAAGTTATGACCACATTTTACCTGAAAAAGTATCCAAAATATGATTTCTTAAGAGTACAATAGATTAACAACAATGTGAAAAATCGAATAAGCTGCAAATGTAATCGTTATACAATGACACATCCTTAACTAAAACCTTCTATGTGCGCGATATTCCCCACTTACTTGGGTAATACCGCGCAGAGCTAGGGGTAATTTTGCGCACGTAGTTTTATAAGGTTTATTAATAAAACTAAGAGCCAATAATAGTTTAAACATCAATTTATTTACAAAACTGATAGTAAGTGATATTCTGAAGTAGGCTATATTCAACAAACAAAATGTTTTTCATATATACATAAAATATAATTACAAATGGTATACTTGAAAAGGACAATTACATATTAAGATTTTTCCACATTTTTCTTATTTTCCCCTTTTTTTATGCACATGTCGCATTCATAGTCCTCGGGGCTATCCCAGCCGCTACACTCGTAGTGTGCCCAGAACCCACATTTGACGTATCGAAACCATTGTTCATTATCTCTTCCGAATTCATCACAGAAAATGCATTTTTCATTGTTTTTGTCACTGTAACTCATATCCATATCGACTAACTCATCGTCGTCAGACATTTCATCCATTGCTAAATCAGATTCGTCTGCTTCTGAAGGGGGTTCTCTGTTTTTCTTTGTCCGTTTTTTGTTTCCTTTGTTATCATCTTCCATGTTGAAACTCAACTTCCATGTTAACGTTTTTACTTCTTTGCTACATGATGCAGTAGGCTCCTTTTTTGGTTTAGCTTCTTTATTTCTTTTTCGATCTTCTTTCTTCTGCTGCTGCATCTAAAATAAGAAAAAAAATTGTAAACAAAATGTATTAATTTTTTAAGTATTGGGGGAATACCGCGCATGGCGGTGATGGGCGCGAAATTACCCCGAACCGACGCGAATAACGTAAAACCTTTGTATGTGAGCTACTACATGAGATAAATATACAAATGTTATATGGACTTGTGCGTAGATAAATGTAGAACATACCTTATATGATGATCAGCTCACTCGCAGTGACAGGATCGAGTAGGCACACTTCGGATAACTTGAAAATTTTATAACGAAATAGTGAAAAACCTGTAATGTTCACCCACTGCCGTCCAACTAGACAATGGAGTCCCTCGCGCTGCTCATATAGTACGCCGTCTGGCTGCTAGGTATCAGCACTCACCAGAGGACCTACAGTGTTCTGGTTTCATTACAAGTGACATGCGCGATATTACCTCGGTGCGCGATTTTCCCCCAGTCTCCCCTAATATTTGATGATATTCTAATAATCATTGTGATTTTGTTTATCATTTTACTAATATATGAATAAAATGTCTTTGTTAATTAATGCTTTACCTGTTCTCGGGAAACAGCTTTATCAATTAATGTGTTTGCCATTTGTATAATGAACAAGCCCATTAAATTTCATAAATGTTGAAGCCAGCCAGCATTGGCACATCTCGGAGGAAAGGGATTCACATCCACCATTTATTTGGACGATATTTTGTTTATCGGACAATAGTTTGACAATTGTCAAGAGCATGTGAACAATACAGTTTTATTAAAATTAATTCAACCATTAAAATTAATAAAAAAGTTTTATATTATAGTTAGGCATATTAATAATAAGGTATGTCAACACATTAATAATTATTTTTGGAATCTTTTTGACATTTTTAATAAGACTACATTCACTTAACACCCCCAAAAAACTATAAAAATCATAAATACTCGGGACTTGAGTATTTATATCAATCATGTCATAAATACTCATATTGATCATGTTAACCCATTTGATGCTGAAAAAATAAGTTAAAAACATGTCAGATGCTAAAATAATATTTTGTACCAAAACAATACCTTATATAGTCAGGAAACGGGGTTGATACACCAAATCCAGTTTATGGCCTCAATTCTGGTAGATCGGGGCTTCCAAAGTGATCGTCCGCCGGTGATCGAGCCGCACATCGCAACGAAACCCATGCGCGCCGCGAGACGCCTGCCGCCATTAGAACAGTTACAATAGTTAAAAACACAACTCGATACATCACAATTATATGCACACACTCTATTTACATATATTTACAGCCCATCCATCCATCCAGTATACATTGTCTTTTTGTAGCCAACTGGCTCAAAATGACGCGATCCACGAACGAAAAACACTGAAACATGACACGAGAAACAGGCTATAATGCGGCGCAAATCCGACCCTTCTAAGGCAAGTGGCTAGGCCACACTGAGGCCTAGAAGCCAGCATTGCTCCGTCGACAGCTGGCGCTCGATCCGCTGCGCGCGCAAGCACGCTACCCCCCCCGCCGGCGCTCGACTCGCACAGTATGGGTTAAGAAGTAAAATGCATGTGGAAACCACACAAAAAACATGAAAACATTTTTAGTCATTATTTTAATATCCTTTCATCATGGTAATTGTAAAAAGGCCCGGGTTTGGAGTAAATAACCATGTTATATTTACTAATCAAAACTTACTTTTTCAGTCCCCTTGGAGTTTAAGATATTAATGCGAGAACACTTCAACCGGTGGTATTCCTTAGCGCCCTATTGTCTCTCAGTTATCCTCATTGAAATCCCATTCCAGGTAAGTAACACTTCTTAAATGTTATAACTCTTATTCACTAAAATTACATATATTTAACCACTGGAATAGTTTTATAACATTTGTTTTATTATCTATCTTTTGTGTTACATAATTGATTCATTTCATCGCTCTTTCATGATTGACAAACATTTTACCTTTTTCTTTCTCAAACTGTTTTGAAAGTGCCTTGCCATCAAACTAGCTTAAATATAAATAAAAGCTTTTATCAATAAGTAGCTCTAGAGGTAGATTTTTTTTAATAGTCCTATGAATCTTATATGTTTTAAGAGGTCCCAAAGTCTAGATAGAAGATTTTTAGATAATTTAAAGAAAGAATTCCTTTTAGGTAAAGACTAGACGTTAAAGATTGTTTCCGTTCTTCATAGGAGATGCTGATGAATTTCCTAACCTCAATAACAGTATCTATAAAATAACCTTATCTTAAATCCAGATCCATCAACAGACTTGGCACCTCAATTATCATGTTAAATATAGTGCAGGGCGATCCAACTGAGATTCATAGATATATTGTTCAATCAGTATAAGTGTTAGATAATTAACTAAAACTGTTAAATTAAATGACTGCTTTATGTTTAACAGCTTCTCTGTGCATTTGGCTACTTGCTGCCAGCATATTACCTCACTGGGCAGCCCCTAGAGTGGCTCAGGTTTACCTACTTTGTCCTCTTCAATACCGCTATAACACTAACATCGCAAGGCTATGGCTTCATGATTGGTGCCTCTCTCCCTGTTGGGGTCAGTATAACAACTGCTTATACTCAAATATTAGGAATCTAATTTACAGTAGAAACAAGAAGACTGTTACTATAGTCAATGCAGATGTGTGTTTTTCTTAGAAATTAATTTTGAGACTAATTGAAAAAAATGCTTAGCTAGGAATAAGTAGGTATCAGACATGGTTTCATTTGTTTAACCTAAACCTTATTTCAACTATTGTTTTACCCTTTTTTTTCAAATAAAAGAATATTCAAATTGTTTAGTATGTATAATTATTCTTTGTGTACTGCCCAGAAAAGGAGAACTGCAACTTTAATCAGTTGTCTCCCCACTAAAAGCCATGTAAACACCAAAACAGCTAGTTGTCAGAAGAATGGAAATTGAAAATTTTCATCTAGGCATAGGCACATGAGTTTGAAACTTTTTGGTAATAGAGAATACTATCTGACGTGTCTAGCGATACCTTTTCTAGTTTTATTTTAACAAATGATGAAACGAAGGAGTGTCTAAATCAATAATTAATCATTGATTGCCAGTTTAGAGAACGTCTTAATCAATGATCAATCATTGCTTGCCAGAAGTAGGGTTAAGTGATTTGAGTTTAAAATTTCCTTCCTTTGTTGGATATTTGTTGCTATTCGTTTAATGACTGACAAACATATTTTGTATTTATTTGTCCGACGTTATTAACATAAATCAATTTAAACCGAACCAAGCAGTAAATGTGAAGGTATGTTGGCTAGCAGAATTCCCATTATTTATGATGAACAAAATATAAAGTCCAACCATAACCTGGTGATGAATGCTGTTCTTCATACTGCCCAAATTACTCAATTTTTATATAGTTATAGTAGAGAACTTTACAGTGGAGTTTGATAATAATAATACTGTAGGAACATATATTTTCTAGCTGTTCTGTAAGAATATGTTGAACTGCAAGTACAAATGCTTTTTATTGCAGATTGCTGTGTTCCTGGGACCAATAATCACAGTATTCTTGTCCGTGTTTGGGTTCTCCAGCCGTTACATAGACATTCCATACTACTTTCTACCTTTCTACCACATTTCATACTTTCGTGCCTCATTCCAAGGTTCTTTCTACTCTCTGTATGGCATGAACCGTACTACTCTTCCCTGCCACGAGATGTATTGCCACTACAGAGCCCCTTCAAAGTTCCTTAAGGAGATGGACTTTCATAAAATTAATATAGCCTTCGATATAAACTACATTCTTTTCTGCGGAGTTGTTTTTTATTTTCTGACTGTTTGTTCTGTTTGGATAAAGTTGAACAAAAGATAAGGTCATGTTAGAACAGATTGTGTTTTTTTGTGTAAGTCAGTATTTTCACATGCTTTATTTAAGCTTTCATTGGTAAACAGTTTTTGTTTTTAGTATAGATTCATTTTGTTATTTTTTAATGATTTATGTCGTTGTGATTGTTTTTATTTTATATTACTAGTCATATTAGTTTAGTTTGTTACATGCATGTAACTCGGTGTTACCTGAGTTGTATAGTGACTCATGTAACACACTACTACACATGCCAGTTGGAATTCTATAATTGTTATTAAGACGTAATATTTTTTATTGATTGTAAGAAAATACCAAATATAGTCTACATTATTTGTTAGTGTATCTTATATTAATTCACTGCAAACAATAAGTAGCTATACAGACAAATATAGTTATAAGTAGTTCATATCAGTTCTTAATTTTTCAATTTCTTTAATATTTTGAAATACTTATTTTTGTATTATATTGTTATTACTGGTGTATTAAAATAATGTCTAAGTTAAAAAGTCTTGTGCATAAAAGAATGATGTTCCTTTCTGTTGTATATAGTAGAACTCTGATATAAATTAATTTTATTGTTGCATAAATGCTGTCACATTAGTTTTGGTCTACATGTGAAAGGAGTGTTAAAAGATAATTCCACTGCACATTTTTATGACACCAGTCTTTTGTTTGGGGTTTTCATTTTAATATTCCATTGGTAGTTATTCTATTGCCACTATTAGGAATACGGCATTTGTAATCCTAAATCTGATTAGGAAATAACTTACAGTGAGCTTGCTTCTAAACTATTTATTTATCAGAAAAAAAGAAAGGAAAAAACATAAAATGTTACAAAATAATCAAACTCTATTATGTATATTAGGTTATGTGATCAATTTCAAACGTTGTATATGAGAGACCTAGTAAAAATAATTTTAAATCAGTAAAAACCCTATTATATTTATTTTAAAATAAAACCCATACCAGAATTATTTCATTATTAGCAAAAGTTTAAGTGTTGATATAAAATTTCCCTTTTTACTGCCATCGGCAGTGACTTTACACAGTCATTATTAATTGATTAAACTTACCAAACATTTTGAAGACTTTGTGTTTATTAAATAATTGATTAAACTTACCAAACATTTTGAAGACTTTGTGTTTATTAAATATGATCTTTTCCCCAGAAAGCCTAAAATAATTTGAGGTTTATGACTTTGTTTTTAGTTATATTGAGGTACATCAAAAATGGTAGGGTAGGATAATTCTGAGAACATTCAAACTATTATTATTATTATTATGATAAGCATTTTAAAAATCAACACAAATTTATTTTTAAAGTAATTTTAGCAACCCCAAAAAAATGTTTTGTGTAGGATTTTAAAAACCACTAACAAAACTCAAACCTTTTGCTGTTATGCAATTGACTGGACTTTATACAATTAGTTTATAATGCACGTGCTGTATAAATATTATACATTTTGTTAAATGTTTATGTATATAAAAACCTGGATCTCTCTGTCTCAATAAGATGTAATATTTATTAAGTACTATTATAGTTTGATAATAAGTTGGACCTTATTGGCCTACTATTAGTTGTGGCTCTCTGTAAACGACATAAGAGTTTTTGTAGAAATTTACAATTTCTTATCACTTTTGTCTCATCTATAAAAGAGTGATATTTTTTGTATGTATGAAACCATAATCAATACCACTGTGCGTGTATGGGTGGGCGCGTGGGTCAATACCACTGTGCGTGTTTAGGTGGGCGCGTGGGTCAATACCACTGTGCGTATTTAAGTGGGCGCGTGGGTCAATACCACTGTGAGTGTTTAGGTGGGCGTGTGGGTCAATACCAGTGTGCGTGTATGGGTGGGCGCGTGGGTCAATACCACTGTGCGTGTTTAGGTGGGCGCGTGGGTCAATACCACTGTGCGTGTTTAAGTGGGCGCGTGGGTCAATACCACTGTGAGTGTTAAGGTGGGCGTGCGGGTCAATACCACTGTGCGTGTATGGGTGGGCGCGTGGGTCAATACCACTGTGCGTGTTTAGGTGGGCGTGTGGGTCAATACCACTGTACGTGTATGGGTGGGCGTGTGGGTCAATACCACTGTGCGTGTTTAAGGCCACTGTATGTGTATGAGTGGGCGGGTGGGTCAAACAGGCTCTCCAGAGACCCGGTCAAAATTGTAACTCGACCGCCCTAACTGTGCTGTTAATTCATTACGTTTTTAGCCCAAGGGCGGACATACTGAACCCGTTCCAGGTTAACTGTCGCAAAACTATCTTAATTAAAGAGTATCTGTATAGTACTTTATTAACGGCGAGATCAAGTTCAAGGGTAGTTTGGTCTCAGAGTCTAACATATGCTACAGAGGTAGTGGCCCACCCGCCCACCCATACACGTACAGTGGTAGAGGCTCACCCATACACGTACAGTGGTATTGGCCCACCCACACACGTACAGTGGTCGCCATACTTGGCGACCTGATCGCCACGACCAGGTCGCCGCGATTATTTTTATTTGCAACCTGGTCGCGGGAGGTGCCACACTTGAACGACTGACGACAAACAAACAAAACTATACAACATAAACAGTGCAGAAACTGGGTGTGTGAAAGAGCGACATGTCGCCGAGTGTGGCCGGTGCTGTACGTTAACATGGTGAGCGTATATGTCGCCGCGCCCAGAAAACGCTCACAGACGCTTTTGTTTTGCTGTCGCTGGCAGTCGCGGGTCGCAGGTCCCTTGATGTTGCCAGCTTCATTTAATATAACGTCAACCATATTTTTCTTTTGTCGCGGCGACCAGGTCGCCAAGTGTGGCCGTAGCCTAAGTGGGCGCGTGGGTCAATACCACTGTGCGTGTTAAGGTGGGCGCGTGGGTCAATACCAGTGTGCGTGTATGGGTGGGCGCGTGGGTCAATACCACTGTGCGTGTTTAGGTGGGCGCGTGGGTCAATACCAGTGTGCGAGTATGGGTGGGCGCGTGGGTCAATACCACTGTGGGTGTTTAGGTGGGCGCATAGGTCAATGCCACTCTGTATATAGGGTCTACATGCACAACCGGTTTTCACTTACATTAAATAAACTAAAGGTACCAAAGTGAATTCAATAATACACTATTTACTGTATTTTGTGTAATTAAGTTTATTATAGCTCACTACCGATGGGGCTCAACAATTTTACGTCTTACCCTCAATGTCTATAAGAGTTCAGACTGATTATATGTTGTGATGGAAAAATAGTACTACAAAAAATACTAATTGTAATATTATGAGTTATATTCATTATCTAGTTTTTTATTGTATAAATAATTTTATATTTTACAAAATAATTTGTATTTGCTTCTAAATATCAAAGTTACAGATAATACACAAATAAAAAAAATATTTTTAAACTTGTGAGTGATAAATAATTTTTGGTCCAATTTATATTAATATAAGAGCCACAACATTATTTAAGATTTGGTGATTCCATAAAACATCTTCTTCAAAAATTTTGTTTCTTTAAAAATATGAGATTGAGCTTCATATGATATGAAATCACCAAAAATAGGCCAAAAGGTTGTATATGTCAATCATACTAATTACTTTATATTTATGGTTTTGATTTTTTAAGCTATGGCATAGTTTATTTTTAAATACAAAATCAAAAATGTTTGTACTGTAGCTTAGTGTATAAATAAACATTTAAAGTTAACTTTTTATTTGTATTTTTCACCTCCAAAACCACATCACAAAATTGCATTTAAGCCTTTGCAAAGATGCCACTACATGGACAAAAGCGTGATGACATCCTTCAGTCATGTCCTTGTACACAAGGCATTGCAATGTGCTAAGCCCATATTGTACTTTTATGCAATACAACATTAACTTCTCGCTCAAAAGAAAATTTCTAGTTCTTACTCATTTTATCTGTTTTTAAAAATTATAAAATTCTATGTTAAATGCAGTTGTAGTAATTTATAAGGGCAAACAAGGCAGTTCCTTGGGCTTCGCCACTGAAGGGCCAAAAAAATAATAGGCTTTGTTTAAAATAATAGGTAATTAATCCAGATTAAAAACCTAATCTTATCAGAGACACACAGTTTAACAATAGGACTTTCCAGTATGGAATGTAGATGATGCATAATATTATGTTTACAATAAACATAATAATGACATATGATGCATCATTCCAGTAAAATGTGGCGAAGTGTTGATGGGATTAGACATTAATCTCTTGGAAGAGTTGCTTACCTTGGTTATAAGAGTGCAGACTTACTGGGCGTGATTCTGCCAAGATGATGGCCAATGGCTTATTTCAGAGTGTTTCAAAGAGACTACCAGACCGTACAAAGAGCTCTCAATTCCATTCTGGAATTGTATCGTTCAAACAAGATGTTGGTAAATTCCACCAAAACAAAACTCATTACGTTCAGCAGGAAAACTGATGTATCAGCCAAGTGATGTAACACTGCAGCATGGGACCAGTCAATAGGATTTTAAAAGGCTAAGTTAGGTGTGAATGAATTAATGAAAAAGCCTTTATTTTGTGGCGAAGTTAGGACTATACAGTCTTTCTTCCACATAACATGTAACAAAAACAATAACTTTTATTTACATTTAGGCAGGTATCTGGTAATAGCATAGCTAGATTAAGAACTTTTAGAGCTTATGTTTAAATTTTTTAGGTCAAGAATCTCAGCTAATCCAGATGGTAATTGGGAGAGCAGCTTGAGACCCACTTACTCAGGTTTACTTTCAAACGGTTTTAATTTATGAGAAATGGAAGGATTGACATTTTTATTTCTAGTGTTTAGGAATGCTGATGGGCCTTTACACGATGTTGTTCTTTAATATATGAAATAACTTCAAAAATGTAAATAGAAATCAACTGTTAATAAGCCCAGTTTCATAAAATGAGTTACACATGATTCAGCAGGTTTAAGTTTTAACAAACATCTTACAGCTCTTTTTTGAAGAAAAAATATTCTGTTTTAAGTTATTATTACTAGATAACCCCCAGAGTACAATTGAGTACCTTATTAAGCCAAAGTAAACTAGCTTTGCCAAAGCAATGTTGTTGAGAGAAGAAATATTTCTCAAAATAAAGGTGTTGGCAGAATGTTGTTTCACTAATTTATCAACATGATTTTGCCACCTGAGATCACCGTCCAGCCTCACCCCCAAGTAATCAACAAAGGTAATTCTTTAATGACATCAAGTACAACAAAGGGAAGATGTGAGCCTAGTCTGGCAAAATTGTTTCTTTTTTGATCAGTCGTTAAATGAAGAAATTGGGTTTTATAGGGATTAGTATGAAGATTTGAGAAGTATTTTGAAATGGTATTAAGGTTGAAGAAGGTTCCTGTTCCAAGATACTGTACTGAAAATGTTATGGGAGGTCAAAACAGAGTTATCACCAACAAATATAGTAAGGAGATTGCTGGGAAGGTAGTCCGAGATGTCATCAATGTACAAAATGAATCAAATGGGTCCAAAAATGGATCCCTGCGGACACCAAAAGTGACTGTTTCAAAAGTTTTGAGTAGGAAGATTTTCTGATCCTTTTTCCAACAAAAAAGTCCACATTAGTTACATGAGATCTCTCAGAAATATATGACTGAATCCAACTTACAGTTTTGCCTTTGATGCCAATTCCCGCTAACTTACCTAAAAGACCTGAGCGTGCTTTTAAACATAAACATACAAAATAACATACTCTAAATATTAATTTCAAATTATCCTACCCAACCATTAGACTGATGACCAATCCTGTGCTATGCCCGAAGACATCTGACAAGCCCCCTGTCTTGAGGAAAGTGGCGGCGAAGAAGAAGATAAAAGTTTATTTGACTGGCCAAATGCCCAATCAAGGGCTTCACTTGGTGGAGCTATAAGTGATAAGTAAGAAAAGATGTGCTGAAACTACCTGCACAGGTTGATGAAATAACCGATGGCCATCCAAGGAGTCGTTGCAAGAGTTAATGACGCTGATAAGAGCGAGCTTGGCAGACTTTTTTTGTAGCTAAATTGATATGAGAACAGGACTGTGTTGCAGCTGAGATAGTCAACTAGTGAGTTGTACAACATCTTTCAAGTATCTTGGAGATGGTGGACAGAAGAGAGACTAGGCAGTAGTTCTCAGGCGAAAGAGGATCATTTTTCTTAAACAATGGCTTAATGAGAGCCAGCTTAGTGGACTAGGAAAGACACTGCCTCCACGAAACTATTAACCAAACCGAGTAATTGATCTAACAACTCAGGACAGCACTTTTTAACTATGTCCATTGGTGTACCATCATACACCATCCCGGGAGGTACAACTAAATTTAGCTTGATGGGTTTGGACCGTTGTTTCATAACAAGGTTAGAATAATCAATATAAAGTGCAACTGGCGTTGAAATAAATAAAATAAAAAATAATATTGGCCAGTGGATATTTTGCTGGGCATTGACTGCACGATTTGGACTTGCTTGACATTATCAATTGAAGGAAATGTGGTTAACTCGAAGTTGTGTTGATGAAGTATTGGATTAAAATTACTATTACAAAAAAAATTGCATTGTGGAGGTTTACGACAATCCTCTCTGACAGCCACGGTAGAAATCTTGGTCAGCTTAATCTAGGCTTAAGAGAAAATCCAAAGTATTTGCTAGTGTTAGACCAAATGCTAAAATGGCTCAGGTTGTTTACGTGTCTTTATGTTTGATTAATGATAAGTCGAAAGATGATTTTCTATAAATAATAGCAGGTCCAAACAACTTTGTTAATGAGCACTGTAGCGGAATCGTTGATGAGCTAGGTTATTCCCTACGAAAAGCACCAGTAGTTAAAATCATCGTGGTTGGCTTAATAGAGAGACATGACGACCCTTACTTTGATTTACCTGTCGAAGAAGAGAATTTAAAACTTAAATCTTTCTATGAGCTCCAATCAGATACTATTTTCCTTTCCCTCTTCCAAATCAACCGTTCTTGTTAAACCAAACATGGGCTCCATCTTAAAATGAGGGGCAAAAAGAGTCTAGCAAACATGATAGCCAACATTATAAACCAGGATTCCCCTCCAAATTCTTTCCCTAACCATGTCCAGTTGGCTTGTCCTTCAAAACACCTTGCGAAGAGTATCCCCAGTTACTGTAACCCCTCTCGCATCTTTTCAAGATCTGCGGACGGAAATCAGAGCAATTCCCAATCAATAAAATTAACGGTCCTCATCCCTTCTTTCACCCTTCTCCTAAAGTTTCCCAGCTTAACGATACACCAGGTCATGGTCGTATTTTTTACAATAAGAGTTTTTATACTTGGTCGAAAAACAGTACGGAGTTCCGTGGATTAGTCTGGCAAAATGCGGTCAATGAGTACCCATCGTTAGTTATCTAAAGATTGCTCATCAGAACATAAGAGGTCTTGAGTCAAAGTTAGAGCCTTTCCAAATACTCATTGATGACCAGGATCCAGATATTTTGTGCATATCAGAGCACAACCTACGATAAATTGAATTCAATGTACTGAAAATAAATGAATTTAATAATGTAGGTAGCTTACTGCCGCTCAAGTATGGAAAAAGGTGGGATTTCTATTTTTATGAAGGAATGCATGGAGTACAGGGTCCTAGACGTCTCTGAATGTTGTATTGAGAGTGTGATTGATCTAGCAGCTGCCAAGGTAAAGCTTGTGGATGGAGATATGGTCTGATAGTTGGTTACCGGCCTCCCAACAATCAACACAATGTGTTTTCTGATTTTCTGTCTAACTGCTTGTGCCGATTTTATTCAGGTTGTTGGAAAACTGTAGTTATAGGTGATTTTAACATCGACCTGTCAGCTGATTTTTTCACAGCTTATAAATTTGAGACTATTATGGCTTCCTTTGGGCTGATAAACACAGATACATCATTTACTATAGAATGTAATGGCTCAAAAACTCTCATTGGTCACGTGTTAACGGATCTAGATGGCGGTCAAGTTGATACTATAGAGTGGTCTCAGCTTTATCTGACCATCATGCTCAGACAGCAGTAATAAAACATCAAACTAATATTGACATGGATAAATTTAGGGTGATTCGTTCTATATCAGCCAGCAACAAGCATGTGTTTAGGACTTTACTTAGCCATGAGAATTGGAAAGAAATGTACTTAGATATTGACGACAAATATGCAATTTTCCAAAACAGTTTAAGATACATTTTTTAAACATCTTTTTCTGAAAAAAAGTTTAAACTAAAACAAACAAAATAACAAATAAAATTAAACTGTTACCTGAAATTCAAACCCTTAGGCAATTAGTACAAGAACTTTACATTAGCACTAAAGACTTCAGTTCATGAGGCAATTTTACTTGAAGGTGAAAAATACCTACAGAAACCTCATAAGAGATAGCAAATCAGAGAATATCTTACGCAAAATTAATGCATCTGAGAATAGAACGAGGCCAATATGGCAAGTGATTAATGTTGACAAATCAGGAAAATCGCAAACACATAAACTGACTGGAATAGTAAAGGATGACAGTAAAGTAATTAAGAAACCAATGTTAATGGCAAACACACTAAATGATTATTTTTTTAAAGGTAGGTGGAATGAAAGATGTTGGGTCAAGGCCTAAATCTGTGGGTGGTGATGTAGCAGATTCATTCATTTACATACATACATCCCGCATCGTCCCGTAGACCAGTGTTGGCATGGGATCCGTCAGCACTTTCATCGAAGAGATGAAGTGGAAAAAGGTTAAGGTAGGCCAGGCTAGGGAGGGCTAAGATTCCAGAAATTCTGTAATACCATAGAAACTTTTGCTGATTAGGTATTTTTTTAATTTAAGTTTGAAATACTAAGTTTCTCTATTGTCTTGAGTTCAGAAGGTAATTTAGAAAAGAATTTAGGTCCAACAAAGTTTGGCTTGCATTCACTAATTCTAAGGTTGTGTTGTACAGAAGTTAGGTTATTTCTATTACGAGTATTATAACTATGAGTGGGTGGGTAGTTAGTATGGTTTGTGGATTTGGCGTAAACTAAAACTTCATAAATGTACAAAGATGGAATAGTCAGAATACCTAATTTTATGAATGCATCTATACAACTATCTCTGGGTCGCAGCCCGCTCATAAGTCTAACAGCCCTTTTCTGTAATCTAAAAACTAAGTCTAAGTTCCTGGAGGAAGAATTACCCCATAATATTATGGAGTAATTAACATGTGATTCAAAAAGACTATGGTATACTAGTTTAGATAAATCGATATCTCCCAGAAGAGAAATATTGCGTAAGACAAAAAGGCCCATAGATAATTTGCTACAAAGGCACTTTGTATTCTCTGACCAGTCAAGAGAACCATCCAACCTCACTCCCAAGAAATTTATGTTGTCGAGTTCTGCCAATTGGGAGTCGCCAATTAAAAGAGTTGGTGTTTTTGAAAATTTTGAATTTTATCGTTGCTTAGTTCGAAAATGAACAAAGTTGGTTTTGCTGGGATTTAAAGAAAGTTTGAGGTCTGCAAAATATTCTGTCAGAAGATTGATCCCAATGTAGGATTCAATTTCCAATTGTTCCAAATTGTTTGATTTAGTGAGTAGGGTGGTGTCATCAGCATACACTATTATGTCATTTGAAGGAAGAAAGTGATTTATGTCATTTATGTAGAGCAGGAAAAGAAGTGGTCCAAGAATCGAGCCTTGGGGAACCCCACTGATTGAGTTTAATTGGTCTGAATGTACTTTGTGAATTGTGCCAGTGTTTGTAGTATGTGTAATTTCGGTGATTTGTTTTCTGTCAGATATGTAAGAAATGAGCCAATTTAAAGGTGCATGTGTTATTCCAAGTGCAGAGATTTTCTCGACCAAGATCCCGGGGACAACGCAATCGAAAGCCTTCGAGAGATCCGCGAAGCATCCGATCGCGCCACCCCCACGATCCATTGAGTCGAGACAATCCGTGATAAATTTAATTAGAGCAGTTTTGGTGGATTTACCCTTTCTAAAACCAAACTGGTGTCTGAAAAATAGTGCATTTTGTTCAAGATATAGTGTAAGCTGATCAGACACCACCCTCTCAAAGATTTTAGAAATTGACGGTAGGAGAGAGATTGGACGATAGTTGTTAACATTCTGTTTGTCATCTTTCTTAAAAATAGGTTTGATAATTGAAGTTTTAAAAATATCCGGAAAACACCTGATTCTAAAGAGCTATTTATTACATGTGAGATAGGTGCTGAAAGTTCCCTACTACAGAACTTGATGGTTTTCATAGATATACCGTCAGTTCCACAAGAGGTTTTACCTTTCATTTTCATGATGATGTTATAAACATCATCCGGTGAGCAGAGTTTAAATTCAGAAAAGGAATGATTGTGGGGCTTGGGAAAGCCGGAAAATTCCTTAGTGTGGGTGTTAGAATGAATGTTTGCTGATATATTAGCAAAATAACTGTTCATGATATTACTTATTCGGATTGGATCTGCAACTGAAAAACCTTCGTTAAGAAGGATGATGTTTATTTATTTATTTATTTATTCATAAGACACCGATCGTCAAGATATGGGTGAATATGGATTTCGAATGAGTGTGATGAGTGTAGATGAGCGAATGTAGTCATTGTTACAAACTAAGGCCGACTATTCCTTAGAAAGTGTCATTAATTAATAGCCCAATGACAAATGAACAGCCGGTGATTATCAGCTGATCCTTCTCAAAATGTATTGACTCTGATTGGGATCGAACTGACAACCTTTCTCTTTGGGTTTTATGTTTGCCCCCCTAGCTTCATTTATTACTTTCCACGCCTCCAATGGTTTGTTGTCAGAATTTATTAACCTATCTTTAACATGATCAGCTTTGGATTTTTTTATCAAGTTGCGATATTGCTTCTTGAGTTTGATGTAACTTATCTTGTCAGCATCTAATTTAGTTAATTTCCATTTTAAGTAACTATTATAAAGTGATTCTTTTAAAACACTGATGTTATGAGGAACCCAAGGTAATATTTTGGATTTGTTAGAGACTTTTGGTTTAGTTAGAGAACATGATATCTCAAAAATATAGCCTAAGGTGTCCATAAGGGACTTGCATTTAGTTTGAGTATCAGGGGCCTCATACACATCCCTCCACCGCTCGAGCCCTAGCCTTGTTTTAAGTTCCACAAGATTTTGTTCATTCACACAACGAGATAAGTGGTGTCCAAATATTAGTTTAGTTTTCTCGACTTCCAAGTATTATTTTCGACTTCCAAGTAATTTTGAAAAATTAGGAGTTGTGCAGTGTGATCGGAAATAAAAGGTTCTAGAGCGTATGATTGAGTGTAGTTAAATGAGATTAAAATATTATCAATGCAACTTTCAACTGTTTCACTAATTCTTGTAGGTTCTTTAATAGAAATTGAAATGCCAAAAGAGTCAAGGAGTAATTCAAATTGAAAAGCTGAGGGCTCATTCGTGTGGAGGGGAATGTTGAAGTCCCCACGTATTATAACCTGGTCAGAAATTTTAGTTAACTTGCAGAGGTAGTCCTCAAAAATTTCAAAAAAAGAATCTAAATCCCCATCTGGGCTTCTGTAAACGGCTGATACAATGATTGTTTTATTATTAGCTGAAAAAGATATCTCCGATGCCTCAAATACCCATCGGAGTGTCAGAAAAAGAGAAGACCCATTTTTTAACCAAGTGTCAGAAAAAGAAGTAGAACTTATTGTAAAAGGGCTGACGAGCAAAAAGTCAGTGGCATCAGATGGCATATCCTCTATAATTTTTAAAGAAACGATTGATCAATTAATCTTTTCAGCAGGGAAATTCCCGACATCCCTGAAACTAGCAATTATCAAACCTATAAAAAAAGAATAAAGGTGAAAACTCATATAATAACTTTAGGCTGATTTCCATTCTATCAACAATATCAAAGGTGTTTGAAAAAGTAGACCTCACCAGACTCTGTGACTTTCTGGAAAAGAACAGCGTTCTTTTCAAAAATCAGATTGGTGCATGCCAAGTTGACTCTTATGTCTAACATTACTAGTTGTCTTGACTCAAAACTGTTTAACTTGGGAGTTTTCTTTGATTTGAGTAGAGCGTTCGATAACGTAAACCAAACCATGACTTATTGCTGAAGAAATTAATGATTTGCCACATAGTATAAAATCAGGCGAGTGATGTCTCTTTGCGGACGACACATCATTATCTGTATCTGGAGGTACGTGGATCCATTGAGGCCAATAATTTTCTCCAATGGTTTGACGAAAACTTACTTTCACTTAATGAAGACAAAACTAAAATTCTTGATTTTTTACATAAGTCCAAAAAGAGCACAAGAAAGCATCGGAATAAATATTTTACTGGGTGAAAATCAGATAGGAGCTGTTTAATCAGTAATATTTTTAGGTTTTCGTCTGAATGCTGCACTTAATTTTCATTCTCATTTTGAAGTCATAATGTGGTCGGGTTAGCTCAGGAAGTTTCCTCCTGCGCCGCCTATCTAGGTTTGCCGGAGTTGAGGTCGTGCTTCCTTTCTACTACGGCGTAGTTTATTCTCATTTAAACTATGCCGTATCGATTTGAGGAGCTGAAAACTCAAGGACCTTGTTCCTTTTCCGTCTTCAGAAACGCGCTGTGAGGGCTATCTTTGGTCTCCAAAGACGACAATCATGCTGAGAAGTATTTCGTGTCAATAATCTATTTATATATTGGCCGTAGCTAAGGGGCTAAGGTGATAACTTGCCACGCAAGCGGTCCGGATTCGATTCCCGATAAGACCAGTAACAATGTTTGCCCTGCCGCTCCCGTGGTTCGGAAGTCACGTAAAGCCGTTGGTCCCCAGGTTAAGTGTTAGGGCTTCGTAGCCCTAACTTCGCCTGGTAAAATAAGACGAACTTTAACTTTTTTTTACATTTCCCTCGATGTACATATTATATTCGGCGTCTTAAGAATAAATAAATCTCGTTTAATACTTGTCAAGGTTCCTTATATCATTTTCTAGCCCGATTTCATCTGACCATAAGCACTTTCTCCAAAAGAGTACAGATTTTAAAGTCCCTCACCACCGCACGTCTTTTTTTTTCAAAAATCACCTTTTTTATAACGGCATTAGATGTTTCAACAAGTTACCTCTTGAACTCAAGTTGGAGTCAAACCTTTCAAAATTCAAAAATAAATTTAGAGCCATGCTTGTAGATAGATCTTACTACAGCATTCGTGAATTTCTTGCTGGCGGTTCAATGTAAATAACTCAGCATATGATGTGCACCTCAGATTTACATTTTTCTAGTTTTAAATTGTAAATAGTATGAAATAGCATACATTTCATTTATGCAACCATAGCAGTTACTTTATTTTTGGTTTGTAAGACCTATAAATATTAACTTAGTTAATGCAATGGGTGACGAGAATAAAACGAAGTAGTTACTTCAACTCAACATTTTCTGATTTATTACTCGGTTTCACGTGAATAAAACGATTAAGTACTTACTCAACCAAGTAATATATCTAATTTCCGGATGATTAAGTAATTACTTAGGTTTCGTGTGAATAAAACAAATAACAAGTCTTAAAAGCTAAGTATGTACTCATTATTTTTTAAGTCAGACAGTGGCCGTGCTTCAGTTTGAACAGTGCAATGGGTTAATGAACGTTCGTAAACTTAAACAGAATGTAGAACGGAGGCAAGTTCAAAACTGCAAGGATGGTGAAATGTTGATTTTTTAACTAACGATTTTTCACCGCCAAAACAACAACAAGAGGAGGCTTGTCACCACGAACGAAGATGGATATATTTTAAAGATTCGTTGGATATTCAGATTTCCAGTCTGGCATAGCTGAAGATATTGGAATTCATTGTTCAACAGTCTGTAAAACTGTCGATCATGTGCTGAATAAGATTGCTGAAAAATCGGCAAAATGGATTAAATTCCCTAGCACGGATTTAGGAAAATGAACGAAGCAAATGTGTTGTGGCAAACTCATAGTCGTATGCCAGCAGTGAATAACACCAGCAAATAAAAAACACCAGTGAAATTCAGAGATGAGTATGTAAATCGGAAAGGTACCCGAGTATTAATGTGCATGGTACTTGTGACGTTACTTGAACATTTAATAACATAGCTGCAGAATGGTCAGGCAGTGTCCATTTTGCAAGAATTTGGAGGAGGAGTACAGTAAGAAGTGAGATGTCACAGTTTAAAGGATCGTCATGTTTGTTGGGGGATTCAAATCAAGTAATTACTCGGTTGAGTATTTACTAGGCCTACTAATAACCTGTGTTCTTCCGGACTGTTCCGGATTATGCCGAGTATTTACTTGGAACAAATATAATCTTTTTATTCACTTTAATTTTAGAAACTACTTTACCAACAAGTAACAATTCCATAGAAGGTAAGACTTCATTTTATTCACTTCACCCAATGTTGTATTGTTACTTTAACTAAATAAATGACTTATTGACTTACTTACTTATTGAATTAAATTGAGTTGTCAACACTGTGTTACTATTGTTGTATTATTGCTGTACTATTATTATTATTGCATTACTAATGCATTATAACTTGACGTTTGTAATGATTCAGATGTCCTCTAAAGTTTTTACAATAAAACTCTTTTGATTTCATTTATTTATATACATGTAATATAGTTTCGTTATCAACTACGTTTGGTTCTTGATTTAAAACTAGCGTACGATTATCTCTACGGTCTAACAACATGGATCTTCTATCATAGACCTTCTATTATACCTATGCTTCTATTGTCTATTCTGGTCATCTATGCTTCTATTATACCAATGCAAAAGAAGGTTTATGTTTGTAAGAACGTAATAATTAAACCGTCCTAATATCATAGACCTTCTATTATTTTAATAACTATAATAGAACTTCTATGCTAATATTCATAACTCTATGTACTTGTAAATTCTCCCTCTCTAATTTCATGTCTTTTCAAACAGTTCAGTAAAACCCAAACATAACCTAACTTAACCTTCCTTCGCTTGGTGCTCAGAATTTCAATTAATTAGTTCTAGGGGTTTTTTACATAAAACACTGGCAAAGCTTGTACCAACCATCTATTAATAACAGTTAGTTTAATTTATCTGAGCACTCATTTTAGATCAAATATCTTTGATATATTGTTTATATTTTAAAATAAAAAGCCTGTAAGTATAGTCACATTTTCTTAGATCCAAAAATTTAAATAATTTGTATTTTCAGGTAATTTATTTACATAATTGCACTATTTGCTTGAGTCACTTCAGACATGCTTATAAATTGTTTGCTTTTGTCAACAATTCTCATTTTGGGAATGTTAAAATTGCCTGATTTATCAATCTAGTTAGGGAAGTGAGAGGAGTTACAGTATGGCAGTTTGACTGGAAAAGTTAATTTTGATTGAAGTAAACCAAGTTAAGTTTAAAGTAAAAAACAAAACTATAAACCGTGTTTAATTAGCTCGGATTTTATGTTACATAAGGCCCAATTGTATGTTGAAAATGATCATCAGAACACAATTGATCATTCAATTTCAATTTGTTGTGTGACTGGGGAAAAACAGTCATAATAATTAGGCCTGCAAGTCAAAATTATAGCTATCAACTTTATCAATAACCATGACCAACAAATAAGAGTTAATTCAATAAAAACACTTTTTATTAATAGACGTGAACAAACTACGATAACAAACATATGAACATATTCTTTTTTTCAAAGAGCTCTTGTGTAGTCAGTATGTGTTAAGATATTGAGGCACTATAAAAGCCTCTCTCGCCATTTTGTTAGGAATAGGTCTAATTGGATGTTTGTTTGAGATTAGTCAACCCTCCAAGTGTATACTAGATGACACTTATGTTACATCTATTTTACTTGTTTTGTTGTGTTTTTTTTTTTCTTTAATGCACATGTATTCATCGAGTTTGAGCAGGTCATCAATGACGTACATGTTTGGGTAGTGGGAGAGTTATAGTAGAGATTTGTTAATCCTCCCAAAGTTAGTTCTCAGCTACGCGACAGCATCCGTGTAACGGATATCAGTTATCACAAAAACAACTATGAAACGGTTGGATTAAACTAAACTATTAAAGCCGTAATTATCAGTAATTTTTATATATATTTGATATAATTTTAATCGTAACTTCTTCACGAATTTTGAAATTTATACTTACACAAGTGGCAAAAATGGCCTAACATTATAGAAGCAAATAGTTAACAGTGGGGGCGGGGATGATAATAAATAGGCCCAGACCTAATAACTTTAAAAAAAATATTTATTTTTAGTTTAATAGGCCTAATATTAAGTGAAATTTCTAGCAGTTAACGAGTGCTGTGCAGTACTAAATTAGCTCCCCTCAAAATAACTGATCTTATTTTCAATCATTTAGTAGAAGTATATTGGGTGTTTTTGGCCGGCAGCAAAGTTGCCAACTCCGTATCTTTACTTATAATTTTTAGTATCTTAAATGATACACAAAGTGTTGCCTGATGATGCCAGCTTTGCTGGTGAAAGGCTTAGTAATAAGTGTTTTTATTGGTGATTTTGTAAAAATTTAAAACAAAATGAAAAATACCAATATCAACTCTATCTGAAATTAACAAAAGGAATGATCATGTCTGGAATATTATGTTCTGCCAAATCATCAATAACCAATGTTCTCTTAAGTTTAGAAGACACTTTCTGAACATTTCTATTAATCTAACATATGAATACTTCGGCTCCATAACCTATTTGTTTTCTAAACACTGGACCTTTTGGGCATGTTACAAAGAGGCAGACTTTATTTTGTTAGGGGGTTTGCGTTGTTTTAAAAAATAGGCTAATCAGATTCTGAAGCAAAAGTGTTAAGGATCTACTTTTTTCTTTAACATATACTGAGCCATTGTTCAAATTCATAAATAGAGCCACAATTTGTTACCATTTGTTTCTAGTTGTCAAACGAGGAACCAATTTCTCCAATGTTATGAGGTGATTTTTGCACATGTTTTTTTCTGTTGTGTGATGTTTTATACGTTGTTGAGGAAAGTTGATCATACACACACACACACACACACAAACATAATCAGGTAAATTACTATTTTTTTAAAACTCATCCTTAATAAATGTACTTTCTTCATTTCCTGATTTATTATTAGGCCCTACTTTCTTTATTATTTGATAGAGGAATTACAAAGTTTGGATCGGCATACAAATCGTCCACTTCTCTTTGAAACTGATTTCACTACGTTCAATATCATGAAGCTTCTGTTTATTCTGTGAGTGGAATCACAGGATTTACAGATACTTGCCTACTTGATCTCAGCTTTTTAATCTTTTTATACATTAGTTTACTTTTACAAAATATATAGACTATTTACACAAATGATAAAAACTATATATCTATATAAATGGGTCATGCAACTCTAATGGAGCCATCATGTAACTGTGACCAGCACAAAACACTACTAGAGCTGCCTATTATGTGAAGTTGGCAGGATTTTAAATATCAAAAGTTCACTCACTAATGTAATTTTGCAATTGGTCTAAAACCTATTGGGGTAGGTAGACTGGAAGAAACTAATGAGTAGTGGGAGAGCAAGGTCAGTTTGGTTAGCCACTAGACATAGCAATAGCTCGGTAAAGGTGTTAGTTGTAATACTGACCTCTGTGGTTATGTGTACATACAACTAGGAGATGAAATAATAATTGAATACCGTATTAGCTTTGCATTTCTAATTATATGTAGTAACAAATATATATTGATGTTTTGATAAAGTGAATTTTGATAACTACCCTGAAATGTTTTGCTAATATAGTACAATACTATATGAACTGGGCAAATCAATTACTTGTATTTGAAGCATTGAATGGTTCATGTCATATCATATTTAGAGGTATCAATTCACTGCAGGTAGCATTTAATTACTGTTGAAAGGAACATTATATATTGCATCTAGATTTGTAGTTTTAAGGCATATTAAATTTATTTGTAAATTTAACATGTATTCAATGTGATTTTACATTGAATTTAAATTAAGATGTGGAAATCAAGTAGGCCTACATGCCCTGAAACCACAGGTCTATGGCCTGCCATTGGTCCGTACCTTGAGGCAGGTACGTGATATTTCATGTTTGAGCACGAAATGAGAACTATAACAGTTTTGGATACTTTCCCAAAAAGCAGATCGAAGAAATGTTTATGAATTGATGATATTTCGGAGTACGTATCCGTTAAGCAAAACATTTTTAGTTTATTTTAACTTTATTTTCTTAAGATGTTGATTTAATATTTAGACTCTAAGAAAATAAATTATTATAATTGAGAATTTTAGTACTAGATCAAAAGCATGTGTGCTTTATGCTCAGTCAACTTGTTGAGAGAGCAATATTTTTGTTTGGAGGTGTAATTTGGAGTACTTTTTTAATTGCCTAGCAAGATCTTCTTTTTACATACCGATCTGCCACCCATTGTAGGAATGAAATTAAATGAAAATATGTATTAATAAGAGTGAAGTAAGGACTATGACGTTGTTTCTGCCACTTAACTCTAAATATAGATTCTTGCTGGATTTATACCTGCATTCAATGGATTAATCATTGATAATTAAATAAATCCTTAAGTACTGAACACAAATAGTAATATAGTTATGTATGTTTGATATAGGCTCAGAAAACTGTATCCAGAATTTAACATAGTTTAAAATGGGAGGTAGAAAAAATATGAAGCGGAAACTGAAAACTTCAGTTGAGAAGTCAGTAGCTTCTCCAGCCAAAGTTTGGAAACGTTCTGTACCCCCCGGTAAGTTTATAGCCAATATAACATAATGTATATTGTAGCCTTGCATCAAGTAATAACTACAATAGATGCTAAACAGTGTTTGAAAACAATTAGGAATGATTTCAAGTATTTGTATTATTATTATTATTTTTTAATGATTAAAAAGTTGTTGAATATAAATTAAACTTTTGTAAAATTGTATGTTCTTAAATATTGACCACCAGTTAGATTTTAAAACTTAAATATTTTAATATTAAATGTGAAACAAAGCTGATCTGCACTGTAATATAAATAAGAAAATGTTTTGAATTACTGTCAATTAGGACTCAATCCCATAAGTTTTGGATTGGGTCCAAATCAAAAGTCTAGATGACAATACAATGTCACATGTTCTTTATTTCAATCAAAATTATCATTTAATGAACTTGAACCTCTTTGTCATAAAGTTACTCTTGATATTTATGTTACAGTCCTACTGTTACCTACTTGTCCATTAGAACAATATCTTTAACTGTAGGACATTAGTATACACATGTCACATAACATTTAAGTTGAAACCCTAAGCTGCTAGTTTTCCATGAGTACAACCGATATGTCATTCTTTTGATCCTAGATTATCCTCGTCTGAGAACCGCATTATTGCTTTGGAAACCAAGGTATCTAAACTCGAGAGTCAGACTCAATCTACTGAATCTGGTCCCGAGGAAATAATTAGAGAAATGAACGAGCGCACTAGAAGATTGTCTAATATTATAGTTTATGGCCTCCCTGAGTGATTCCAAGGACAATAACGCTAGAAAGAGATTTGATGCTACCTAGGTTACCACTTTACTCTTGGCTATTTACCCTGAACATTGTACGGTACAACTCAAGACGTTCAGATTAGGCGCTCCATCAAAGAGTCGCAATGGCCCCCGTCCACTGAATGTGATCTGTAAGACTGATACTGAAGTGAGGAAACTGATTGAAGGTTTTGATCAGGCTATAGTGAGAAATCTGGATGCCTCTTTCTCAGAAGTAAAACTGGAAAGAGACAGGACATTGAAAGAGCGACAGTACTTATAAAAATTGAGGGACGAGTTACAGGCCAGATCATCCAGTATGTGCAGGGAGTTCCAGCAATTGTAAAGGTACTGAAAAAAAAACGATTCCATCAGTGGTCCAAGTTCCAACGGTTAAGTTCCAACGGTCTGAGACCTCTTAGCATGCTGTACCAAAATGTAAACGGTCTCAGGTCTAAACTTTCTACTCTAAAATTTATAACACCTTTATGCCCCTATGATGTAATAATCTTCTGTGAGACAAATCTCGATTCGGATATTTCAGATGAGGAACTAGACTGTTCTGTTTTCAATTTATATCGAAGAGACAGGAATAAGGAATATAGTTCCAAATTGAGTGGTGGTGGCGTCCTTATTGGAGTTAATAAAGAATTAAAATGGTGGCTTATCCCGGTTTCAGTTACTCATATTGAATGTTTGTTTGTCGCTATATGTTGCTTGAAATACTGCTTTGTCCTCGGTGGGGTCTATATTCCCCCTAATTACCCTCCTGATAAATATGCTGCCTTCTGTGATGTCTGTGAGGAGGCTTTTACCAAGCACTCGTCCCACAGGGAGATAATACTAGTTGGGGACTTCAACCTTCCTAATACAAACTGGCTGAACATGGAGTTAAATGAAGGGGTTACTTCATGTTCTCAACACATTTTTGATCTTTCTGCGGCACTAAATCTTAAGCAGTGCAACTCAGTTTTAAATGAGCGTGGAGTTATCTTGGATCTGGTCCTTTCTTCAATCCACAGTGTTTCTGTACAGCCGGCTGTTGATATGATGTTGCAGGAAGATAGGCACCATCCTGCTCTTGAAATAAATATAGACTCCACCCCACTAAATAGAAGGAGGAATGGAAGATGGCAACGAGACTTGAATAAATGTAATCTGGAGAAAGTCTTCACTTGGGTTCAAAACACGCCTTACCCGCTGAGTGATGGATGACGATGTTGAAGGCGGATTTGTGAAGTTCTGTCAGTCTCTGGAAGAAATTGTGATGGAAAACTCGCCCTCAAGGTATATTGCATGTGGGAACTTTCCTCGGTGGTTCTCTAAAGCGTTAAAACTGCTAGTTGTAGAAAAAAAAAAAAAAACTCTTCATAGAATATTCAAATGCACACAGAGAGAAGAGGACTACTTGAGATTCTCCGGGTTAAGAAGGAGATGCAAGGAGCTTACTAACCAGTGCCACTCATTTTATATGAACCATATAAATACAGCAATTCCAGAGAACGTGAAAGTGTTTTGGGGTCACATAAACAGCCAACGAAAACAATCAAAGTTTCCCTCAAAAATGCCCCTAAAAGATTGTTCTATAAGTATAACATTGGGTTATTACTATTATCATCTTTTAATAAAATAAATTTACAGATGTAAATTAATTTGTCACCCGCAGGAAATGGTCAAGTCATCTGTGTGTGAGGAAGGCATTTATATATTAAATATAACACTAGTTATTAATTAATGAAACATAATTTATAATATAGCGTATGGATATTCATCTTGGGAGTATTTTAATACATTTTTAATAGTTGTAGTAATATGTTTATTTAGTATGTTTGACATTATACTATTGATCCCACAGAACAAAGCTGCTCTGTGATTGATGAATTTTTAATATTATATTACAGTACAAAATACTGATAATACTCTGAGTTTAATCTTCAGCTGTTAAACAAAAACAAATGAAATGAACACGTTTGAAATAGGCAAAGTAATACCATTGGGTATATATACTAATAAAAGGCAGCAACACAAGTAGTGTGAGTGAGATACTGTAAATAAATTTAATATTGTGATTTTACCTTATACAGTTAATCGATTTATTTGTAGTAACATGCCAAGGTGTATCGAGTGTAGCAAGCTTTGGGGTTGGCACGCAAAGTGTGCAGGGATGTCCCCTAGTTTTAAATACAACAAATTATCATTGAAAAAACGCCAAGTGTGGTAAACTTTTAAATAAATCATTTAGAACACAAATCATAAAATAAGCAAATAAATTTAAAAAGATCGTTTTTTATGATGAGTTTTGAACGTATTGTCTAATATATCGCTTTTTATATTATAACCAATATAATTAGGAAAGTTGTTGTTTACTAAAGAAAAAGTGTATGCAAAAGTTATCTAGCATAAACAATAACTGGTTATTCAATACGATTGTACCGTAAAACCAAAAATATTAACATAAAAACTAAATTTTTCGGAAAATTTGATTGTAAAAAGCTATAATCTATTAGGAATTGTGATCAGTTCAACTTATGCAGGGGAAAGAGCTGTGGAGTGGAAGGGTAGATGGGACGAGGTTCTGATGATAGGAGCTGTGTCCTCAATATGAACAGACCTTAGAACATATATTTTTTAACCCTAGTTATTAAGAAAAGTAGATTGGTAACATTTTTTTCACAATCTCTCATGAACGTAATTTCCACAATTGTAGTATGGACCTTTTTTTAACACTGAAGGCATCAATAATGAAGCATATTTTATTGTATGTTGCATTACCTGATGATATACTGGAATATATCACACTGATTTCAGTTTAATATTAAAAATTCAACCCTGCAACAAACATACAGTAAGAAGTAAATTTTGCTAATTGCAACAGGTTTATTGGTTGTGGGCCTGTTTTCTGCTACTTACGCCAGATTTGCTTCATAAGTATCTCTTTATTACAACTATTTATTTTCAATGATATTTGGTTTTGGAACGTATATTGTATTTTGTTTCTTACCTTCATGCCATGTGTTACAAGCTACAACATTTTGTACAACACATACCTGTAATTAACCTCACAATTGTTTCATCTATGATATTAATCTACATAATACAAGTGTTAAATCTACATAATATGTTTAAATAGTTTTGACGTAAGTGATTGGCAAATAAAATAATATTACTAATTAACTAGTAGTTAAATCTGCTAAGCCAATGCACGATAAATTACTCACTGCCACCAGAGATGTGTAGGCAGACTAGTGAATGAGTCCCAAGTAACTTTACAAACAGTCATTTAATAACAACCATCAGTGCCCTACTAAGAAGACTTCACATCTCCCCAACTTGTAATGTATTCTTAAAAAACCAAAAGAATAGCTACATATTTAGTTTTTTCTCTCTTTAATTTATCAAACACAGGAGCAAATAATAAACCTTTCAAGTTTTCTTCTTTAGTAAAATTTAATTTAAAATGAAATAAAATATTACTTCTTCAACAAAATAAAAATATTGATTTCTTCTCAAAATACTTTATTTAAAATTAAAAACCAAACTTTTCTCAAATAATTGAATATAATATACTTTTAATGTGTCAAATATTAATAATAATTTAATAAAAAATATAAATATTTTTATCTTCTTAATATTCTAAATTAAATTCTTTTCTATAATTCTGTAATCCTTTCTTTATGTCTATATCATTCTGTCTCAAGAAACTTTAAAACAACAAAATAACCAATAGTTATTTTGATTTTTTAAATTCCTTTTTTTAATTACTAAAATTTGACTTCTGACAAAATTAACTGAAATTTCGCTAGAAGAGCGCCACTTAAAAGAACAAGTAAAACTAGGAAACATTTACTAGGTTTTGGTGTGAACAGCTAACAGCGAGAATCTAAAAGCTGAAAACAAAGGTTGAACTTAAGTTGCTTCCAAAGAACAGGCAATTTAATCCAAAGTGGCCACCAGACACGTGCACGTCACGCACAATCAAACACTCACACTGCGCATCACAGCACAACTTCTTAAAGCTTCCCGTAGGAAAAAATGCTGAACTCCAAAAAGAAGCCAAAGAACAGTTTAAAGAAGCTGCGAACTGAAATAGCTAAAGGTGGCGGCGAAAACAGCCGAAGAAAACCGTTACTGGAACTATTTATGTGGAATCCAATCTCACGAAAATTGCCTCAAAATGAAAGGGATGAGACCAATCAGGGAGCTTCGAGGAGGAAGCAAACACAACATCACTAAAACCTGTAAATTGCAGAAAATTTCGATCCATCTCGATAAGAAAAGATATTGTTGTAACAAATATTGGTTATTTTATTTGTAATGGGGAAAATCTACTAAATTATTTAAGGGGGTAAGATTCTCAATTTTTATAAAGAACTGCAAAATTTATATTGAAATTTTGTAGAGTTTGAACTAATTTTCTATTTCAAGTACTTTTTATAAGATTTTCATTATTATACAATTAATATAACAAAAAATTGTTACATTCACCCCTCCCCTCAAATGAAAAGGGAAGGTTTTGAGAGAAAAAAGTCCCGTACAATTATTTATTTTCTATCCTTAACATGTCTTTCCAAAAAGCTAACCTATCTTTAATTTCCTTAAATTCACTTTCCTTTTCAAACTTATAACTAAACTTAACCTAATATAACATAACAAACTTAAATCTACCTCCTCACTAACCGATAATGGAATTTTTTCAACAGAGTCCTAGACACACAATTGGCAGTCAAGTGTATCTTTTCTGTAACTACTAGAAAAATAGAATCCATGTCAAATTGATTTACTACTTTTTGTGACAAACATATAAAATAATCTTCACAGATTGTAATGGTATATGAATCGACATAGTCCATAACTTAGATTTAAACAAAAATAAGTTTTTTGTAAACATATGTCTGAACATGAGTTAAATATTAAATTCATATTAAATCTGCAATTTCCATGATAACCTATGTGGATCAATTGTAATAGATAGTTTCAAAATAAAATTGGCACACTCAAGAAGTGCACAGTTTTCGAGGTGTGTGTTTTTGTACAATGTGTCTTAAGTCTTGAGATCGGTATTTAAGGGTAAGGAATTTCTTCTTTTTAATGGGATAAGAATGTTGACTGCATCTCATAGATTTGGCAAAGAGATGAACTCAGACCATAAGTCCTATCCCTACATACAAAAATTATTTAATGTGTAATTTTGTTCAGTTTTAGATACATCAGAGTTTGTTGCAACGAGAAATCATGACCGAGGGCCTGGTGAAGTGCTGACATTGGGTCAGGGAGACGTAGGACAACTAGGACTTGGACCAGATGTAATGGAACGTTCACGCCCCACATTGGTCCCAGATTTGTCTGATATTGTAGACGTGTATGCAGGTGGCATGCATACAATATGTCTTACCAACAGTGGAGAGGTACAACTTAACTAAAAGGAGATTTCTAACAATAATTTTAATTTTAAAAAAAATACAATTTGCTGAAACATTCAAATGTTTTTTCAAGATTTTTTTTATATACTGTATATGAAACATTAATTTCAGTTTTCAGTTTAGCCCTTTTACTAACAGGTGGCAAACTAGCAGTTTTAAATTGCTGTTGAATAATTAGCTAAAATTAAATTGCCAATCGTTAAACAAGCTAAAAACATTACACTGCATTTTAATGCCACTTAGTATTTGCATATTTACACTAATTGCATGTTGTATAAAAACTTTCAAAGTGTATTTTGTTTAGTAACTTACATAAGTTTAGGAATAAAAACAAAAACATTTATTTCCAATGCATTTTATTACTTTTGACAGAATTTTTTTAGTCAAATTAAAATTAATACTATGTTACTTAGAGTGTTTTACAGACTGTTGGAAAATATTTGTCTAAACACTAAGACAATTTTTTTTTTGTTGTCGGCACTGGTGGCGCAGTGTAACTCAGCTACTTGGGGACAAAGTATTTGGGAGATTGTAGGCGATAGGTTCCATGATCGGTTCTCTTAATACCGACACGGCGTCCGCTCAATGGTTGTCATCAATATAGACCCTACTAGAGAAGTCTGGAGTGTTCGTGTTGAATGGTAGTCAAGGTTCGGGTGTTGTGTAGAGAAGAGAACTTAGTGTCAAACTTGTCAGTTAGCTGAAAATCAGACCAATACTACGTGGTTCGGATTCCACGTAAAGCTGTAGGTCCCATAGTTGCTCTGGCTATTGGTCTATTAATAAATAGTCCTTTCTGAGCTAAGTCGAACTCAGATAGTAACAATGACTACACTCGTTCATCTACACTCATCACACTCATTCATGCCTCATATTCGCCCATATCTCTACGATCTGCGTCTTAAAGATGAATAATGAATAATAAGAATTACATCAGTAGTTTCTTAAGCTTTTCCATACTCTTTTACAGAAAGATTAATGTTCTGTCTGATTTGGGGATTGTTAGATTATAAAAGTTTTCAGCGAAAGTACTATTATAATGTAATGGAAAGTAACAGGTAGTTCAATGAAGGTTTTACAAATGTCCATTGCAAACTTAAATTAGAGGCCCTTTGTTCTGAATGTTGACTAGGTTAGAAGATTGGTGAGATAAAGGAATAAATGATTCACAATGACATTACTTTCACATTGATTTTGTCAAGTTTTTGAAATTCTTTTAGATAAGATTCTAACTGATCAGTTATTACAAGCTATATATTTCACTGACTTTTAAAAATGCTCACATAGTCCAAAAAACAAAATAACTTGGCTGCTCTATCAAATGAGAGGCGTATTTGAACCACATTCTACATAAACTTTAATTCTCTTACCCAATGATCCAAACAAAAATGGAGAGTGTGGTTAAAACTTGTGATAGCAAAACAAAAACAGAGTTGCACCTAAATTTCCTTGTTCGATGTTGAATTATGAAAATTTAAATTCGTTATTGTATTCATATAAATATATTCCATATGTACTATGATAGTTTACAGGGTGTTTATAAATTCATGTCCAAGAGCAAATGTTTAATAATAATAATAATAATAATCTTTATTGATCTCAGAAAATAATACACATAACATTTACAAACAATATGAGAAAAGCCACCACATGGGCTACTGCCTGTGGGTGATGGCTGAGTTCAATCAGTTTATGAATTGTTGATAAATACTAAATACTTAATTCTAAAACAATTTATAATGTGAACTAAAAACATTATGAAACTAACATACATTGTGAAAATATGTAAAATTACGTATAATAATGGAAACTAACATAAACTAATAGTAAAATAGAGTTAAGGAGTTGAAGAAATATCACTATCACTGCATACTACACTCATGTTCAACACTAGAAAGATAACACTTATTGCCACTCACACTCACGTTCAAACCACTCAGACCCTCAAAACTAACAATGCACGCTCACATTCAATCACATCAGAAGAAGACACTAACATCACACACTCACGTTCAAACACTTAAGATGAACTTACATTGCACACTCACGTTCAAACCACTCAAACGATGACACTTACATTGCAACATTCACACTCACATTCAAACCACTCAAAAGATGACACTACATTGCTCCCTCATACTCACGTTCAACCTCACCAAATACTTACTCGCTCACACTCACGCTTATTCACCAATATCACATTCTACACATATCCTACACACTTGCTTACCTTACTTAATCAATGTCTCTCTCAATCATTTCAATTGCTCCGAACATCTCCAAAACCAGTTACGCTCACCGGCTGACTGTCATGTGAGGTACCCTGACCGTAGCAAGTCATTGGAAGTATCCCTGCCCAGCCCCAGTAACCATACTGTAATTTTGTTCTTAAAATATGTTTTACGATCAAAATCTATGGCTTTCATCTCTTGCGGAAGATTATAGAACAAAATATGAGCCAAGTACATTCCATTTGTCCTATTGATTGATTTCGTTACACGAGGTGTATTTATACCTATATTTACTTGGTGCCTGGTGGCGTAGGGGTGATGAACGGTTTCGTAAACCTGTGGCCATGTTTGAAACTATACAAAAGCAAAACTTTAATGAACAATTGTTTAACATCTAAAACATAAAATGTTTCAAAGAGATCATCTGACGGAAATGTGTTTAGTTTTTTCAAAGCTGCTTTTAAAATTGCCTTCTGTGTTATAACTAAAGGTTGAACATAAGAAGAATATGCTCCTCCCCACGCAATTATTCCATATTGTAACACTGACTGTATATAAGCAAAGTAAACTGTTCTTAATAACTTCAAATTTAGTATTCTAGACAAAAATTTAAACATATACATACACCGACGTAGTTTAGAATTCAAAAACTGTATATGCGCTGACCAGCTGAGTCTATTATCAAATATTACACATAAGTACTTATAGCACTCCACCCTCTCAAGAGCCCCACAAGCACATGCTACAAGACGTCCGGCTCCACATGTGTGAAGACGAAGCTCGAAATCCCTAGGATCACCAGCAGCTCGCAGGGACACTGCCATGTACTTAGTCTTACCCACATTCACGGTCAGCCGGTTCTGGTCAAACCACCGCTTGACAGTGAGCAACCCACATTCAGCATGCTGGAAGGCCTCATCCCAGCTGTTACCCTCAAACAACAGTGCCGTATCGTCTGCATATAAATACATTTTACCTTTGTTTAAGTTCATTTTACAGATATTATTCATATATATCGAGAATAATAGAGGCCCAAGGGTACTACCCTGTATAACCCCATATCGCAAGGATTTAGTCTCACTCCTGGAACTATTTACATATACTAACTGTTCCCTATCTTTCAGATAGCTTTTGAACCAATTTATTGCATTCCCTCTGAATCCAAGGTAATGTAATTTACCAATCAATATATCTCTATCTAAGGAATCAAAGGCCTTTGCCAAGTCAATAAAGACTAATAAACTTCTTGAATTGTTTGCTAAATTGGTGTGCATTTGATTTACTAAATTAAAAATTGCGTCATCATAATTTAAGTCACTTCTAAACCCAAATTGATTGTTACTGATAATTTTATTGTCAAATAAATATTTAACTAATTGTTTTTTTACACATTTTTCTAGTACCTTGCCCACGACGCTCAACAATGATATAGGTCGATAATTGGAACATTGTCCTTTATCCCCCCCTTTATATAATGGAATGACTCTTGCTACTTTAAAAGAATCCGGAAACACACCATTTTCAATACTGTTATTCACCACTTTCAAAAGAGCCACTTTTAATTGGTTAAAATTTAATTTTAAAACATTAGCGTGTATATTATCGACCCCCGGTGCTGAACCACCACGCAACTCATTGACACAAGCCTTCAGCTCACACTCCGTCACTGGGACCAATCTAAACTCACATGATACAGCATGATCAGCACCATCAACCACACAAGGTTTAAAGCTGACGTATTGTTTTCAAGTCAGATGTTAATTTCTATCTCATAGTAACAGTTTCGTAACATTCTATTTTGGAAATTTCGCTATAATAAAAATGAAAGACTTACTAATTTTGATGAGAATGTAAAAGGAATATTTTTACAATAGCCTAAGTAACAGTAGAAAGTCAAATGTTATTACTCAAACCAAGTGTTGTCTATGTAATATATCACAATAAGTGAAAAATTACAATGCAAGGGTGGACAAAACAATCTACAGTTCAGTTATTTGTCGTTAAATTTCAAACATTGAAGCAGATTTGGTTCATAATAAAATTGCTAATTTAAAGTATCTTGTATATTTCTTTTGAGATTTTGGTTTTTAGTTATTTAAGGTTGAAAATTGTAAATGACCGCTATGTTGATTGAAAGTATGTTCTGGCTTTATATTTATTTTAAAAAGAGAAACTATCACGCAGATTGTTTACCTAAAATTTGGTTGATTTCATCAAGTCATTTGGGTCATTTCAATATTTCGGTCACATAAGGACGTTGATTTTTTAGGAAATTAAACATGAAAGAATGGTTAGTTTTTTAATTGCTAATGAATGTTTATGGTTCTCCCAGTATGTTACCCAAGTGAGCACACATAATTTTCAACTTAACCATAGTTAAGCCATTAAGAAAAAAATCACTCTTGTAGGGAGTGAAGTAAAAGTGTAGGGAGTGAGAAATAATAACGCTTTGATTTTTAAATGTTTATTTCCAACATGTTTTGTTATTACAAAAATTATGAATGAGCTTGAAAATTATTGCTAAGAGTAAGTGTAACATCACAAACAAGTTCAGTCTTGTAATTCAGTCTTTAAAGTGAAGAAAATATTAATTTAGGACTGAACACATAAATTAGCTGGCTTATTATATTTAAAAATATAAATGAGTTTCATTCAGCCTTAAAATGAACAAACTATAAATTATTGACCAGACACAATACATTGGCTGGCTTATTCTTATTACAAATATTGAATGACGGGTTTTAGCTGTCACAGCACACAAGATTAACAAGATCACTTACTGTCCGCGCAGAAATTATGGATACTCAAGTTCACGATACCATATCTCCGAAACGGTCCGTTCGATTTTAACGAAAGACCTATCAAATTAAAGAAAATATTGTCAATTTTTATACTACGAAGTTTCGATTTTTTACGTAGCTTTTTATAATTTATAAGACGGAAAAAGTGGAAAATATCGGCATTTTTCACAATCTTTTTGGAAATCTCAAATTAAGGCAATTATTACAAAATATCTATTAAACGTATCAGCTTCAAATTTTAATAGCTTATATGAAGGTTACTTACAAACACTTTTGTAGAGTTTCATAATTTTAACGTTATTATTTTTTATGTTCTTGTAAATTTTGTAAACCTTTGTTAACTTTGTTATCATGGGTTTAAAATTCCCGCTCAAAACAGTGTTTTGACTATCAATTGATTGTATGAACGAAAAATATAGTGTCTACAGAATATGATGTAATAGTGATTTGTGATGAATTTATATTTGTTAAACGTTTTTATTCCCGCGCGAGGGGCTGGTACGCAGGGAAACGCGCCGGGGATGGACCGGGTTCTCCCACAAAACGAGTGCGATGTTGCCGTTCGGTGCACACAGAGGTTAATGAAAGGGTGAAGTTTGCTAGTTTAAGGGAAGGTTGGTCTGAGTCACCAACCCGTTCTATAGCATTCCGGCAACATCGCACTCGTTTTGTGGGAGAACCCGGTCCATCCCCGGCGCGTTTCCCTGCGTACCAGCCCCTCGCGCGGGAATAAAAACGTTTAACAAATATAAATTCATCACAAATCACTATTACATCATATTCTGTAGACACTATATTTTTCGTTCATACAATCAATTGATAGTCAAAACACTGTTTTGAGCGGGAATTTTAAACCCAAGATAACAAAGTTAACAAAGGTTTACAAAATTTACAAGAACATAAAAAATAATAACGTTAAAATTATGAAACTCTACAAAAGTGTTTGTAAGTAACCTTCATATAAGCTATTAAAATTTGAAGCTGATATGTTTAATAGATATTTTGTAATAATTGCCTTAAGTTGAGATTTCCAAAAAGATTGTGAAAAATGCCGATATTTCCCACTTTTTCCGTCTTATAAATTATAAAAAGCTACGTAAAAAATCGAAACTTCGTAGTATAAAAATTGACAATATTTCCTTTAATTTGATAGGTCTTTCGTTAAAATCAAACGGACCGTTTCGGAGATATGGTATCGTGAACTCGAGTATCCATAATTTCTGCGCGGACAGTAGGCTTAGAATGGCCAATTATGTTAGATTTGAATAAACTTGAAGTTAATAGCTCCATGTTTGCATGGATTGTGCACATACATGTGTCCCTTTCGTTTTGTTTGCGAGAAACAATCCAAAATGGTCTTAGCTTTGTAAAGGTGGTATAGCTTATTTTGTAATCAACCTGCTTACAGAAGAGGGTGTGAAGCTGTTTAAGAGACCTTGAAAGAATTCATTTTTGTTTTTTTATCTTTTCTTGTAATACAGTCCTTTTTCCCGGGACATAACTTTGAATGTTCATCATCCTCAAGAAAGGTTTACACGTCTTGTTTAACCCTATCGTTTATCTTTAACATTTTTGTTCGCATTATGGAATTATTTGTGAGTAAAACACGTTTTTTCCTAAACACTTTTTCTGATACTTCTCAAGCCTGATAGAACACCATATTTTTTAAAAATTTTGGTGTTCCCGCATACAATTTGTCCAAATTTTCTTTTTTCTTTTTTCAAAAGCAGTCCATTGAAACTTTCATGTAGCTGGCGTTTACAGAATTCACCGAAAAGTAGACGTTTCTTAACTTCTTTCTTGTCTCCGGATTTCATTATCCGAGCCACAATCTTACCCGGAGAATTCTTGTCACTGCTTTTGCCTATTTGATGTTTTAATCTAAAAAACTTTTGACGCCATTTGTTTGATAGTTTCTGTAATTCTTTATTCTTTTTCTGAAGTTTCATGTTGTCTCTTGCCACTTTAGCCCTATCTTTCTTCACTTTCTTTCTTCCAGATTTGCGTCGAGATTGAAGCAAGTTCTCTGGGATGGGAGCTACGACATCGTTGTTACTTCCAGGAGGAGTGTTACTTGCCAAGAAGTTGACTGCTTTCTCTTGAGTTTTTTCTTCTCATATGATCTTTTAGCCTCTCCCTCCATGCTTTACGTTGAGCCCTCAGATCCCTTACGCTTGTGATGTCCTTAACTAATTTTACTTGGCCTTTCTTCTTCTTCGTGGCATACTTTTTTCTTTCCTTTTCTCGTTCTATCTCCAGCAGTATCGGGTCGTTTTTTATTCTCTCTCGTCTTCTTTTTGCGGCTTCCTTCCAGTACTTGTATGGAAATACACAAGTAAACAATTTTTATCAACATTTAATCAACAATTTTATTAAAAAATTGCAAAAAAATCTCATACCCTACAAGCAATTTTCACTCCCTACAATTTAGAAAACAGTCAACATTGTAGGGAGTGAATGAGTAGGGAGTGAGGTTTTAATGTTTAAAGGCCATTACAGGCTAGTCAAAAATTTAAACTGGCTGTTATGAAATGTTATCAAGAAATGAGCAATTAACTACACTTATTGAGTATTGTACAATTATATTTCACTTACCAGAACCAAAATGCACCAAGTGTAGGTAGTGAGGGTCAAAAAAACCACACATTTACTTCACTTTCCAGTGACTCCAGTAAATTTGAAATGGAATGGTATAGAAAAGTAAAACAAACCTTGCAAGCACCATATTGGATCAGGGTTGCCAATAGAACTGAAACTGCATAACAATTTCCCTTTTCTGTCAGTTGAAAATAATTATTGAACTTTTTGTAGGGAGTGATATTAAAATGTGTGACACACTTGAAACGAACAAAAAAGGTGACTTGCATTAGTCTAATTTATTTTTCAAAGGCTTATATTAATTCTAGACATAACATTGTTCCATAAAACCTCAATTTTAAGATTTCAATAGATATGTTCCACGAATAAGAGGTTATGAAAGTTACAAACCTCTGCCAGTGACAGTAGTAGGGAGTGAGAAATTAGACCTTAAGTATTTTCTCCTGTATTCCCTGGTTGTTGTTTTCACCAATACACCTATAGTACTTCAACATCCTCATTGGTAAATCATAATATAAATTTTAAATAAGAAAACCTGTGTTATTTGACCCTAATATTTTCGATTGACATAAATGTGACTGAATTTTTGAAATGACCCATTTAAAAGGAGCATTTTTGTTGTTGTAAAATACTCAAACACACAAACAGATAAACAAAGGAGCGATATCCAGTATGTGTTCATTATAAACTATTTTACACTAAAAATTTATTATTTATCTGTATTTGGGATATGCATAGGCCTTACAATTTTTTCTTGAGAATTTGTCTTGTCACATTTATTATGACATTTATTTATAAACATATTTATTTACTGGATTACTTTTTAAGAAAAATATTTGAACCTTCACCAAATCGATTAAATATGCTGTTTAAAATGTCATGTTGTGTTTGTGCTGAGATTAATATCAGCATAAATAATAAGTTGATAACACCAGTATGTAAGCAGATAAGATATTTTTCTTCTTAAATAATGTTTGGAATGTCCATGTGTAGGTTATTACCTTTGGTTGTAATGATGAGGGTGCCTTGGGCCGGCCAACCACTGAAGAGGGCTCAGAGACTAGACCGGGTAAGGTGGTTCTAGACGGTAAAGCAGTCCAAATATCAGCAGGTGACTCACACTCCGCTGCTCTACTGGAAGATGGCAGGGTTTTTGCTTGGGGAGCATTCAGAGTAAGTTATGATATGTTTATGAATGGCACATTTCAAGGTATCCTTATCCCTGCGTTGCTCTTGCATGGTCTCACGTTCTGTGAGCAGATTAATTTTATTTCAGTTTACAGTTAGGTTAGCAACAGACTCTGTCTGTTCGTCCAGCTATTTTTTGTTACCTTCAGTTTCAGACGTAACCTTGATACGGACGAGTGCATTTATTTGCTGACTGCTTACTGCCTGGAAGTGCATGAGCACTTGTGTTCTCATAAAACGGGTTCAAATACCATGTATGACCATTAATGTAAGTAAATTAGTAATTTTATTTTTTATATTGTGTTTTCATTTATTTTGTTTTATAATGGATTTCGTTAATAATGGATAATATTGAAGAGAACCGAATGTTTACAATAGTTATGAGAAGTTCTGAGTGAACCAGATGATTTAGACAATTTTCCCTAATCAGACGAGGATATAATTGAGAAAAGTGAGAACATGATACCTTCATTGAAGTGTCAGCAGACGAAGAAGATCAAAAACTTGTATTGCAACATCAGTTTTCAGTTCATCTCAACTATCTGCAGTTCAGGAAACGGCAGTGGAGAGAACATTAACTCATCAGGGTGCATTATCAAAGCTGCCAGATTTAGATCATGGAAGGCTTTATATTCTTGTGTAATATTTTAATTTATGCACATGTAAATTAAATCATTAGTATTGTACTGTAAATATAATAAGAGTTTTTGATAATTTTTTGCTTTGTTGAATTTTTTAAATCCTATAAATGAGACGAAAAGGTAACCTGGACTCGGAGTCCTTGCATGAGTTAACAGTATAATTTTTTTAGCGTGAGTATCTGTGTAATTTTATTAGCGTGAGCAACGCAGGGTTAAGTGCATCTATCATCAATAGTTTAGGTATTTAATTAAGTATTTAGGTAATTAATTAAGAAAAAAAATTTTGATTGCAATTTAAATATGAACTATTCTATACTTTGATGAAGTATATAAATTGATTATATGATGAATCAAGTGATATTTTCAAGTGCTTCTCTCTTATAACACCAGTCTCCCTTCAGCTCCTTCTAGTTCATCTGCCATACAAGACCAGTATGATCATGCCAACAATGTATGGAGTTTATTTTAAGTTATTTACCAACATTTAATTTTGTTTCTCACAGTGAAGAAACATGTTATAAATCTTCACTTCTATGCATGTTACAACTCTTCTTCATTGTGTTGGGAGATCTATACCAGGAGGTATCACAACATTTTTTTCTCTGTGAGCCGCTCTACAGTTAGAAGTTTTTTTCTTCAGTCGGCTGCGCTGCCCTCTTTTTCATTCTCTTGACTCATTCTAGGCTGCCACACAACAAATTAGACCTAGCAGCTGCTGCGGCAAGATTGCAAAATTATAAAAAGTAGTTTGACTTTTAACATTGGCTTTTCGCTTCTTATAGTTTTTTTATTCGTTGATAGTTTTGATCTCTCATGGAGTGTAAAAGAATGGGGGCTGTTGTATCATATTATGTAATTAGTTGTGCTGCCTCAGTACGTTTGTGTTATGTCGTATATCTGCTTTGTCTTGCTGAACTGCAACTCAAGGCAGCTTTCGTTGAAAATCACCCCGATTATGAAGTAAGGGTAGCAATTCGTTTACTTTGTATAAAAACCTTGAAAGCTTTTTAGACATTTGTGTGAACTGTATGCTGTATATGGTGCAGTAAAATAAATGAAAGGGAAAGAAAAATTAAAACCAAATTGACCATTTAAAATAATGAAGTTAAAGTACTTCTGTCTTAGTATTTAAACATTGATGTCCCATCTCAAAGTTAAGTCCAAGATTTTTAACCATTCAACACCTGCTTCTCCAATCAAATGAAGACCAGCTAATCCCCCCTGAACAGAGCGCAATCGGCAGTTATTAACTATATGATCCTTAATTTGCGATTACATTGTCTGATCATTTACCATTCCCCACTTAAATTTCCGGTGGTTACATCTTCCCACACCCCTGCAAAAGTGTCAACATAGTCCACTCCTTGCAAGGAACGTTCATTCCACCAATCACAGTCATAGGATGTGATACCAGAAAGTTGTTTAACCGTCAAACATATCCTAAGTTATTGCCCAGTTACTTTGAGGCGAAATTTGGTTTTAAATTAGTTGTGAAGCTAGAGAATCAAATCAATCAAAATCAAGTTTATTAAAAAAAAAAACCAATTTTTGCAAGCTTGCAAATATAATAATTGAATTTACTCCCTGCGTAGACTATACATCTGTGTGCGGCAGGAGTCGCTCGGTAAGCGTTGCATAATATAAAACCAAATGAAATTCTTATACTTAATTCAAACTGTAAAATATATAAACCAAATCAAATTGTTTTACTTTCTCCACATAAACATTTACGGAAATATATAGCTCAATTAGGGTACATCCAATACATACATTAAAATAGCAATAAAGTAATATACCAGTCTGACAAAAAAATAATATATTTATGATTTTTACCTACTTAGAATGCTAAAAACAAGGAAAAATACATTTTTAATGGAAGAAAATATAGGGCCCCTAAAGATATTTCGTCTGTTTTGGGGTTCCATCACTGTTCTTCTGTTTTGGGGAGCGGATACATATTACATATATATACATGCCTTGACAGTTTAAAAAAATAAATCTGCAATGTGCTATGACTAATACTTCTAATTATTTTCATAGATAGAGAAAACAACATTACTGATTATAAAAAATTGAACTAAAAGTATGAGTTCCCTAAATCAAGTTATAAATATCATTGTTTAAATTACTTTTGTATATTAAGCAAAACACTTATGTCTTCAAACTCAAACACCAATTTCTTAATTTCTTCAAAAACAATTTTGTATTTTTTACATTTTTAATTTCATTTGGCAGGATATTAAATGTTCTTGGTGCTACAAAACTAGTTTTTGTATAAAAGGTACTTGCAGGTTTAGGTACTGAAAACTTACCAGCATCTCTAAGTTTTAAAATTCATGTTTATGGCCCCTGGACTATTATTTTGACAAACTAGGCTACTCTTACCTCCGTCAATAATCCAATAAAACACTTTATTAAGCTGACATGTTTCGTTGCTATCACAACATTTTCAAAGCTTGCAACTCGTCAATCATGTTTAGTTTTATGTGATTGACGAGTTGCAAGCTTTGAAAATGTTGTGATAGCAACGAAACATGTCAGCTTAATAAAGTGTTTTATTGGATTATTGACGGAGGTAAGAGTAGCCTAGTTTGTCTAAGTTTTAGTTTGAGGTTAGGTTTAAGGGCACTAGGCCAGGAATTAGTATATTGGAGAGATAGGACATCAGCAAACTTACCTCAGAAGACAAGTTCACTAACGTAGTAGTAATATACACAAAATAAACATATAATGTCACAAATGTTCAATGTCAGTGTCTTGTGATAGTTCACTAAAACTATTACTCTGGTGTTAGTGAACTTGTCTTCTGAGATAAGTTTGCTGATGTCCTACCTCTCCAATATACTAAGTTTTATTTTGTAAGTGCTTTCATTATCCTGAGAATTGCTACTTCTAATATAAATATTTTTTTAAACCTTATAAATATAGAGTGATAGGAGAGATAATATTTTTAATTATAAAAACTAGAAAAGAATGCTAACATTTATTTTTTATTGTTGTAATATTACCTTGACAAACATTTTTTGTAATGTTATAATTTGGGTAAGTGATGTTTTATTTTATGCACATCCCCAACAGACAATTCCATACTATGAACAAGTGCAAAATAAACAGTATGTAAAACTTTGCTCAAGAAATAAAACAATTGAATATATGTAATTAATGTATCCTTTAATTTTGATAAATGTAACTTCCAGTTAATTTCACTATCTAAAATTATATCCAAATATTTAATGCTCTTACTAGCTTTAATTAGTGTACATAGATTGCATGTTGTGTAAGTACTTAAACAACCTAATCATTTTTTAAACATTTGCGTTGATAGTTTGATTTTTCTCCTCAGTGCAAAGTTTACATACATAATCTTCTGTGTACTTAAAATTAACTTATTTTTAGTAAACCACCAAGGGCTTCTAGGTTCTAGCATTAATTGCGTTCGCCATTTAACACCAAGTATTCCCCACATAGCAAAGTGCTGTGCCGTCAGCAAGTGGTTAAATTGCCATTAAATCTGTCACTACATAAATCATTAATAAGGTTATGAAGAGTAGGGCTCCCAAAACTGACCCTTGTGGAACGCCATAATTTAACCTTCCATAATTACTGAAGACCTCATCAATTTTGACACATTAAAGCCTTTTATCTAGATAGGTTCTGAACCAGTTATAAGCTGGTTGACTGTATCAAAGGCCGTTTTAATATCTAAAAACAATCCACTTACACACTTTCCACTATTTAATCCATTTGCTAAGTTATTGATGAACTCCAATAAAGCTAATTCAGTATTATACCCACTTCTAAAACCATACTGGTTTTGGCTGAAAAAATTATTGTTTTAAAAATTTAATAATTTTTTCAAATATTTTTGCAAAGGTTTAATTAATGATATTGGTCTAAAATTTGAACAAATTGTAGATTGACCACTCTTGTGTATTGGAACAATCATGGCCTTTTTTTAAAGAATCTGGCAAAACACAGTGCTTAAGCTTAGGTTTATCAAAAATGTTAATTCCTTTATAATACTAGGATAAATATTCTTTAGTAAAATTGAATTGATGCGATCCACACCAGAAGATTTACCATTTAAAAAAAAATATAATTATCATCAGACAAAATAGGGCCAACAAACAATGACTTTCCTTCCGTATGTTGTGGATAAACATTTTTGTATTTAAATTTTCAAAATTTCCAGGAGGTAAACTATTCCCAACTACGTCATTGGCAACTGTTAAAAATAATTATTAAATTCATCAGCAACATTTTTAGGGTTGCAGACAATTTTTCCATTTACCAATAATGAAAATTGTTGCTTCCGGTACTTCAGTAACTCTTGTTGGTTCGTTACACTTTGACTCTAAACCATTACTTGCCATTATTATTTTGTATCTGTCAGTATCGGTATTCCTTAAGTTCAGTAAGTCTCTACATTCAAATCACCCATAATAATCAAATTTACTGCATTTATTAAATTTTTCTGTTAAATTTTCATTCATTTCATTGTTGAAACTATTAATTGTATAATTATGTAACCTGTAATCAGCTAATAAATTTAAAACATTTCCACAGAATAAAAAACTTAAATGTAACACATCAGCTTTATAAAACTGAGATTTTTGTCTTCTACATTTTCAAAGACATTATTTTTAACATAAACTGTCATACCACCAGCTGTGTAATGGTTTTCATTTACTCAGATAAACAAAGAATAATTTAGCAATGAATAATATTATATTTCACTGGGCCCTTAATCCAAATTTCTGAAAGAATAATTAAATCCAGATATGAATCTCTACTTGAAATTTCAGCAACAAAAATTAAAAATTTGTATGCATACTGCAGATGTTTTGATGTATTACCGGTATATTTATTTTAATACAATTTAGTTTCGTATTATCAGATTCTGTTAATGTAATCATCCAAGAAAAATATATAATAGCGTCAAATACACATACACACACATTCTCTCACATACAAATATATATATATATATACAGTACTCATTGACAGTAATAAAGTAAAAATATAGAAAATAAAATTTTCTTCCAGAAACTATTATAGTAAAACAGTTCACTAAAGCTAATATTTACAATTTTTATTATAACTTACTTAGGTCAGCCTGGCATTTAATGTGTATAACCGAGGATCCTTCTTCCTTCCGTAACAGAATGTTGCCATTTCACATATATAAATACTAGTGTCCCTTGTCCCTTTTGAGTTGCCGCACTTCGAAAATCAATTTCCGAATATAGTAACAAGAATATACACTCATATAATGTATTAATTAGGTGAATAATGTAACATTTTTAGAAAAAAATTATTTTAAATTATAAGAAAGGAAGTGAAGGGTAGTTCATTAATTTTATTTAGTTTATTTTCATAAGGAGGAGAAACACTCATGAGCGACCTTAAATACTATCAAATGGATCTGTAACAGCGGCAATGGCTTGCCAACAAATACTGGTACACAGAACGCCAATAATAATATGTTTGTATTAAAAAACCTCATAATATACTGAAGTAACATAGTTTATTGAAAACAATCGTTGATTCTCTTTTGTATAAATTGATAATTTTTAGCACTAAATATTTCAATAATATTCATACTACTTTAATTTTCTCAGCACTATTGAAATAAATAATTACTTAGTGGTCTCTTCTTTAAAATCATAGGTACTGGTATAAAGCACACAATTACCACAGTAAATGTAGAGGTGGGCGGGCGGGTTAATTATCACCTTACATGTATGGGTGGGCCGGCCAGTTACCACCATATTTTGAAATAACTAGTAAAATACTGCTATTGGTGGAGATTTCCTTCAAATCTAGTACTTTTAAAAATGTTAATATTTCTATGGATACCTCAAGTACCACTTTTTGGAGATCTGGCCAAAGACTGATCAATGATAGTATGATGAAATAAATATTATGATGTTTAAAATTTCATTAATGAAAAATAACACATTTAGAGACAAAGATTTTTCTATTCGAGATAACCTTAACAAATTCCAAGTGTCTATAATTAACAAAAAATACTACTTTCCTTCATGTTAACCCATTAGAGATACATCATCTTGGTATTGGTTCCTGTTAAGCATTGGTTACATGTGTTTTGTGCATTTTGGGAGGCTTATAAAATAGCTGTGAACTCATTCTATGTTTGTGTTTTTCTTTGGAACATTTCCTCGTCAGTTAGAAATGTTATGAAAATTAACAAAATAAATATAGTATCAAAGCTCAATCATTTCTTGTGAAAGTACATTTCAGTTGTAGGACCTGTATAAATCAATAATTTATATTAAATGATCTGATTTGTTCCTGTTACTATACTGAATTTTGTTCCAAAATCTACCTTCCTGTTTTATGAACTATTTGAAATTCAACTGACACTCTACAGCAAGGTCTTTCGGGGGTGCCAAGCAAAATTAAAGGTATACATTTCAGAACATTGTAAAATGTGAGAAAATTTTATCTTCTTATTGGCATTTATAGTTGCTATAGCAAGTTTCTAGGTCTATCATAAAGAAGTTTCAAGTTATTTATGAGATAAACTAAAAATTTAGTTTTACTAGTGCTTAACTGTTCCATTCTAAATTTTTATACTCAAAATGTACTTTATAATTAAATTTAAAAATAATAAATTTCTTCTTTTTTTCAGGATTCACACGGAACAATGGGATTAACATTAGAAGGCATTGTTCAACAGCCTATGCTAATGCATATTAGCGAAAAGGTCAGTTTTGTATTGTTTGTTTATGGTAAATGCCATGACACAATTTTCCACTAATCTAAATAATACAAACAAGTTAAGGTCATTTAAGGCTTTTGACAATGGTTGTTCTTTTCTATTTCTAAAATCCCTTTGTATTTCAGGCAAATTGTAACTATTTTGCCACTATACCACAGTATAATATAAACACATAGTAGCGATGCTCTGCTGTTTAACTTGCCAACCAACCAATTCTAGAGGAGGTGTAGCAAAGAAACGATTTCAACTTTTGATTTTTACAGTTTTTGAAAATGTACACTCAGTTAATTGTAATGCAACATAATTAAACTGCCATGCTATATAGCGGAGATATGCCGTAGCTCCCAACGTTGAGCAAGTGGTATATTTCTCAAGAGTAAGCTTTGCTACTGTGTGTTTATATTATACTGTGATTCTCCTGTGTAGTAATTCAGTCTTAACCCACTAATGTTGTGTTTTATTAGCATGTCCATTATTAGCTCCTATATGAATTTATAATTAACAGTTGGTTAAGAGAATTATCTTGATGGTTTTTAGAATGTTTACTAAATCTTATGCCAATGAGCTATTTTCTTTTTCTGTATGTTTGTGTGGTTGACAAAGACTTTGATTACAAAAGGGTAAGAGTTTATGAGCTTGTGGTTTTGCTATACAGGGTGTCTTTTTTAAATGGGCCACCATTGTGATCTTGGAAACCATAAATCTGACAAAAAACTTCTAACGGGGAACCTTACCTTCTTTTTTAAGACAGTTAAAAATACATATTTCAAATTTTGAAAAACGGCCGCTATTTTTTAATATGGTGGTCAACTTTGTGTATTTTTTTATGGAACAACTTACACTTTATGATAGGTTTAGATAGAAATAGGAATTTCAAGATTTTTTATTCTTAGCAGTTTTTCAATATTTTGCTAAATAATATAGATTTGAGGGCTCAAAATGTTCAGATTCCTTATGGAGCTTACCATTGTGGTAACATTTAAAAATATATATACATTCAAACAAATCTCTAATCTGCAAAGATTACAGTAAAAATTTGGAAAATGTATACCTAGCTATTCTTTTGCATGATTTGACAGAATAGTGTATTAAATTATAATACATCAAAATTTTAAACAATGTGTTTCTATTTTTGTTACTATCAATTAGATAAATTGATGTTGGTATCAATTGATAGTATTGATACCATCAGCACTGCTACTATGATCAGCTGTTCAAGTCAACTTCTGATACAGCTGTTGATACAGATATGTATTGAAAACAAATGTTTTTTAACTAGTAAAATTGTGTTTCATAAACATTATGAGGTATAAAAATGCATCTATTAAAAGAAAACTCAATAAAATATCTGGGATTTCGGTTGCATATGCTAACATATGCCTTGGGCATGAACGTTTTAAACTTGACTTAGTATGAAAATGTTATATGTCAAAAACTTACTTTAATATGGCAATTTTGTTATTCCAATATTTTGTTTGTTTGGTATGTTTCCTAATACTCCTTAGCTAATAGTCACTGTTTGAAGATTTCTCTACTAAATGTTTGAGTTAATATCATCTGTTGAAGGTTGTGAGGATAGCGTCAGGCACAGACCACCTCCTAATGCTCACCAGACAAGGACAGTTGTATACATGTGGCTGTGGAGAGCAAGGCCAACTGGGACGGCTCTCTGAGAGAGTGGCCAATCGAGAGAGCAGGCAGGGCATGAGTGAGTGTCTTCATAAACATTTCCGCCCTACTTAAATAGGCTCTCAACACCAATAAACATGACCTTGAGTTTAAATTCTCGAATTCACTGTCATTAAAATCCACACCCATGTCTAAGAGCTATGGAAAATCAGTTTATCTTGCATTTTAATTCAAGCAGGGATAAAGTAACTAATGCTTGCATCAAATTTTTTTGTCTGTGCTAGTGATATGTTGACCTTTTTGTAATGTTATTGTAGAACAATAATAATTCATTTTCAGAATGCAGTATTGCTTTGATTATTTTTTTCAGCAAATTTCACGGTTTATTCTAATGCCTATCTTTAGTCAATACTGTCAATTGGAGTCATATTATTGATAGATTCAACAGTTAAATTATTTATTTTATTTTTACATTATTTGCTGATGTGTTTAGAGGAAGTAAAGATTGAATTTGAACAAAATTAGACAGAGTTTGGTGTTGCTGTGGTACAAGCTGAATTAACTAATTAGTTAGTAGTAATCTTCAAAACTTATTTTATATGTTTAATACTTGTTCAAATATAATAATAATTCCAGAGAGGTGATTTAATACCATTAAAGACATTCAGATGACCCTAATATACAGTAAAGTTCATAATAATGCATATAGTGTAGTGTAGTATTTTTTTTCTTGTAGTGATAATTCAGTGTTTTTTACAAATATCTACGCACCATGTTTTGAAATTTGTACGCTTTTACATTGTTTCTTGGGTCACTGTAACATACATACATACATACATATCCTAGTCCCGTTCCAGTTTACTGGGTCTGGGTGTTGACAAGCACTCTCCATCTTCTTCTATCAGACCAGATTCTTTCTTCCTCAATCTGCTCCCATCTGTACCCTCTATTTCCGATCTCTTCCTTAACACCTTCTAACCATCTCTTTCTTCTATGGTCTACCTCTAGCTCTCCGTCCCTCTTCTTTCCCTCTCTTTCCATCATTTTCCTTGGCAGTCTGTTTGGATCCATTCTTTTGATGTGCCCATACCACCGTAAAATATTCTGACCTATTTTTTCTCTTATACTTCTAACTCCTAGTTCCTCTCTTATATCTTCATTCCTCACTCTATCTCTTCTCGTTTTTCCACACATACCTCTCAAAAATTTCATCTCTCCTGCCTGTACTCGGCTCCATTCTTTCTCATTCATCGTCCATGTCTCCGATGCATATGTAATTATTGGGGTATAATATGATTTAAACATTATCATCTTTGCTTTTGTGGGTACACTTTTGTTCCACACCAGGTGTTTTACCGTTTGGTAAAAATTTCCACCTTTTTGTAACCTAGCTGTCACTTCTTCTTTCAATTTGCCTTCCTTCGATATTAGTGCTCCTAAATATTTAAAATTTTCCACTGTCTTCAGCGGTTTCCCTTCTATGGTTATGTCTGCATTTATTGTTCCAGTCCTTCCAACCACTAGAATTTCACTCTTTTCTTTGCTAATCTTTAAATCATTTTCTTTGAGTTGCTTGTGCCATTCATTTAAACGCTCTTGAACTTCATCTACAGTTTTCCCCCATATCAATAGATCATCGGCAAAAATCATTGTATTCAACTCTCCCTTTACTTTCTTCTTAACTGCTCTTGTAATCTTTTCCATTACTATATTAAAGAGTATAGGTGATAGCACACTTCCTTGTTTCAATCCTTTCTTTATCTCAAACCAGTCTGTATCGCCTAAATTTGTTTTCACACAGCATTTATGTGCTTTGTACATTTCTTTTACCCATCCTATATAATCATCATCTATCCCTATTTCTTTCATACTGTTCCATACTGACTCTCTCTTTACAGAGTCATACGATTTTTCAATATCAATAAAAACTAGTATCAATTGTTCATTGTACTCCCATTTCTTTTCACTCAGATGTCTCAGTGTAAAAATAAGGTCCACAGTGCTTGTATTCCTCCTAAAGCCATGCTGTTCTTCACTTAATTCTTCTTCTACTTTTCCTTTGATTCTATTTAGAATAATTCTTTCAAAAACCTAAGCCATTTGCACCATCAGTGTTATACCTCTATAATTTTTGCACTGTCTCCTATTACCTTTTTTAAACAGCGGGACTATCTGCCCTTTACTCCATTCATCTGGGAAGTTTTTTCCATCCCAAATACCTTTGAAAATTCTGTATAACCATTGAACTCCCACTGGTCCCACAGCTCTTACCATTTCAATTGTCACCTCATCTGGTCCAGGGGCTTTATTGCTCTTCATGCTTTTAATTGCATCTTCCACCTCTTTCATGCTTACATCAGCTATGTTCCCTGTTATTGCTATCTTATTTCTTGTTGCTTCTTCTTTATAATCCTTGTTCAGTAATTTTTCAAAATAATTTTTCCATTCTTTTTTAACTTCATCTGGGTCTTCCAAATACGTTTCCATTTTCTAACTCGAGTTTGGTTGTTGTTTCAGTGTTTTTTCTTTTGTTTTTCATCATGTTATAAAACATTTTCTTATTTCTATCTACATCCTTTTGCAATTCTTGTGTAAACTTTTCCCATGATTTTCTTTTTTGCTCTTCCACTATTTGTCTACATTCTCTTTTCTTTTGTAAATAAACTTGTTTATCATCTGCGGTGCCACTCTTACACCACTTTCTCCAAGCTTGATTTTTATTTTTTACTGCCTTTATAGTAATCTCATTCCACCAGTTTGTTTGCTTTCTTTTTATCCTTCCTGTTGACCTTCCACAAGTTTCTTCAGCAATTTCTGCCATATTTCTTTTAAAATACTCCTATTCTGCATTTACTTCTCCTCTCTGGTCCCTTGGCACTTTCTGCATTATTTTACTTTTAAATTCTTGACAAATTATATTCTCTTTCAGCTTCCAGTACTTTATATTTTTCCTACTTTCCAGTTTAATAGGTTTATTCACCTCCGACTTGAAGTCTCCAATCAACAATCTATGATCTCCTCCAAGACTGACACTTGGGATCACCTTCACATGCATTAAATCCTGAGATAAGACATCAGCAAACTTACTTTAAAAGACAAGTTCACTAACACCAAAGTAGTAGTAACAAACACAAAATAAACACAATCTCACAAATTTTCAATACCACTGGATCACTGTAACATCTGTCGTGGTAATCTTAACTTTGAAAACTTAAAAAATAAGATGATATTTTAGGTTTTTGTTAACAGTAATCCACTGTTACCTATTACCAAAATGTTAAGAGTACCCATTTTGTGTTTGAAATTCTTACTTCCAAGAACTAATCTCCTACACAATCATTATAGTTGTCATAATTATCTGTTGAAGAAGTATTGATCATCGCTTTAGGTATTTTAAACCAAGTTTATGCAGAGAGTGGCAGAAATATCTGAAGATTTTCAATCATGTATAGTTGGGCAGCTGTGTGGAGGAGGTGGTTGCGAGTGGCATGTTATCAAGGCAATTTTAGTGTACAGTGTGCAGATTTATTTTAAATGCGATGATTCTGTTGTTGCTGAGCAACATCAGTTTTGTATTCATTTTGGTGGAGGATGCGTCTCCTCCCAAAGCACAATTAAACTGTGGGTTGATAGTTAAAGCAACATTAAAAGTATAGGCCTACAGATCCAAGGTCAGGGAGAAAACCAGAGAATATAGATCAAGACAAACAATGCTAAAAAAACCACATCGACTAACATGTAAACAAGCTGCTGCACTTCAAATGTCTG